>JAODAL010002828.1:0-186366 GCA_025379985.1 Phyllomedusa bahiana
ATAAAACGTGTTTTTTTAGCATCATATCTTTCTTCTATTTTTTTTTTTTTATGTCCTTGTTTGCCAAGATGTTAAGCCTTTTCCAAAGAAATAGCCCCTTTATTGTCCAAAAAAAATGCCCAAAGCATTAAATTAGTTTCTATTACCCCCATCCCTGTATTTTTGTGGGGCATGGGGGAAGGCGATTAATTGTAAAGGGGGTGGCTAGTTCTTCACGCACTGGTTTTTACTGAATCCCCAAAATTTCCCGACTGTAACCATGCTGTGTAGACCGCAAAAAAAAATCCGTGCTGTAGTTACAAAAACATGGATTATCTACTGGGGGTTTTTTCAAAACTGCCGGGCCACCAGCTAAGTACTGTGAACGTTTCTATTTACCGGGGATTCTTTTTTGGATTCACATAGCCTCAATGTAAGGGCCGGCGGGAAAACCAAAAACCAACCGAAGGTTTTGTGCTAAAAACCACGGTACGGCAATATTAAAATGATGTCAGATTTTGGACGGGCATTTTTTACTTGTGTGAGACTTACCTAAAGCTCTCTTTTACAATATAATTTTAAGGCAACAAATGTATAAAATATAAAAAGGATTGTAAAAAAGGAAAAACATTGCAACAAAGCGGTTTTTTCGCTTCACTGTTCAGAAAACTTACTTTAAACCATGATGCACCTTTGGGCAGTACCACGGCCCCAATCACGGCTGCAAGTGACGTCTGAGGAAACAAAAGAAAAAGGGGAAACGGGCTTGAGTTAACGCAAAGCGCTGGATCCGGGGTGAGTGGGGAGGTGAGTATAAGTTTTTTCATTTTAATGGCAGCACTATACTAAAAAATATATAAATAGATAACACACTTAAAGGGGTTGTCTCACTACAAGGATTGCTTTTTATTTTAAACCCCCTTTACCACATTTGTGTACTCTAGGGCAATGTCGGGGGGGTTCCCGCAAATTGCCGTATAGTTTTCAAGGCGATCTTGCCCCACAGGGGGAGCGGCAAATCGGGAGGGAACCACGGTAATTACCGCTGGCATCACCGCACCCCCCAGGGGCCGAGTGAGCTCCGGCCGGGGGGGATTCCCCCCCCCGAGTCGGACATCGTGGTCGCGACATCGCAGCGCGGCAGCAGGTTTTAGCCCTCCCCGCCCGGATCACGGCGCAGTAAGGGCGCTTCACGCCGGTACGGCTCCCCCAACAGCCCGGAGCGAATGACAGCAGGGGGGTTGTTGGTGCGCACGAGCCCACAATGCAGGGGGGCAGCGTGACAACATTGCATGAGACCCGCATACAGCTAAAGCTGTATGTTATTTCCTTTCATAAACGACTGACATGTTCAGCAATTCCCCCCTGGGAAAAGGTAAAAAGTGTGAAAAAGAAAAAAACAAAAATGTAAAAAAGTCAAACAAAAAAAAAATAAAATAAAAACACTACATCGCCCTTTTCCCTTTTTACAAACCCAATGCCCAAAAAAGATCAAAAATAAAAAAGTACCCATATTTGGGAAAACCCCGCGTGCAAAACGACCCCCCCAAAAAAATCTTCATGTTAATTAACCCACGGGGGACGCCGAAAAAAAAAAACAATCACAGTTTTTCTTTTTTTTTCATCCTGCGCCTAAAATGGAGAAAAAAGTCATAAAAAACCATATCAACATAAAAGTGATCCCAATTAAAACGTCTTTTTCCCCGCAAAAAAAAGTCCTTACACAGCTTGTTACGGAAAAATTAAAAAGTTCTGGCTTTAGAAGATAGCGAGGCATAAATATTGTTTTACCAATAAAAAAACTTTTTTTTAAAAAAAAAATTGTTTTCAAATAAAAAAAACTACATAAATGGTATCACCGAATCGCCCAAACCCACAGATAAAAAACTAATTTGTCACGGAACTGCCGGTAAAACTTTTAAAAATACAGGATTGCAGTTTTTTCTTCACCCGCCTTCCAAAAAACTTTTTAAAAGCGATCATAAAGTCTTGTCCCCCCAAAATGTTACCAAAAAAAACGTAACCATCCCGAAAAAAAAAAGTCCCCTATACATCCATAAACAAAAAATAAAAAATTTGGTTTAAAACCCGCAATGTGCAAAAAAGGGGTTTTTTCCTTTTAAAAATAAAAGTTTTTTTATTGTGTAAAAGCATTAAAACATTAAAAAATATAATGTGGTATCGCTGTAATTCCGTAAAAGCTGAAAAAAAACAGCAGTCTTTTATCCCCAACAGTGACCGTGTAAAAAAAAAAAAATAAAAAACCCTACCAGGTTCTGTATTTTTTTCAAAATGCCTCACAAAAACCTTAATAAAAAGTGACAAAGCTCACATGCCCCCTCATGGTACCAATAAAAAACAACCATCTCAAAAAACAACCCCCAAAAAGCAGTTTCCATATAAAAAAAATTAAGAAAGCATGGGTCAAATGGACAACAAAAAACCCCAACTTTTTAAAAAATCGTTTTATTTTTAAAAAAGTAAAAAAAACATAAAAAACTATATAAAATTTACATTGTTTTGTCCCACCCCATGTAAGTTATCCGTCATTTTTATCCCGTATGGCGAATACGTAAAAACGAACCCAAAAAACAAGGCCCGGAATTTTTTCCCCCCTCCTTTCCAGGGCCCAAATGCAAAAAAAAAAATCGAACATTGTGCCCCAAAATGCCAATACCCCTTTAAAAGGAGATCCCTGAGGGGGTTGAACCAAAAAAGGGTAAACTTCTTGAAGGTTTCACCTTTTCTAGTATTTTGGGGGGTTTGCAATGCACATGGCCCCACCAATATCTTTTGTGCCAAAACCCAAAATAGCGCCCCCCTCCCTTTACCCCCTGCCATGCGCCCAAACACAGTTTTCAAAACCCCCCTGTAGGGTATTTCCGAACTTTTAAGAAATTGCGTAACAAATTTGGGGCTTTTTTTCCAAGATTCCCGTAAAAATAAACATTTTTTAGCAAAATGCAGATTATTGTAAAAAATATATTTTTTTTTTTTTTCAGAGCCGAACGCTAAAAAAATTTTTGAAAGCCTGTGGGGGGATATACCACGCACCCCTGGATATATTCCTTAAGGGGGGTAGTTTCCCAAAATGGGGTCTTTTTGGGGGATTTATTTAGTTTTGGAACCTTAGGGTGTCCGCAAACTTTAAATGGCCCTAAAAAAATTTTTAATAAAAGGACCCCAGAGTCCGGGGATCTCCTCCTATTCGGGGGGTTTGGTTTAGCCAAAAAATGCACTAGGGCCAAAATGGGGTTCTCTGAAAAGGCAGAAACTGGGGAATCTATTTTAAATTGCATTCCCTGTACATTTACCGTATTCTTTCAAAATGTATAAAAATTTAAAATCTCAAAAAAGTTTAAAATTTTTAAATTTCACTTTCCCCTTTGCTTTAATTCCTTAAACCCTAAAGGGGTTATAAACTTTCCCAAATGCGGTTTTGAAAACTTTAGGGGGGGTTATTTCTTAGATTAGGTCATTTATGGGGGTATTAACATACAGGTCAATAAAATCATTAGAAAAGGCTGGTCCCCAAAAAATTTTATTGCAAATTTTCTTGAAAATTTTAAAAATTTCACTAAATTTTTAAAAACCTCCAAGTGTAAAGAAAAAAAAAAGGCATTTAAAAAAATATGCAAAATACACGACATATGTAGATGCGTTAAACTATTTTGAGTGGAAAAACCATCTTCTTACATGCAGAAATTTTTGAAGTTTTAAATTGGGAAAATTTTTTTCATTTTTCACGATAATTTGATATTTTTTACAATAAACAAGCATTTTTTGGGCCAAAATTTTTATATCTTAAAGCACAATGTGTCACAAAAAAACAAACTCTGAATACATGGATGTTTTTGTGTCAAAAAGTTATTCTACTAAAGTACACGACAATTTAAAAAATGGGGGCCCGTCAAGAGGCCAAAAAATGGCTCCCCCGGGAAGGGGTTTTAAAAATCTTGCAAAAACAATCACTTTTCAATATATGTCCATTAACAGTGTCCTCCTTTTCCCAAAACCCCCCCTTGTATGGGCTTTCGCTCCCAGGGCGCTATAGCACAGCCTGTTTTATCTATCCTGAAAAGGGTGCCCCACTGGTTCTATGCTAAACCGGGTTCTTCTGCAGTCTATGGAAAAACCATAAACACCCCCTGAATTCAAAATGAAACCAAAAAACCTGAGGTAAGAGAATCAAGTATGAACAACCCCCTTAAAAGGGTATTTTCCCATGGCGATTACGTGCATACGTACGTCCCCAAAAGCCGGGTGATTAATAAGAACGCGCTAGCCAGAGCGGTGGGGGGGATAGGGTGGCACCATTCACTTCTAACATCCACATCTATCATGTCACTTCTTTCACCCGGCGTTCAATACCGGAGTGAATCATAGCTAAAAACGCTTTAAAATTTTTCCTGTGAACAACCCAACTTTTAATTTAAAAATCTTAAATCCCTAGAACGATCATGGAGGCATCATGGAGTTAAATTCAGGGCATTTTTTTGCTGCCTGTTGACTTTGGGTATTTCTGTAACTATGGCAAATGTGTATGTAAAATCATTGACTGTAGTGAAGGGCAAACAAACCGGTTACTCAAAGCAGCAGAGTTTACATGGCCCTAGGTTTTTTGTTCTTGTAGTGGTGTGGAGACCCTGCCTGCAGCCCGAATCAATAGAAAGTGTATTGTCACAGGTGACTCTGCTGATAACAGGGAGTGTCCACTGCACAGTGTCTTACAGGTTGTTGTCACTAGTATCACTATGTGACAAGCTCTCTTGTTTGGACAGTGACTCACTCAGCACTTTGTAGCTCAGTCATGATTGTGTAGTAATGTTTTTTTTTCCCCATTGATATGATCAAGCCAGGGGCGTTGCTAGGGTCCTAAAACACCGGGCCGGGCCCTTTTTGTAACATTTTGTCGAGGGCTGGGGTTTATAAGCATTTTTCACACCACATTTTGAACTGGGCCCTATATTTTTACAAGAAAAAAATTTTGTTCCTGTCACTAATTTTTCAGGGATTCCCAAAGATTTTTTCCATCACCTTACAGTCCTGGTAAAAAAATTGGCGCCCCAATTAGGGGTTATAGGTCCCCCCATTTGGGATATAGGTGATAGATACTCTAGTTCCCAACCCTCCCCCTTTTGGGGGTCCTCCCGCTAATGGGGCTGTGTCCCCGCCCTCCCGGGTTGGGGGCTTAACCTCCCCTCTTTAAAAAAGCGGAGGTTATTTTTTTACAGAGGCTGCCCGTGCCCCTTTTCCCGCGCCGCCGCCGGGAATGCTTTCCTCTTTAGAGGAAGTGCGAGAGCTTGCGGGGGAGGGGCGGGGGTTTTCGGGGCCCCCAAACTCCGCCCCCCTTTCCCCCGATTTAAAAACTCGGTCCGCGACAGGTGAGGCAGGGATGGCTTTGGGGGTGGAGGGGGGGGGTGATGCCTGTAAGGGGGGGGGTGTGTGTGCAGTGCTGAGGCTTGTGAGGGGGGTGAAAGGTTTTATTTTTTTATTGTTACCGCTAAGGGGGACTGCCTGGATAAAGGGGGGATCGCCTTCATGAGGGCAACTCCTGGCTGTTTGGGGATCTATTATAAAGGGGGCACCGCCGGTCAGGGGGGCATCGCCTGGATGGGGCCATCTCCGGATAAAAGGGGGGCATCTGCTGGCATGGGGGCCATTTCCGGGGCATGGGGGCCATCTATTGGAAAAGGGGCATCTCCCTGGCTCATGGGGGCACTCCCCGGGGGTTTAAAGGGGGGACTGCCGGGCATGGGGGCATCATTTGGGATAAAGGGATCCCTGTAGGGGGCATCTGCCTGGCAGGGGCATCTATCTGAAAAAGGGGGCTCTACCGGGTCATGGGGCATCTGCCGGGCAGGGGCCATCTACCTGGATAAAGGGGGGCATCTTTCTGGCATGGGGCCATCTTGATAAAGGGGGCATTGCCGGGCTAAAGGGGGCATGCCGGGGATAAAGGGGGCACTGCCGGCATGGGGGCATCTATCGGAAAAGGGGGGGATCTCCCTGGCCAGGGGGGCATTTGCCGGGCAGGGGGGAATCATCGGGAAAAAAAGGGGGGCATCTCCTGGCTCTTTGGGGCTCGCCGGGCATGGGCCATCTACCTATAAAGGGGGCATCTCCCTGGCTATGGGGCATCTGCCTGGTAGCCACACCGGGGATAAAGGGGGCATCGCCTGGCATGGGGATCTCCCTGGAAAAGGGGGCATTCCGGGCTCTGGGGCATCGCCTGGCATGGGCCATCTACCTGAAAAGGGGGGGCATCTCCTGGCTCGGGGGGCCCCCGCCGGCATGGGGGCATTCTGCCTGGAAAAAGGGCATCGGGCCGGGCTCATGGGGGGCATTCCCTGGCAGGGGGCCATCACCTGGAAAAAGGGGGGCATCTCCCCGGAAGGGGGCCATCTACCTGGAAAAAAGGGGGCATCTGCTGGTCAAGGGGGGGCCCTTTCTGCCGGGATGGGGGCACTGCCTGGCTCAGGGGGGCATCGCCTGGTTTATGGGGGCATCTGCGGTATGGGGGAATCTGCCTGTTTATGGGGCATTCCTGGTTTATGGGGAATTGCATGTCATGGGAATTTACCTGGTAAAGGGGGCATCTGCCTAGCTATTGGGGGAACACCTGGCTATAAGGAACATCAAGTGGCTATTGGGGGGGAATACCTGGTTTTGGGAAAATACCTGGGTATTGGGGGCACTACCTGGGTAAGGAGGCACACCCGGGGTTTAAGGCAATACCCGGGTAAATTTTTTGGGCGCTACCCCGGCTTAAAAGGGCAATTAACCTGGCTACAGGGGCTACAAAACCGGGGTTTACGGGTTAAATAAGACCAGATTAAACCCCACTTTTTGGGGCACGTTTGGCAGTAACCCCAGCTCTCCCCGGATGCGAATAGACCAAGCCCAAAAGCCCCGGGGCTGGGTGACGCCCCAAAAACCCCAAATTTTGGGTTTTTTCCTGGCCTTTTCACAGTTAGGTTGGGGTTGGGTGTGGTTTTTTTGAAGGGGGGGGTGCTTAAAATGCAAGGTGGGGATTGGGGTTTTGCAAATTTTCGCCTTCAGATCCCTGCCTTTTTTTCTTTTTAAATGTTGGCTGTATGAATACATAGGTCCCCGTAGGGAGGTTTGCTATAAGGTTCCTTTTGTAGGGTTTGGTAAGGGATATAGGTCCCCCCAGTAGGTAGGTATGTTTTAAAGGTCCCCCCATTTGGGGGTAATAGGCCCCCCAGAAGGATTTGGGTTTATTTAGGGGCCATCTTAAAAAATTACATAGGTTTAAAAAGGTCCCCTAATGGGTTTGGGATTTTATATTGGTTTTCCCTTGTAGGTTTTGGGAAATATAATTTCCCCCCAGGGATTTTAGACCTATAAAGTCCACCGTAGTTAGGTATGTATATAAGTCCCCCCTAAGTTTTTGGTCTATAGGGCCCCCCAGTAGGTTAATTGGGCTATAAACCCCTTGTAAAAATAGGGGGGTCTATTTTATTTCCCCCAAAAGGCCAATTTAAAATCAAAATAATTTTGATTTAACGGGGTAAGTAAACCCCGCTAAGGTCAGGGAGAAAATGCTACTACTTTACCCCATCAAGGGGCCAAGGGGAGCCTGTAGGAAAAACTGTTAGGGCTACCACTTTTTTTTGTTGCCAACAGCAAACCCAAACCGAGCTTTCCTTTTTAATTTTTTTAGAAACAAATATATGAAAGGGAAAACTGAGGGTCTGTTTGGTTTGCTATGGGCAACAAAGAAGTCTTAGACCTAAAAAAATTTTAAAACATGTGGGTCCCGTGTTTTTTTTTTTTTCTATCACATTAAATTTTTTTTTTTCCCCCGTTTCCCAAACCAAACTTTATCTTTTTTTTATCTCCTTGAAAAATGGGCGTTTATTTTGGGAGGGTAACATGTACTTTTTAAAGGTTCACTGGGCTGTACCATAATTTTTAATGGTAAAACCCAAAAAAATTCTAGGCGGGGTGAAAAAATTTGTACTTGCGAAAGTTTTTCGGGGGGGTTTGTTTTTAGGCGCTTTTTACCAAAAGGCAAATTTTGATGCCGTTTTATTCCCGTGCTCCATTAAAACTGCCTTTATTTCCAGCAACTTTTTTAGTTGTCTAAATTTTTCAAAAAGGGTGTTTTCAAGTAAAATCATCCCAAAAAACTTTGTTTGGGGAAATCTTGGGGGTACAAACACACTATTTTATCTAACCCCTTTCCAAACATTTTTGATAAGTGAAAGAAAACTTGCTGAAAATAAAGGGGAGTTTAAATTTTGGGGCGCAGTTAAATTTCTTCAAACCCAAAATGCGCTGTTTAAAAGTACCCCTTTTTGGGCCCTTTTTAAAACGGGTTATTCCCACAATTTTTGAGCCGAATTTACTCAAAAAAAACCCCCTGTGAATAAGGGCGGGGGGGGGCCGGGGGGGGGCCCGGGGGGGGGTGCGGGGGGGGCGCCCCTTTCCCCAACCCCCTAGACAATGCATTGTTTGGGCGTCCCCGCCGTTTAAAAAATTGCATGTACTTTCTCCCCCCCCGGCGGATTTTGCCGGGGGGGAAGCGACGGAATCCACTGTTCTCTATGAGAGGGGGGGGGGGAAACCGGAATTTACTCCGAGGACTTTTGGGGCGTACTGCAGCCCCAAATCCGGGCCGGAGTACGGGGGCCAATCCCCGGAGAAAAAAAAAAAAGCCGTTTTTGAACGAGGCCTTTTCAGTGTTCCAAACTTCAGTATAAATTTGGGTGTTATCTGCTGGTTATACGATTCCGGCAATACTAAAAATTTGGGTTTTTTTTATGTTTTGCACCTTAAAAAAAAAATTCATTTTTTTACCTTTTTTGCCGCCCCGCATTATTTTTTGTTTTTCCCAAAAAATTTTAAAAATACTACCACCCCATAAACCTGAGTGGGGGGGGCATTTTTTTCAGGTTTGGCGGGGTTTTTTTACTGGTACCATATTGGGATACATGTGACTTTTTAATCACTTTTAATTTCAATTTTTATGTATGAAAACTGTCTAGCAGTAAGACTTTGTTGCCCATAGCAACCAATCAGAGCTCATAGCGACCAATTAGAGCTCATCTTTTATTTTTCCAGAGCACTATATGAAATGAAACCTGAGCTCTGATTGGTCGCTATGAACTGTGGTCGCTACAGTATGTGCAACAAAAAAACTCTTTCTGCTGGACAGTTTTTATACAAAAATGACCAAAATAACACAATTTTGGAGGTTGAATTTTTTTTCTTGTAAGGCTATGTTCACACAGCATAATTGCATGGCGTACAGTACAGTCCGCAATTACGCCGGGTGTTCGGATTCGCGCTGATACGCGCGTACTCCCGCGGTGCGGGGGGGCCGACATCCTGCCGGCCCCATAGACATTCATTACTCGTGGCGCGTATTCACCGCAAGTAATTGACATGTCACTTATCTCCCGCGCGTACAATATGATCATATTGTACGAGCGGGAAGAGGAGACGTAATCCATAGTTCTCTATGAGAACTGTGGATTACCGTAATTTCGGCATGCATCTCGCCCGTATTAGAGCACAAATACGACGTGAAATGAGCGCTGAAATTCCTCCGTGTGAACATAGCCTAAAGTGTTTACAGCATGGGATAAAGGATGTTCTATTTTAATAGATCGGGCCTTTACGGACATGGCGATACCATTTATTATTATACTTTTTTGTATTTTTTTATTTGTAAAATGACAAAAGGGGGGTGATTTGAACGTTTAATATTTTTCATTATTTTTTAATATTTAGTCCCCCTAGATTATTTGACCACTAAGGGGTGTGATTGTCCGAACACCGTTCTGCATTATGTATATAATGCAGAAGGGTGTACAAAGATGTAATATACAATATAATGCTGACCCACAGAGCTGATCAATATTATATAACTGTAGACTGATTGTCAGCTCTGTAGGTCCATAGCATAATAATAATACTGACCCACAGAGCTGACAATCAGTCTGTGATCCGCATTATATATGTATGTATAAATATAAGCTGAACACAGAGCTGTCAATATTATATAACTTAATGATTTCACTCTGAGTCCATAGCAAATAAAACCTCATTATATTGTAAAGAAGCGCCTGTTTGTTCCTTATAGAAAAACATAGGACCGAATAGCTCACTTGTTCATTGGTTGATTCAACTTTCCCTCCGTTTTCTGAGCAATCAATGGCTTTGTATATCTTCTCCTAGGCTACTATTTCTGCCTTCTGATTGGATGTTCTGCTCCCCATCGAACTCTATGGGACCGGAGTAGCTTTTTATTACTTTGGTCAGATTAAACCTCCCGTCTTTTTGGACTGGCCAATCAGGTTTATTCTTCATTCTCATTCCCTGTTTTTGAATTTTTTTATTGGTTCCTTTCCCCGGGAAGTCCTTTAATGTATGTGTAACATGAGTCCCGATTGGTTATAACTTATACCAATCGGAATTGATCTACTTTTTTAAATAAGTGTGTTTTCATGTTACCTTTTTTCAAGTAACACTGTATCATCTGAGGAAGTGCCGGTTATAGGCACGAAACACATTATGTGGGTTATTATTTTATGCTAAGGCTAACACCTTGTGCATTTTTTATGGAATAAATTATCCTTTTATTCAACGCCGTCTACCACGAGGATTCATTCCTAGAAACGAGCGCTCGGTCCACTATTTTTGTTGCGGTATTCTACTGTGTACCCGTTGTCCATTTTCGGCTCCGGAGAAGGTGACCACGAGGCTGCTGTTTCCGAGGCTCGGATAGAGCCACCCATATTCATATGAGTGTTGTGCCTCTACAATAATTTGCACAACATGTCTAGGTGAGCACTCTAGCATTTGTTCGTAATTGTTTTCATCTGCTTTAGACGTACTTTCACAAAGAGCGCCATCTTTCCTTTTTTTAATTTCTTGCATTATAATAATACTGACACACAGAGCTGACAATCGGTCTTTGATCAGCATTATGTATGTATTATACATATATAATTCTGACCCACAGAGCTGACATCTCCATTATATGACACTCTGGGTCAGCATTCTGACCCACAGAACTAATCAAAATAACTGCAAACTGATTGTCAGCTCTGTGGGTCAGCATTCTGTCCCTGACAATCAGCCTGCAGTTAAGTTATATTGGTGCCCAGACATATATATGATAATAATGATACTGTATATACCTACAAATATGGCTTTGAGCTGCTTTGCGGGGTTCAGCACGGGCACACACTGACTAGAAGGAGAGGAGGGGACTGGGACTGGGCCAGGGTTTGGGAGAGGTATTTGATAACACTGCTCTCCCGAGCCCTGGGCAGCATCACAGGAAGCTGCTGCTATGGAGCTGCAAAGACTAGCAGTCACCACATCGCTGTTTCTCTAATGAGTGCCAACAAGGCGGTGCTCCTGTAGTGACTGAGGGTCGCCGGGGGACAAATGATTTGGGACAGCAGGTGTTTTATCCGCGACACAAGCCTCAAATAAAACTGCCTAGCAACACCCCTGATCAAGCCTCTTGTGAGTGGATACATACTAAGCCCTAGTTACATCAAATTTTGGGGCTATGTCGCCAGTAAAATACCATGAAGATGGTATCTCGACATATACCACAGTAGAGCCATTGAAGCCTACAGACCAACGTAGTCCCTTTAGGATTGCTCTGTGTAATTTTCATAAATGCTTTTTGAGCCGGACATACTATGAACAATAATACAGATGGTCATTTGTTATTACCAGTCAAGGCAAAACTGGCAGCTACAGGCTAATACCGTGTTTCCCCGATAGTAAGACACCCCCGATAGTAAGACGTAGCGGTGTCTTAGGGAGGTCGCCTACTGTAAGACGTACCCCGAAAGAAGACGTACGCGGCCTGATGACGTCACTGCCTTTTGGGCCGGGATGAGCGCGCGGGAGGCCGGAGCAGCGAGGAGGGGGCGCGGGAGACGAGCAGCGGGGAGCCAGGTAAGTGTTTTCTGCCTACAGCTGGCCCTATACCTGTCTACAGCTGGCCCTATACCTGTCTACAGCTGGCCCTATACCTGCCTTACAGCTGCCCTATACCTGCCTACAGCTTCCCTATACCTGTCTACAGCTGGCCCTATACCTGTCTACAGCGGCCCTATAACCTGCCTACAGCCCGACCCTAAAACCTGCTACAGCTGGCCCTATACCTGCCTATATAAGACACCCCGAAAGTAAGACATACTGGGACTTTTGGGGGTAAAAAGAATGTAAGATGCTGTCTTACTATCGGGGAAACACGGTACTATCAGGATCGGAAAGTCCAGTCCATGGGTATTGGTTCCTTCCCACCCTAAATTAACAGTCTGCAACCACCCCAGAAGCAGGCCATCACTTTAGAGGGTCCAGTTCAACGTCACCCAGCGTCTCATACCGTACTTTGCCACCCCCATCCGCCCCCGCCAATCGTTGGGTCATAATTGTTTCCCGATCGCTAGGTAGGGCTTGGACCTTGGTGATCACAGCACCGGGATTAATTTAGGGTCACCCTCGGGGTGCACATACAGAAAAGGCTTCGCGAGCAAGAGCGAAGGCACTCCACTCCGCAGAGTACTCGGTGACCACAAGCAGCCCCCGGGAGTACACATACGGGGGCGTGGTCATATGCGCCTCAGGGCCTGGTGACTCACTCCGCCTGTGAAGGAAACCGGGAAGCACCGCATGTCAGGAGCGAAGGGGAATGCTGTTTTTTTTATTTTTTAATTAGCCCTATGTATGTGCTGGAGGACATATAAGCTACCTATACAGTGCTAGAGGACATATAAGCTACCTATATGTGTGGGGGAACCTATAACTCCCTATAAATTGTGGGGACATAAAAACTCCCTTTTATTCTGGGGAAAAGCTACCATAAAATTGTGAAGGCCCTATAAACTACCTATAAAACCGCTGGGGGACCTATAACTACCTAATATTTTGGAGGACCCATAACTTCCTAACATGTGCTGGGGACATATAAGCTACCCAAAAAATGTGCTGGGGACATATAAAAACATATACTGCGGGGGGACCATAAAACCGCTATATACCTACTGGGGGACATATAACCTATACCCTAACTACTGGAAACATATAAACTAAAATCCATCTATTGGGGAATATAACTTACTGGGGCACCCTATTACCCATACTGGGGAAATATAATTACTCCTTGGAAATCGCTAATGACATTAAGTCTTTTTTTTTAAGGCCTCAATCAAATTTAAAGACTTAGCAATCGACTCTGGGGTCTACTGTCAGTACCCTTGGAGCATTGGATACTGTGGTAATACTAACAGGAGGTTAGCGTCAGAAAAAACACCGCTAGTTGACACCAAGCCCGACCAATAGTAATGGAGAGGCATCTGTCGACACCCATTACAAATTGGGAATAAAAAAAAGTAAGACAACCAAACAAAAAAAATTTTTTCTAAATAAAATTTTCCCCACAACTACCTTTGCCATTTTATTAAAGAAATAAATCCAACGCTGGTCCAGTATTAGCCAATGACTCCATCACAGTCCAATGGGGAAACCTGTATAAAAATAGAAACAGTACAAAAAGCATGACAGGCAACAATAACAAAACCAGCTCACCAGTGGTCAGTTGGGAAGCATGGAAGGCGAATGGAACAGATCTCCGATGCATATGTATAAATGAAGGAAAAATTTCTATCACCTCATAAAATTCATCCAAATGGTGAAGAATAATTCAAATGTCCCGAAAAGACAAAAAAAGCCCTGCAGGGCAAAAGAGATGTAAAATAGTACATATCTTGTCATGTACTGTTTAATATCTCCTGTGCCCTACACGCCTTTTTTGTTTGTTCTGGACTTTTAAAGTGAATGTGTCATCAAAAAATGATTTGTGTAACTCACGTTTTTATGTTAAAATTTTCCATATCACTTTCAATATTTTATAAAGATTCTTGAATCCTGCAGTTTTCACTTTGGCCACTAGGCCTAATAATAGTCTGACACTTCCTCTTCTTTACAGAAAGATTTTCAGTAGCCTGCTCATTATCAACACAAGCAGGTTTAAACTGAAAGGTGACAACAATGTATATAGATAACACAGGATCCAACAGTCACAATTGAAGATGTCACAGTTCACCCTCTCCCCCTCCCTGCACACTGACTTCTTCCCAGCTCACAGAACATGCCCGGAAAACTCTCCTAGAGAAGTCAATGGGACTGAGTCAGTCTTAAGGCTCCTATGTGCATGAAGCTGCTGTAAAGTACCTATCTGACTGCTGTTAGTGCAGGCAAGAATGCTGTCCCCACAATCATATACAGACAACCGAATTGAGAAATCTACAATCAGAAAATAAAAGCGGCAAAGAAAAAAAGATTATGTATCAGGGTCTTGTTTGTTTTAATTAGTAAAAAGAAATTGGTGACAGATTCCCTTTAAATTATTTGTTCATAAATTGGATGAATTTTATGGGAGACTAGAAACTTTTCCTTCTTTTCTACAAAAAGCATGACAGTACTAAACTCCATCCCCTGCACATTCTGAAATTCATGCTCACAGCTGATCTTCTGGGGGGGGGTTTGCAATCCACAGAGTTCAGGACAGAGGATATGACTCTGGGCGGTTTAGGCCACAGATGCAGAGCAATCCTCACCCCCACTAATGTGTTGAGTGACCTAGTGCTGAAACAAAATACGACTCCAACCTCCACCTATCAGCCCATAACCCCTTGCCTCCACCTATAACCCTATAGGGAGACTGTACAGAGGTGGGCACAAGTAGGGAGGTGCTAGAAAAGTGAGGATTCTAAGTAGTCTGTATTGTAAATTCTGCAAGGATGAGTGGTGGCTGGGAGAAGTCATTATGGCAGTCTGGACTGGATGGAGAAGAAAAGTGAATGTGAATGACTACCACCAGAGAAGATGTAATTTGTGAATCACCGGGTGTTACTGCACTGGAATCACTTATATGTGTGCAGTGTGCCTGCGTACAACTGGTATCTACCAATGTATGGTCACTATATGGTGGTAATATTGGTTGTATTGTAATGGTTTAGATTAGGGAACAGTTTGTCAGCATTTCCCAGTTCTCCTGGATGCTGAATAGATTATGTCCAATGTCCAGGAAAGTTGGTTGGCACCGCACGCCTCAATTAGCTTTCATGGTTGTTTGCTGTGGGTGTGGCTTATGTGAAGGAGCATGGCTTGTTATTATAGGGGCGTGATTTATGCAAATTATGGAACATGCCGAATCTTATGAACTCCCTGAAGGTCACTTTCAATAGTTGGTAAATATGACTAAAGATGATTATTTCCATGTTGCTATTTCATTTCCTGGCCTGATCTGTGATGGTTGCAGTGAATGGAGAGTTGGCCATGCTGCTTGGCTCTCTCTATTCTCTTCTATGGGAGTTCAGAGTAAAGCCAAGAGTGACAGACTGTACTGCAACTCCCATAGACATGTCTACTTTGTATTACAGCGCAGCTCTTGAAGTGAATTGGGCTGAAATTCTCTTCCCTGACATCACCTGTTAGGGTGTTGATCATTCTGTCCCCTGACATCATCTGTTAGGAAAGCATTGGAAGGCGACAATACACATGGACAGTCAGCTGATCCCGTTAAAATGAGCAGATTTGGCCAACTTTTCCCTAGAGAGTATGTGGACCTACAGTTGAAACCAGAAGTTTCCATACAGTATATAAAAAGACACATATGCATGTTTTCCATCAAGAAATTTCAGAAAAAAACCTTACCCATTTTAGGTCAATTAAGATTACCAAAATTATTTTCCAAATGCCAGAATAATGAGAGAGAGAATTTTTTAAGGCATTTTTATTACTTTCTGCAAAGTCAAAAGTTTACATACACTAGGATTACAATTTCTTTAAACAATTTGGGACAGCCCGTATGATGATGTCATGTTTTTGGAAACTTTTGATTATGGTTTATTGGCAACATCTGAGTTAATTAGAGACACACCTGTGGATGCATATTTTTAGTACACCAGAAATACACTGCTTTTGTGTGTAACATCATGGGAAAGTCTAAAGAAATCATTCAATATATCCGGAAGAGAATTGTGGACTAGCAGAAGTCTTGATCATCCTTGGGTGTAATTACCAGATACCTGAAGGAGTCTCGTTCATCTGTACAAACAATTATATGCAAGTCAAAAATAAATGTCCTGCCATCAAGCTTGTGGAAGAATAACCAAAACGTCTGACCCAAGTCATACATTTTAAGGGCAATGCTACAAAATACTAATGAAATGTATGTAAACTTTTGACTTTGCAGAAAGTAATAAAAAATGCCTTAAAAATGTTTCCCTCTCTCATTATTCTGGCATTTGGCAAATATAAATAATTGTGGTAATCCTAATTGACCTAAGATGGGAAAGGTTTATTCTGCTTTAACAGATAGTGACAAAAACATGCATATGTGTCTTTCTATATAGTGTATGTGAACTTCTGGTTTCAACTGTATAATTAAATGGGTGACGATAGTGATCAGTCATATGAAATTGTCAAAGGATGAAATAAGCTTTAAGTATTTATAGTAGATGATGAGCAGTGGAAGCTGGATATCTACTAGTCCAGTGAGGAAGTTAAGTGAGGAACTAAAACGTCGGGGTAAGGTAAGATTTATAATGTTTAGCAATTACAGACATATGCTTATTAGTCAATATGGCCACCATTACTGCTCCCACAGCTGTGGTCACAGCTTTTCTGAAGTTCTGAACACAATGTGATATGCTATAGAAGAGAAAGACAGCGTGGTAACATAAAACCTCTGGCCCTGATCTTAGAACATCATTAAAATTTTTAAAAACCCTAAGAGGCAAAAGGGGTTTTTAAATTGGCCCCCTTTAGCTCCCCCAATTTTTTGGCAACATTATGGTTTAAGCATTGAAAAGGGGGGGTTTGTAAATTAAAAATCTAGGCCCTTGCGGGCACAAAAATTTTCTGGTAAAAGGGGCCAATTTTCATATTTCCCCCCCCAACGGGGAAACGGAAAAATCTTAAAGGGGTTTTCCCCCATCAAAGACCTTTATGGAAACCTTAAAATGAAAAATCCCCCGAAGGGACTAAAAGGTTTCTGGTTTCCCACTTTGGGGAAATGACAGAGACCCAGCAAAAGATTTTCCCCCTGCTTAGTTCAAAATAAAAGAGGATATGGGGACCTTTTTTCATTGTACCCTTTGGGGGTTTCAGAAGTGTTTGCTTCACGTTTAAAAACTAGAGAAAAACAACCACACACACGTATATATATATTTTAATATATTTTTTTTTTATTATTTTAATATATATTTATATATATATATAATATAAAATATTATTTATATATAAATTTTCCCCCTCCTCCCCAGCCTCTCCCCCTCTTTGGGGGTCTCGAACCTATCACATATTTTTATGATGTATTTTGTAGATCTGCCAGGACTGTTTAACAAATGAATTCTCGTTTGAGCAGGAATTCCAGAAATAATACAAATACAGTTTTTACTGGATTGCTCATTAAGGTTTCTTCAAAAAGCACATACAGCCCTATATGTGCTCCCCTATTCAGAAAGGGAAATAAAATAAAATCACACTCCCCCATAAAGGCCCCTCCCCAGCGTTTGCCCCCCCCAAAATTTCCCCTCCCTTTTTTGGGTTTTCCCACCCTATTTGCTCCCTTGCTCTGTTTATGATAAGATTAACCCTCACTCTTCCGAAACCCCATCCCCGTCCCCAAGTTTTTGGGCACGTATTGCACCAGTTCTCTGGAACATTTTAAACCCCATGTGATCAGGAACACTCAAAACCCCCTAAAAAAGTTTTAAGTACGCTTAAAAAATTCATCTTCTTAGACAAGCCTAAAAAGGGATCCCAAATTTGTTAACCCCCAAAATTCTGTAAACACTTTCTTTAAACTTCCTGTTTTTGGCCCCCCACAGGCACTTAGTATTTTGAGGTTATGGGTTGGGTTTGGGCGGTTCACCCACTTTTTATGTATACTACCCTATATTTATTTTAACAGGGTTTGGTCCTTTGAAAACCAAGCACTTTTTCACCCTGTTTAAACCCATACCCCCTTTAATAGTTTTAAAGCTTTTGGGCAGCGGGGCCCTCCACCTCTTTGTCTCTTTTGAAAGTGGGCTTTTTTACAATGAAAAGTCGGGTTTTTGTCTGTGTTTTATCCCTTTTTAAAAAATTGAAAAGTGCTGGGGAATATGTTGGCGCAATATAAATAAAAAAAATTATTAATTTTTTAAATTATATTTCCAGCCAAAACGTCCCCAAACCCTTTAGGAGCCATCCCAGCGGCCCCACCATAACAAAAGGCCCCATACGGGTGGCCCCCAAAAGGGTTTCCCCAAACCCAGGGGAATGTAATGTAAAAAAATGATTCCATTTCTAATGTAAAAAAGTAAAACGGGAGCCCAAAGCGGGTTTATTTTGTCCTGATGTTTGCAAAGAGGGGCAAAGGGACAGCATGGGGGCTCCGGGGGCCACTTTTATTGTGCATCCTTGACCCGGAAAAACAAGCCCTCTGGGAGCTGAAAGGGGGGCTTTCATGAATTGAACAATTTCCCCGCTTTCCCAAAAATGGATATATATATTTTTTTTTCCTCCACTGACACTAATGAATATTACAGTAGAGGTTTTGTCACTTCTGGTATTTAATGAGTTATTAGGCTGCAGCGAGGACTCTGCACTCAGGTATGCAGCTCTGCACTTTAAAACCCGATGCCCTTTAAACCCCCAAAACCTTTTTTAAACCTGTAAACATTAAAAAATTTCTTTTACCCACAGGGCCTGGTAATGAGCTGAGCAGGTGACGATGCCAGGTAATTATTTACCATCTCTTTCGCCCGCAGTTAGTTTTCTTTCCCCTGTTTGCAAATTTTGGGCCTTTGCTGGCGGGTTGCCCTTTGGGTTTTGATGTTTGGCAAAGCAAAATTTTTTTGGGGGTTTTTGAAGTTTGTTGCCTTAAAAGTCCCATTTCATACCGGGCCCCAAATTTATTATTGTTTTTTCATAAAGTTTTTTTTAAGGGAAGAAGATTGTTCCCAAAAATGAAAGAAAAAATAAAAAATAAATTCCCAGCCCGGGCCCCTGGCCCCCAGGGTTTTCTCTCTCTGCTGAAAGTTTTTTTTACTCTTTCATAGGTTATAGGGGCCAAACAGTACCATGCAAGGTAAATTATAAATAGTACAGCTACGCACCCATTTTAAAATGGGAGCTTTTTGTGTATGGGTTTTTTTGAAAAAATTTCCCAGACACTAAGGGTCCAAATTGATATGTGTCAAGGGAAAAAAAAAAAAATTTGCGGGGCAGTCCCGGGTTTTAAAGTAAATGGTCCTGGCCCTTTGCAAAACAGAAAAGGATTTCCCCGCTGTCTGTGATAGGAAAGGCAAAGCCCCCACCTAAAACCCCAAAAAACCAAAAAGGGGTCATTGGTCAAATACAAACATGTGTCTATGATGCATTTCATTTAGTGTAAAAAACGGGCCAAGGCCCCCCAAATGCCCCCATAGTGGTCCCCTTTTTTTTTTAAATTTGTTTAAAGTGTGGGGACAAAGTACACCCAGCCAAAACCCCGCCCCCTGCTGCCTCCCAGGGGGCGGCTGAAAGTTGTTGTTGTACCCATTGAACTGCGGCCCCCTCAATTTCCTGGCAAAAGGTTTGGGCCCTAGGGGGTTCGCCACCTCCTGCCAAACCCTTGGGTCCGGGCCCCCTTTGACCAGCGTTTTTTTTCATTTAAAAAAGGGCGACCCCACCCCCCTGGAACCCTCAGAAACCCAGCATCCCAGAGGACTGGGAAAACTGGGTTTCCCTTCGGGGTGGGGGCCCCAATTAATGTGGGGCCCGTTTTGGGAGTGGTTTGCAGGCTGGCATTTTTAGGGAGGAAAAGGCCAAATTATTAAAAAACCTTTTTCCCATTTAAAATTATAAGGCGCAAACTGTTTGGGTTTCACCGTGACTAGTTATGAAAAATCTAAAAAGAACAAATTATTAAAAAAAAAAATGTGGGGTCCCCCCATTTTTCATAACCAGCCTATGTAAAACCAAAAAGCTTTCAAAACTTGGGTATTATCAGGGTGGGAAATTTCATGGGAAAATCGACCCCTTTTTCCCTCCTAAAAAATACTAAAACCCCGGGGCCCCCCCCGGGGAAGCACGCCATCTTACTTTTAACCCGGCCCCTTCCCCTACCCCTGGTGCATTGGATAATGGGTGAAAAAAAACCCCCGCTGGTTTTACACAAGCCACAGGGAAAGTATTTGGGGGAGGTGTCTGTCTACCCTTCCATTACTAACATGGAAAAAAAAAATTTAAAAAAAAAACCCGAACCAACTTTAAAAAAAAAAATTTTTTTATTTAAATAAAAACACCCCCCCCAACACAAACCCCCTTGTTGGGCCCTTTTAAATTTCTTTAAAAGGGCAATGCTGGGCCCCAAAGAAATCTAAACCCAAAATTTGTTGTTTTCCCAAAGGGGAAAAAACTTTTAAAGAAAAAAAAACAGAAAATCTAACCCCCCATCAAAGGCTTTTTTCCCGATGCTGGGTAGCCTATTCCAAGCACCCAGAAGGCTGGGTTGCCCTTCCCCCCAAAAACAGGCCCCCCCCAAAAAAAAGCTGGGTGCTGCTGTTTGGGGCATAGGGGCCCTTTACTAAAAATTTCCCCGGGCACTGAACGCCTATCCAAACAACCCGGGAAAAATTTTTTGACTTCAAAAAACCCGCAGAAAAGCTGTGTGACAGCCTGTGGTAATGTCAAGTTATCAGATAAGATAGAGTAGAAAGAGGGGAGGCAGGTCGGTTTAAACCCAGGGAAACCTGGGGCACTCAAAACTGATAACAACTTTCTTATCCACAAAGAAGACAAAAAAAAAAAGCAATATATGTGAAAAAACTCTTCAATTACCATTCTCTACATGTTGAAAGATAACCTTTGTAGTGAGACAACCCATTTAACTCCTTCCCAACATTTGGGTGTAAATTTTCTCCAATTTTGGTAGGAGGGTTCCTTCAAATGGGCCCTAAACTTACGTTCAGAAGACCCGTTTCAGGGTTCCCCAAATTGCCAAAGAAAACCAGCCCGTACAATTTCAGCTGCATCCCAAAGCATTTGGCCCCGAGCAGAGTTTTCCCAGTGGGGGGGCCGTTTTAAACCCCTTTGTCGCCAAAGCTATATTTTGTCCCCCTTTGAGAAAGCCCTGATTAATCGGTCCCAATGCCCTTTTCCCGGGCAGCCTAGAAGCTTATTAACCCCCTTAAAAAATCGTGACCATAAACTCGCAATTAAATAAGGGGAGAAAGCCCAAAAGGGGGCGATCTCTGTGGCGCTAGCAGCCCCACAAAAACAGGGCAAAAATCCCCGGGGCGGGTTTCTGTTTTTGCTGACAGACTCCCGGAAGGTTATTAAAAGCCCTTCCCCGGCCCGTCTGTAACGTCCCATGCCCTTTTGGGCCTTTTGCCTGGGGGGCTTTGGGCCCGGGAAAAAAGTGTTTTGGGCGGTTGGGCCCTTTTTACTGCTTTTCCTTTGCAAAAAGTGATCTGAAAATCACTTGTCCACCAAAGGGGAAAAAAAAAAAGTGAGAAAATGCAAAAAAAATAAAAAACAAACAAAAAAATTTAAAAAAAAACAATACACCAACCCCTTTTCCCCCTTTTAAAAAATGCCCATCGCCCCCCCAAAAAAAGGGTTCAACAAAAAATTTCCATTTTGGGATCGTCACATGCATAACAACCTTTCCCTATAAAACTGTCATGTTATTTTTAAAAAAACCCGATTTAACCCCTGTAAAAAAAAAAAACGAAAAAAAAAAATTTTTCCCTTCATAAAAGGAAAACAAAACAACAAAAAGTCTTATAAAAGCCCCAAAGGGGGCCAAAAAGTTACCAAAAATGGTGGCCAAAGTGTTACCAATAAATTGGTAACCCAAAAAAAAAATTCAGTTTATCCCCGAAAAAAAAGCCCTTAAACACTCTGTATTGGAAAAAAAAAAAAGTTATGGCTATCAAAAGATAGTGATGAAAACCCTTTTTGCTTTACTAAAAAAAAACATTTTTTTTAAAGCGCTTGAACAAAAAAAAAACATTAATTAGTACACCAAAACGTGTCAAGAATAAAACTTAATTTCCCCCAATTTATGCACAGGGCCTGTTAAAAATAAAAAATAAAAAAAACCCAATATTTGAGTATTTAATTATGTAAAAAATGAATTTAAACGGGTAAAAATTTTCCCCCCCAAAATTTGAAAAAAAACGGTTTCAATATTTTTCCAAAAAACAAGCTCTGAAAAAGAAAAGTTTTTTTATGTCTCCCATGAAAAATAAAGTGTTTTCTTTTTGAAAAAATTTTTTATGGGAAAAAAGCTCAAAGCAAGCGTCTTATAACTATGCATTTGTAAAAAATAAAAATAAAAAAAATTTAGGATTGTTGATTTTGTTCAAAAAAAAAACAAAAAAAAAAAAAAAAAAAAAAAAAAAAAAAAAAAACAAAAAAAAAAAAAAAAAAAAAAAAAAAAAAAAAAAAAAAAAAAAAAAAAAAAAAAAAAAAAAAAAAAAAAACAAAAAAAAAAAAAAAAAAAAAAAAAAAAAAAAAAAAAAAAATAAAAAAAAAAAAAAAAAAAAAAAAAAAAATAAAAAAAAAAAAAAATAAAAAAAAAAAAAAAACAAAACCACCGCATAGTAAATTTTCCCTTTTTTTTACCCGCACGGCGAACCTGTAAAAAAGAAAAGCCCAAATAACATTTGGGGAGCTGCTTTTTTTTCCCCCATTTTCATGGCCCAGTCTAAAAACCTTGGAACACCTGTCCCCAAATGCACAATAACCCCCAGATAGTCCATGAGGGTTGAAACCAAGATGTGGGGAACTTCTGGAAAATTTCACCCGTTCTGCACTTTTGGGGCTTTTTCAAATGCCCCCACCAAAATCGCGTTCCAGAAGCCCCAAAAAGCGCTCCGTCCCCTTTTACGCCCGCCATGCGCCCAAAGGCAGTTTACACCCATTATGGGTTTTCCAAACAAGGAAGAAAATGCTAAACAAATTCTAGAATGCTTTTTTCCAGGGTTCATGTAAAAAGTGAACAGTTTTCAATACTAAAATTCAGAATATACTTCTTGGAAAAAATGAAATTTTTCATATTCACTGCCTACACAACTGTGGGTCAATATACTTACTGAGCACCTCCGGATATATTCCTTAAGGGATGTAGTTCCCCCTATGGGGTATTTTTAGGAGTGTTTATTAAGTTGTAGCACCTAAGGGTGTCCACAAACCTGTAATGGCACCTAAAGAAAATCGTAATTAAAATGAGACCCCAAAGTCCAGTAGGTGCTCTTTACCCTCTTTCTGGTGACATATCCTCCACATTGGTAATGGTTTTAATGGATTATATTGCATAATATACTGGATAGATAGATAGATAGATAGATAGATAGATATAAAATTGTTTGGTTTGATGCATTTAGAATTATTTATAATCACCAGATTTGTCTTACTTATTTGCATCTTTCCAAGTATAGTCCTACAGATCCCTTTTTTGGGTATTTGTGGAGGATTTGCCGCCCTTTTTTCAATTGGGGTCAGGGGCGTAACTACAGGATCGCAGATTTGCTAGCTGACGGGAGCCCAGTGGCTTGGGGCCCACGCACCCGGGGCACTGCAACCACCTACCTCTGCAACCCCCTGTGAAGGCCGCTCTGAGCCCGCCTGGTCAGTGAACATAACAGTTCACTGCGCAGTTGGCAGAGCTGCGGGGGGCGGTCCTGTGAGGGCAAGGGGGGAGAAGGGAGAAGGGCCCCGCGGCTCCGCCCCCCGTGCTTCCCAGACGCGATCTCTTAATTGTAATGCACGGTCCTAATGCCGACGCCAAACCATTAAGATGAAACGGCGGCAGGGAGACAGCTGTTGGCGCTCCCTGCCCCTGCCGTACATCGCTCTGCAGGCCGGCCGTGATGCGATGACGTCATACGCGCCACCTGCCGAGATTCCTGTCCCGTCGTCCCAAGCCTAAAGCAGCAGGCTTGGGCTGGAGGTGACAGAGACGTCGGTTGAGCGCAGGCCCAGGTGAACAAATGAGCCACAACGGGGTTGGGGGTCGGTGAAAACATACAGGTGGCTCTAAAGGAAGCGGAGGGAGGGAGAATACACTCCCAGGGCGGGGCTAAAAGGAAGGGTTGGGGGAAGATTACCTACAGGGGGCTCCTACTAAGGAAGGGGTGGGGGGGTGAGATTTACCTACAGAGCTCTCAGCAATGGCAAAGGGGTCCGCGGAGGGGTAGATTACCGGTACAGGGGGCTCTAATGGAAGGGGGGGGGTGAGAATACCTACAGGGGCTCTAAGAAAGCGGTGTGGGGTGAGAATACAATACAGGGGCCTAAAGTGGAAGGGGGACCGGGAGGGAGAAATACCTACAGGGGGGTTCTAAAAGGAAAGGGGTGGGGCGGGGAATACCTACAGGGGGCTCTACAAAGGACCTGCGCGGGTGGGGGTGAATTACCTACAGGGGGGCTCTAAGGAAGGGGGTGGGGAGAAATACCTACCCGGGGGGTTCGTAAAGAAGGGGGTGGGGGGGAATACCTACAGGGGGCACCTACAGGGGGATCTAAAGGAAGGGGGTGTGGGGGGTAGAATACCTACAGGTGGGGGGGCTCTAAAGGAAAGGGGGTGGGGCGGAGAGAATACTACAGGGGGCTCTAAGGAAGGCGGTGTGGGGGGGAGAGAATCACCTACCTGGGGCTCTAAAGGAAGGGGGGACACTAAACTACAAGGGGGCTTTAAAAGAGTGGGAGAACTATACCTACAGGGGCCCGAAAGGGGGGGGGGAACTATGCCTACAAGGGGCCCTAAAGAGGGGGGGAGAACTAATGCACAGGGGCGCCCCAAAGGGGAGGGAGGAGACCTATGCCTATAGGGAGCCCTAATGCTTGGGGGGGGAGGAGAGAACTCATGCTATTGGGGTCTCCTACTCAACATGGGGTGACTATTCTGCCTACAGGGGCCCTAATCTACACGGGGGACTCTTCAGCCTACAAGGGGGGCCCAAATCTAGTACATGGGGGACTATACTCTGCCCTACAAGGGGGCCCCTAATCTACCGAGATATGGGACTTATTCCCTGCCCTACAAGGGGCCCTAATCTACAGCGGGGGTGGAACTATTCTGCCTACAGGGGGACTATTCTCGCCTACAGGGGGGCCCTAATCTACAGGGGGGGAACTATTATGCCTTACAAGGGGGCTCTAATTCTTCGAGGGGGAACTATTCTGCTACAAGGGGGCCCTAATCTACAGGGGGGATCTATTCTGCCACAAGGGGGGGGCCCCCCGCTCTAATCTACAGGGGGGAACTATTCTGCCCACCAGCGTGGGGACTATTCTGCCTACAGTGGTCCCTAATCTACAGGGGGGGCAATTCTGCCTACAAGGGGTTCTAATCTACAGGGGGGGGGAACTATTCTAGTCTACAAGTGCTCTAATTCAAGGAGTGGAACTATTCTGCCTACAAGGGGTGCTCTAATCCTACAGGGGGCGAACTATTCTGCCTACAAGGGGGCCCTAATCTTACAGGGGGAGGGACTTTTCTGCCTACAATTGGGGCACTATACTACAGAGGACCCTATTCTACCCTACAGGGGTGGGCCCTAAGCTACAGGGGCCCCCATTCTACTACATAGACTAAGCTACTGCCCGGTGGGCCCGAAGCTGCCTACCTCTCCTCAAAGCTACCTAGCTACTGCCCGGGTGGGTTACTATAGGCTACCTAGCTACTCCTATCCCGGGGCCCGTTGTACCTACATACACGACTGGTGGGGAGCCCCCATAATTACCAAGGGGGTTAATTCTTACATTTGGGCAATTATCAAATGGGAGTTTGAGAATATGACGGGGCGGGGACACTTCACTTGGGAAAATGATTAAACACAAACTGAGAAGAGGAGGTCTCAGGTGTCTTTAGTGTTGTAAATTCAACAGGGACGAGTCGTGGACAGGAGGAAGATCCACCAGTGGGGCTCTGGACCTAATAGAGAAGAAAAGAGAAAGTGAACGACTCCTCGACAAGACGTCACCTGTGAGGCCCTAAATGTAAGTACAACTATTTTGCAAAGCACCAGTAATCTGGTATCTACCCTATAATGTCAATGTATGGTGGTTATACTTACAGTCTGCAGAGCCTGTGTAACACTAGTATATCTATCCACTATATTGCTAGCACTTAAATGGCGTTACTATTGTCCTTTGTGTACTGATGAGTAAATTATGTAAGGTGTGTATTATTCAGTACACTATTTGGTGTCACTTTGTGGATCTTAGTTTCGGCGGTATAATCAGAAATATCAGGTCCGCCTGTAGTCAGTGTTATTGGTAATGTTGGTCGTTCTAGTATAGTGGGGTTTGTATTGGTAGCAATATGATGGTGATAATGTATTAGGTGAGATATTTACCCTTTGTATTTCTACATTATCTCAACCAGCATTTCCTGGTAAATGTTTCGTAGTCAGGAGGTGGGCAGGGCGGGAGGGAGGGGGGAGGCCCCATCCAAAAGTTTGCTTTGGGGCCCTGCTTCTCTAGTTACGCCCCTGATTGGGGTATATATGAATTTGATTCTGTTTTTAACATTCTTGCTTTAGTTGTAACAACTGAATTGGATTATATATGTATTATGATCTTGTATAATAATTATTTAAATAAGAGTGATTTTTGGTAATTTCACTATCATTATATTTCTCTTTATTTGGTATATTTGTGATATAATGATTTTTGTTTAATATCTATTGGCTCTGAATTGGTATTACACATATGGGATATCTCTAAAAACATCAGGATTAGGGAAATCAATATCACATTGCATTTTCCTGGTAACATCTACCGTGTTCCAGTGAATAATTGATAAAAATTGAAAATCTGCAAAAAAAGTGAAATTTTGAAATTTCATTGCCACTTTGTTTTAATTTATGTGAAACACCTAATAGGTTAATAAACTTCCAAAATGCTGTTTTAAATACCTTGATGGGTGCAGTTTCTTAGATGGAGTCATTTATGGGGGTATCTAACATATAGGCCCCTCAAAGCCACGTCAGAACAGGACTGGACCCTAAAAAAATTCTCTGTTCCTAATTTTGAGAAATGAATACTAAGGGTGACGTATGAACAGGGCTGCACTAGTTTTCTGGTGTACTTTGAGACAAAAAGAATGCATGAACAGGTGCACTACAAACTTTGGCGGGATAAGTCCCTTTGTAATGCGCCAAAGACACTTTTTAATGCGCCAAAGATTAGGGGCGTTCTTTTACACCAAACTTAGGCGCAGAACAGTTAGAACAGCCAGACCATGTTATAGGTGGTCTGCCTGATCCAGAATTGTCGTATTGGCACTACAATACGACTGTATTTACGACCTGCAGAAGAACAGGTTCATACATTCTGGCGCATTCTACACTGTCTTAAAGCTATTTAGAGCTGGCCTGTCAGCACCAGGATTCATAGATGTCACCCTAAATTTCTAAGCCCTCTAATATGGTAAATAAAAAGACATTTAAAAAATGAGGCCAACCTACAGTAGACACATGGTAGATGCTAGTTCAAAACTATTTTGTGTGGAATAAATACCTGTCTTGCACGCATAAATTTCTGAACTTTGAAAATGGCAAATTTTTCAAAATTATCACGATATTTTGATATTTTTCACAAATAAACAAGGATTATACGGACCAAAATATTTTACTAACTTAAAGCCCAATATGTCATGAGAAAACAGTCTCTGAATCACATGGATAGGTAAAAGTATTAGAAAGTTAATTCCACATAAAGTCACACATTTCAGATTTAAAAAATGGGGCCCTATCAAGAAGGTCAAAACTAGCTGCGTCCAGGGAACCTGTAACATAGGTTATGCCCCCCTTGCTGAGGACAGCACAAGCTAGTGACAGACCTGTTGTTTCCAGCGCTGTATCCCTTATTTTGAAAGATGCTGTAGTTTTAGAGTATTTAATGCTCAAATATGTCCTGCAAGAAAAGAGTCTGTTTAATTCATGCCCACCTACCTATTGCTTTGAATAGGTAGAAATATGTGAATAACTGTCAAATGGGCGGGGGCTAGCCTTATGTGGGCGGAGCTAACACCTGCTCATGAATAAGCTGGACTCTTTTCTGGCGTCAAACTTCCAGACTTGAGCATTCAATGCTGTGAAACTCCTGCATCTTACAGAATAAGGGTATGTTCACACAGCTATTTTATAATATGTTTCCGGGTACGTTTTACGTACCGAAAAACGGACCCCAAAACATATTCAACATTGCTCAGTTTGATTTTACATTGAAAGCAATGTAAAATGCACATCGTCGCTCAGATGATACGTTTTACATGCGTCTTTCGGATGCATAAAACGGATCTGACCAAAGAATTGACATGTCAATTCTTGATACATTTTACACAGCAGACTATAGGGCGTGTTTCTGCTGCACAGAAAACGCATCCAAACATGCACCACATTTCGGGTATGTGGATACATTTTATGCAGCGTTTTTCAATCCATGTGAACATACCCCAAGGGAAACAGCGCTGGTAATAGCAGTCTGTCATTAGCTTGTGCTGTCCGCAGCAAGAGGGGCATGACCTATGTGCAGGGCCGTTCCTTGGCTAAATTGCATTCCGGGAAGGTGAAGAAATGTCACCCCTCATCCCCCCTCCCATAACATAATGCGCCACGATGCGACACATTGCATCACCATAAACCAAAGCCAAAATCTACAGAAAGCTTTACCACAATGTGATACGTATAAAACTACTAAATAATAGTCATACAGTTACTAAATAACACTGCTACACCAACCAGAATCCCAGGCTAATAGTACCAATGTCCTACTAAGACCACATATCACCAGCACATAGTGACTGAATACCACCACCATATAGAGACTGAATAATACAAACTGACCATTACTGAATACAAACTATTATACTACAACCAATTTTACCTGCATACAGTGACAGATACCAGTTCTTCACAGGCTCTGCGGACATATAATCGATTACAGTAAAGTTACATCCAGGGACATACAGGAGACGTCTCTGAAGATTTGTTCTCTTTCCCTTTTTCTTCTCCATCTGTCCCAGACCGCCATGAATACTTCTCCCGGCCACAACTCTTCACTGTAAAATTTACAAGACAAACATATTAGACTCCTCACTTTATCATCACTTCTCTACCAATTCCTACCTCTGTACAAACTCCCCATCTATAACACCTCATATGGTAGCCATGTAGTAGCCCCTATAGCCAGAAAATAGCCCCTATAGCCAGACAGTAGCCCCCTATAGCCAGACAGTAGCCACATATAGCCAGGTAGTGCCCCCTATAGCCAGGTAGTGCCACTTATAGCCAGGTAGTGCCCCATATAGCCAGGTAGTGCCCCTTATAGCCAGGTAATACCCCTATAGTCAGGTAGTGCCCCCTTTAGCCAGATAGATGCCCCTATAGCCAGGTGATGCCCCTTATAGTCAGGTAGTGCCCATTATAGCCAGGTAGTACCCCCTAATAGCCAGGTAGTGCCCCCTAATAGTCAGGTAGTGTCCCTAATAGCCAGGTAGTGCCCCTTAATAGCCAGGAAATGACCCCTAATAGCCAGGTAGTACCCATATATCCAGGTAATATGCCCCCTGCAGTTAATGATAACAAAATAAATAAAAAGTACTCACCACAATCCCACGGTCCCCGCGTTCAGGTCCGAGAGCTGCTGAGCAGTGTAAGCGGCGTGACGTGATCACGCCACTTACGCCGTCACACAGCTCCCAGGGATCTCCTCGGCAGCAGAGCTGCCTGCCGAAGAGATCCCAGCATCGCAGGGGGCGCGGTGAAAGCTGTGCGCCCCCCGCGCCGCTGATACATACAGAGGAGGAGGCAGGACGGTAATGACCCTTTCCTCCCCTCCTCCCTGTACCAGAAATTGCAAAGTGGCGGCTGCTGAGGCCTCTGCGCAGCAGTGTTACAATGGCGGGCGCAGATTTGGGGGCCGATCCCTGAGGGGTTTTGGGGCGGGCGGCCCCCCCTGGGTGAGGGGACCCTGGCCCCCAAAGGCGTCGCCCCCCTTGGCCCGCCCCAGGAACAGTTTTCGGGTTTTGTAAGGGTTTTCCCCTTTTAAAAGGGGTTAAAAAGCAAAAGGGGGTTAAGCCCACGGCATGGCCCAAAATACCTTTTGGGTTTTGTCTTAAGAAAATGGCCGGTTTTCGTGGTTTTTTTGGCAGTTTTTGGGGAGACGGTTCGTCTGCATTTGCAAAATTTTCGCCCATCCCCCTAAAACCCATTGAAATGCAATTTTCCAGCCGAAAATTTTGGGCAAAAACTTTTTAGGACCATCGGCAGTGTGAAAATCCGCCCCGGCCCTGAATATCTGTTCATTTGTAGACATTTGTATGGTTTTTCCCTTTAAAAAGTTTTAGGGGAAGGGTTTTGACAGTCGATTTTCAGAGGTTTTCAAACCCCAAAAAACCAGGGAAAAACCCGTCGTAAACCTTCCCGGTTGGACATGCCCTAAAAAGCTGCCCCTTCTGCAGATACAAAATAGAACATGACCCTAAAACTCCTAACTTTTTAAAAAAACAGGGTTTTGCCATTGTGTCCAGAATCATTACCTTTTGAAAATTGATTTAGGTGATTTTAAAACTGATGGACAAAATTTTTTTAAATTCTTTAAATTACATGATATCTGTTAGATACACAGACACAATTAATGCAACTAAAATATACCCAGCCATCCAGCCAGAAATGGGCCATATATATTATATAGGGGAGGGGATGGTGGTTTTTAAGGGCATCATTCACTTACGGAGCACCAAATCCCTGACATGCCTTTTATACAGGTTTTAAACGGTAAAAAATAAAAGGTTTTTCTAAAGTGGCAAGAAAAAACCCCTCAAAAGCCCAAATTTTAATTGTTTCCCCCTCCCTCAAAGAGTTTTTTCCCTTTCGAAGCCAAAAATTGCCTCTAACCCACCCAAACCATGGGTTTAAACACTCCAAAATTGGGGGGGGGAAATTTACCCCAAAACAGCTGTTGTACTTGAACTTAACTGGTTTGGTTTTAAATCCCTTTCACATTGCTAGGCTTGGGGGACCCAACAATTGAACTGAGGAAAACTACATCCAATAGAGTGCGCTTGGAGCTCCTCAGCTTTTTTTTCCCATAACCCTTTTTTTAAAATGCAAAACAGTCAGTGAGTTCTGAATGGAAAGAAACCCCTCCCCCGGGACCAATTTATTGGTTCCTCTCCCCCCAAGGAGAAAATTTTTCCCCCTTTAAATTTTATACAGGAAAAATTTTCCAGCCCTTCACTCCCAACATTGTCCCCTACATATAACACCCTTGAGGCCCTTTTCGCTTTCTGCTTTTAAAGGTTCCAAACAGAGTGTCAATGAAAAATGTAAACCGAACAAACCCTTCACACTGTAGACAAATTTTGTTTAAACCCCAACCCCCCAAATTCCAGCAAAATGTGCCATGGATTCGTTAGCCAGAAATCTTTCTTAGTGGTACTTACACTAACGGGTATCCCTAATGACTTATTATCAATAGAGAAGGTGAGTATATGTTGTAATGACTCCAAGTCAGATCCTATAACATGTATTTTTGTTGAGTGGCATTGCTTTAGTTTTAATTGCTTAATACTGATCATGTTTTTTTAAGTGGGTTTGGGCAGGGGTCATAAATGAAAAAAAATGCGCTAGCTTTCTGCTATCTAATTTTACATTTCCCCAAAAAATAATTTTCCCTTTTTTGTCATGGGATTTTTCCAGTCTCTGTACCATAAAGCTAAAACCCCTTTTAAAAATTAAAAAGGTTTCTTAAAAACATAGCTGCACTGAAAACCCCGGGAGTCTACAGTGCCCATTTATTTACAGCCGTTTGTAAATGAGAAAATTATGGCCCTTTCGTCATACTTGAAAACCTCTCTTTCCCGGAAGACACCCATGAATAGGGGAGACCTCCCATTCCCTCGGGAAAGCAGGGAAACCCCCTGGACCAGCCTGCCAGGTTATGAGATGTTTGCTCTGAAGCCCCTTTACTGGGGAAAACCCTTTCAGTAGGGGAGGGGAAGGAAACAACAAATGAAGCGATTTTTGGGAAAAAGGGAAAACTGCAAATTTGGGAAAGCTGGGAATGCATGGCGGTAGGGGAAATCAGATACCAGCTTCCCCAAACTGCTTTTCTTTTGACAGTACCCCTGCTTGGGGTTTAAGAAAACCAAAGGGGTGGGGGAGGGAAAAGGGGGGATTAAAAATGGAAAAGGGGGGGTATTTAGGGGTGGGGGTAGAGGGGAGTGGGAGAGGGGGTTTTTAAGTAGGGAAGGGGGGTTTTAATATGGGCTGGAAGAGGGGGTAAGAGGGGGAGGAAAGAGGGGGAATAAGATATCCAGCATCCAGAAAATCTGGGTGGCACTCCATCCCCCACAAGGGGGGAAACGGTGTTTTTGTATTTTTAAGGGGAAATCACCCAACTCCCCTTAAGCTAAATAGCCCAAAAACGGGCCTAGGTGAAATGTTTTAAATTGTTTCGTATATTTACGGGTAACCTTTTTGCCCTACTTCGGATTAAAGTGGACTACGTGGATCACCTTTTGGATCTATTTTTTTAAAAAAAAATAGCTAAAAAGGTTTTGGGTTTTTACTATTTTTGTTTTCACTGGACTACGTCAGTTATGCTTTGGATCTATTTTTTTTTTAACTTTGTTCTTTTTAAATATATTCAATTGTTATACAGTTATTACAGACGAAACACAGTAACACTCTTACGGTTGGGTTAATTAGTGATCCCAATTTTAAAAATTCATTTGTTTTTGAAGAAATTTTTTTCCCTTTTTTTTTCTCCATCACAACAATTAAAAACCCATTTAAAAAACTTTTTCGAAACATATTTTTAGTTGGTTGCCTTATAAAGTTGGCGTTTCACTCTTGTACATAAAAAAAAAATTAAATAAACCCTTAACCAAATCTTACTCCCTTTAAAGTATGTAAATCACTCAACAGGGGGGAGCCCATTCATGGGGCCCCCCTTTCCTCCCCCCCGGGGATTAAAACCCGGAGAGACTGCCCAAAAACCCCTTTCCCCCAAAGGGAAGCTCCGGCTTCCCTGAACTCAAAAGACTTGAGGCAAAAATTTTTCCCCTATGTATGGGGTCGGGCCCCCTTTCGCGCTTTACTTATATTCATTTAAGCACTGGCTTTTCCCCCGAATTTTCTTCCCAGATACCATGGGGTTATTTAAAAAGCCGTTTTCACTCTTTCCCAAAATTTTTCCTCGGGCGTTTTTTTTATAAAAATTTTGCCCCAGGGGGAAAAGAAGTTCCTCCCCTAGCCCCCTTTATGTAAAGTGGGCTTCCACCCAGCCCAAATTTCCCATCAAATAATTTGGGTTTTTCCCAGAATAGATTAAAGTCGGGCCCCGGGTTTTTAGCCCTACCTGTAAAATTGCCTTGCGGGAAAGCTGCTGTACAAACATGCCCCAATCCCCCAATTTTCCCGGGACAGTTTTTGCTTTTTCCCACCAAATAAACCCCCAAATATTCCCCCACGGGAATAGGGGTGTGAAGGAGAGGTCCAGAGTATTTTTTGCATAAACCATTACTTGTTACCAGTATCTTTTAATTTCCAGGCACTCCCATAAACAATGTACAAGTTGCCGCATTTTAAAGCTTTGGGGTCCTTTGGGGAAAACCCCCCCTTTGGGGTGCCCCCTTTAAAGGGGTTGTGGTGGATTATGCTTTAAATTTTTTTCCCAACATTTTTCCTGATCCCTAGTGGCGGGAAAGTTTTTGGTATGCATCCTGAAACCCCGCCAATATCATGATGCCGTCAAAGAGGCTTCCCCTTAGTTCCCAATTTTTTTTCAGCTGAGCTCTGACTTTTTCATAATCAACATCATGAGGAGGTATTGATAAAATAGTCGAAAGGTGTGCTCTTCTTGAGTGGGGTATAGAAGCCCTACGATAAAAAACCAAAATCCCATTCATCCGGGCTAATGTATTGCGTCACTTTGGTGATATAACTCCCCCCCTTATATAATTAAAAAAGGGAAAAAGGGGCATTTTTAGTTTTTTTTTTGTTTTTTTAGGAAGAGTAAAGGCTTTTTTTGTGTTTTGGGGTATAAAGTGCTTCAGCTTGTTGCCCGGCCCAAAAGCATAAACCAAAAATTTTTAAAGTATTAGTGGCTTAACCCCTTTTGGAAAATCCGGATTCGAAATAAAAATAGATGTGGGGAATGATCGGGTTAAAATTCTTAAATTTTTCGGATTTTCGCCATTGGCCCCCCCAAATAGGCAAAAAACATGTGATTTGTTTTTGTCAACGGTTTGGAAACTTGTCCAAAAAGGGGAAGTCACAAAATTTTAAAGGGGGGAAATATTTGGGGAAGTTTCCCTTGATCCCCGAATGCAAAAAGTTAAAAAAATCTTGTGGACTGCGCCCAATCGGCCAAGAAACGACACAAAAACGGCAAGGTTATAAGCATATGTTGGGGAAACCCAAACCCCCCTTGGGGTTTTCGTGGTGCAAGGAAAAAGAGGGAAAAAGGCTTTCTTATTGCCCCAAATGAAAAGTCCCGTATTGTGCATTTAAAAATTTTTTTTCCCCCCAGGGGTTAGGGAGATAGGAGCTGTGGAAGAGGTAAAATAAATGGGGGGAAAATGCATCTTTTTTAAAAAGGTTCATCTCCCCGAAAAAGATTAAAGGGAAATTTGGAAACCCCCTCTTCATGGGGGTCCAAGTTTTTCCAAAAATTTCACTATGTTTTTCCCATACAGGGTATTGGATTTCCCAGCAAGCCATCCCCCAAAAAACTTAATTGCGTTCTTACACCCCGAATTTTTGTGGGGATGTGGACCAAAAAAAAAGGGGGAACCCCTTGGGGCCCTTTCAAGAGGGATCCCCACAAATCCCTCAACGTTGTTTGGAAAATTTTCCCAAGGGGGACCCCTATCCCCTCAATCTTCAAATATCGGGGTAACATTGTTTTGGGTTGGGTATTTATTAGGGGAGATCATCAGCATAGGCCTGACCTTTATTTCTTTGATAGGGAAAAGAGATACCTTGGGAAGAGGGGGATTGGGAAAAAATGAAATTTAAAGGGGGCTGGATAAAATTAAAAAAAAAAAAGGTGATTTTTGGGGGAAACCCCCCTTAGCTCCCCTAAAGAGGGCAAATTTCTGGGGAAGACTTAAATTTTTAAAAGAGTAGAGAAATTTGTGGAGCTAGATTGCAGGGGTCTAAAAACTGGGGAAGGGGGGCCCCCCAAAACCCCCAACGCGTTGTCAGGGATCAAGGGTAAGGATTGGGGCAAAAGGGTTTCCCAGCCCCCCCGGGCTTGCGTTAAAAGGCTGTCCTCGCTGTTCCCCGGGATTTTTTGGGAGTGCCTGTTTTGGAATAAAACCCCCTTTTGCAAGGGGGGAAAAAATTTTAGGGAGAAGATTTTGTAAAATTTTTTTTTGGGCCCGGGTTTTGTATCCTGGTTTATTAGGGATATTGGCCCCATATAAGGCCAGCAGGGTTTGGGTCTCCTGGGGGGTTTTAAAATAGAAAATTTGGGAAATCATGGAAGGGGGTTTACTATCGTTTATCTTTAAAAATATGTCCCTTGTATAAATTTGTGAGAAAAAGGGCCCAAAAACCCCTGGGTGTGGATGTAAAAAAAAATCAGCCCAGTAAACCGTCCCCTCCTGGGGATTTCCCCTTCGACCCGGCCCGCGGGCCACCAAACCCCACCTCTCTTCCCCCCGTATTTCCAAGGGGCCCCTAACTGCATCTTTGTTCCTCGGATACCCGGCAGAGACAATGAGTCTAGGAAGGATGACGCCTTCTGGGTGTCAAAAGGGTCACACTATGAGTGATTCATAGAAAACCCGAATTCTTTTTTTTATATTCGGGGGGTTTTTTAAGTATTTTTTTCCCGTAAGGGGTTTTATTTCCCCTTTTTGGGGAGGCCCTTTTCTGCCAGGGGTTTTTTTTGTATTTGCCAAGAGCGATCCCCCTTTGGGTTTTCCCCCCTATAGAATTTGTTTTTTTCGAACCCCTTGGGGGGGCTTTGGCTTCCCCCCAGGAGGGAAAAATATGAACAGTTTTTTGTGCCCCTTAAAAATGTTTTTTTATTTTCTGCGAGGGATCTAAGGGTAATTTTTTTTTGGAGGGGGGCGGGGTTTGAATGCAAGCTCCCGGGAATTTTTTGTTTTTAGCTTTGCCCTCATGCTTACGTTAAATTTTTTATGTGGCCCCGCATGACGCCCCTTTGCGTTTGCCCCAGCAGAGGTGAGTCTTGTGGGTTGGGCCCCCATTGACTTTCAGGAACTGCAGCCAAAAGCACCCCAGGAAATTCCTTGAAGTCCCTCTGATTACTAAAGTACCCCGGGGAATTTCCCAAACCCAAAGAATTAGGGAAAAAAAGAAACTACCCCCTAACGAAAACCGTTAAAGGGCAAGGTCAGAAATCGCGTAGGGAGTATGTCAGGGCCTCTTTAAAGGCGTGGTTTTTGAGAGGGGGACATCAGCGCCAAATCAAAGCGCAAAACGATCCCAAGTACAGACAAAAAGAAAATGTAGGGTCTGAAATTGTGTTCACCCGCTCTCCCAAAAAAAACAAATACATAAGTTTTTTCATCAAATTTTTAGGGGGGAGTTTTGTCCCCGGGCCTTAAACGAAATTTAAATCTATCTACTGGGGGTTGGGTACAGCGTTAAAATTTTGCCCCCTTTAAAAAAAATAAGAAATTTGAAATGAAACCAAGGGTTTGAAAAGTGGTTTTTAAAAAAACCCAACCAAAAAAAAAAAAAAAAAATTTTCTGTTTCCAAGCACGGGCATAGGGCTTTTAAATAACTTTTTAGGGTTGTTGCTATTTTGGGTCTATTTTTTTTTAAAAAAATAGTTTAAAAAGGAAATTTTTGCCTACTTTGGATTCAGTGGACTACATCGGGTCAAACCCTTTGGGTTTTATGTTTTTTACCATAAATTAAAAGAGGGTTTTTTGCCAAACCCCTTTAAATTCATTGGGGCAAAAGGGAAAATTTTCCTTGGGGTTTTTATTTTTTTTTAAATTTTCAAAAAAAAAGGGAATTCCTGTTCCCTTCCCAGCACCCCCCGGGAGTTGGGTACTATTAACCCTTTTTTTAACTGGAATTAACCGGACAGGGGATTAAGGGGAGGTTGATAGGCCTCAAAGGGAAATAAGTAGGGCCCTAGTTTTTGATGGAAGGGAAACCCAAAAATAAAAAGGGGCCCTTGGGACTGAACAGGAGGGAAAGTTATAAAAAAAACCCAAACCCTTGCTAGCATAATAGCCAAGGTTCCGGATGGGACCATCCTTATCGGGACGTTGTCCCCATTTTGTTTGCTAGTCATTCTTTAGCATACAGTGTAATAAGTTTAATTTGGCCTTCACACACTTTGAGATTTGTATATCATTTTCTGTTCAGTGCAAGCCCTCTTACTTTTGGCCCTTATGGATGATTTTTAGTCCGTATTTTAGCAGGTAGGCAGGCCTTAGGTAGGTAGGCCCCAGTTAGGTTGGTAGATAGGACCCAGTTAGGTAGGACGCAGTAAGGTAGGTAGGTAGTAGGTAGGCCCCAGTTACGTAACTAGATAGGCTCTAGGCCGGTAGGTAGGAGGGCCACATCCAGATAAGTTTGTAGGCCACAGCTAGGTAGGTGGTTGATATGAAGAGCCCCAGTAAGTAAAAAGAAAAAAAATAAATGTAGTATGACGGGAAACCTGTAGAAAAACAGAAACGATACAAAAAGCATGACCACTCTACACTCCATCTTCTGCACCCCCTGAAGATCCTACTTTTGTCTGATCTTCTAGGGGGTTCATGGAATGGAGTTCAGGCTGCAGAATACGATGTCTTGCGGTACAGAGTGCATGCCACAGTCACATCACAATCTCCAGGGGGATTGTTACTCTGCCCTCACCTTCTCCGCCAAGGAATTGTGACTAAAAGCTGTGGCCTAAACACCTTCTTCCACCCCTATCCCCACCCTACCATTGTGTTATGCAATCTAATGCCAACCCCCACCTGTCAACCCAACGGGAGTTTGTACATAGGTGGAGAGCTGGTAGGGAGTTGCTGAAAAGTGAAAATTCTAAGATGTTTGTGTTGTAAATTCTTCATGGACAAGTCATTGCTGTAAGATGTCACCATGGTAGTCTGGAGAAGGAAAGTGAAAGCAAACTACTCCAGTAACTGGATGTAACTGTACTGTAATCACGTATATGTGTGCAGCACATCTGTGTACAACCAATGTCTCCTACTAAATAGTTACTGTATGGCAGTAATATCAGTCCTAGTATGATGGCTTAAGTTCAGGAACAGTGTGGTGGTATTATTTAATTTCTGGCATATGACCATTCATAGAAAATTGTCTTACAGCTATTTGTATGTATTTATTTATATAAAATATTTTATATAAATATATCTTTATAGACCCTAGTATTACCACAGTTTTTTTATGCTGGAGGGAGCTGGACATGATTGGGTGTGCTTAGACATGGTTATAGGCGTGGCCTGGTGAGATGAACTGTCCTTGTGCATCTTTAGAGGCATGGTATGGTGTGATATCATGTGAGTGGGCATGAGTAGAGGCATGGTCTGGCGTTATGTCATGTGGTTGGGAGTGGCTAGAGGCATGGCCTAATGGTTCCCTTCCTGCATTCACTAAATGTTGTTAGGTATGTACATATGGGCTCCCAAGCAACTAGGACTGGAGAAAGCTTGGAACCTGGAGTTCTAACCCCCTAGATGCCATGGTCAATAAGGGCCGCCGCATCTAGGTGGCTGACAGAAGTAGGGGGCTCCCTCTGTGAGCCATTGGGATCCCCACTACGCAATTGCCGGATTTGAGTGGTTGCCATGGCAGCTGGAAGCCAATTAAAAGCCTCACTGTCTGCAGTGTACAGAAGCCTATTAGGCCCTGCCTGGAAGCAAAGTCTAATAGGCTGCCTGTGACAGACATAGTATATAACAAGACAGTAATGTATTGCTAGGTATTATAATAGAGATCAAACGATCGCATAGTTTAGTCCCATAGTGGGATACAAAAAAAGAAAAAACACAATTAATAAATAATTGAACATATAAAGAAAACTAAAATTAAAAACAAAATACAAAACTTCTGTTTCTCAGGCTGCTTGCACGTGAAGCCATGTGTCAGCTCTAGCATTCCTTGGTTAAAGGTTTGTTCCCACCATAGAGTTTGATTGTATATTCTATCTAAGTCTGATAGGTGCGGGTCGGACCTCTGGGACTAACTCTTATCTTTTGAACGAAAGTTAGGCTCAGAATGCTGAGACGGTCATGCTTGCACATAACTCTCCATTCTGTTCTATGGGGATTCCAAATACAGGTGAGCGGCATGTTCGGCTGAACTCGGAACTCCCATAAAACAGAATGGAGAGTCGTGCACAAGGGCAACTGACTCTCCATTCTGAGCCCTAACTTTCGGGGACCTGTGGTAGGTGCGGGACCTAAAAGATGGGAAATGCACCTATCAGTTGTTGATGGCATATCCCAGCAATATGCCATCAAACTCTATGGCTGGAACACCCCTTTAATATAGTCCTAGGCCTTACTGCTGGGCTGGGAAGATTACCATGTAATCTTGGAATGCTTGGCTGTGACAAGCGCTGCAGAGAGCAACAAAGGTGCATGTGTGAAGCGCAGGTTCACCCATACATTTTCCGTCTAAAAATTGATTTTTATGCAAGGATGCCCCGAAAAATAAACCCGACAAAAGCCGGGCCCGTTTTTTGCCAGGCACAAAAACCCCGAAAAACCCACCGGTTGACTTATCCCACACACCCCATTTGGTGCCCCTTCCTCCAGCATCTTAGATGCAAATCTGAAATTTTCCATAGTTGAACTAAATTTAAACTAAAATGTAAAACAAACATCCGAGTTTAGAAAAAAACAAACAAGAGGTTGACAGTTACTAAGAAGTATGAACGGCCATTGTCTGTATCCAACAGTAATGCGTGCATGCCAACAGGATAAGGTAAAACCAGCCCTGCAACAACAGAGAGCCCTTATTAGATAACTGTGGTCCAACCAGTTTTCTGCACATGCAAGGTTTACACTTCATCTGCAGCAAAAGTGGGTGGACAGTAAAAAAATGCCAACCTATAATATGGGGAACACCCCCCCCCTTGTAAAAGCACCAGGACTTAAAATGATCAACAACTCCTAAGCGATTTTTTTTGAGTGTAGTAGCAACAATTCCCCCTTAAAATTTGGGCGTTTTTGGCAAACCCTTTCCCTCAATGATGGGGGGAAAAATTTGATTTCCAAGTTGGGATAACCATTTTAGTGCCTTAAAAGATTCAAAGGGAGCAATTTTTTTAGGGGGGACCAAAATTGAACATGAAAAAAAGGGCGTTTCGGGGGGTTTGGGGGAAGCCACCCCTGATTTGATTGATCGTCGAAAAACCCGCTTTCCAAAAACCCTTCAGCAAGGGCATTCCCCCCAAAAATGTGCAAAAAGTGCCACCGCTGCATGCGCCCCAGCAAACCGCTAAAACTGATGGGTCCATTGAGCAGGGAGGGACCTTGCCCAGCGGGACGAATCTTGAACCCATTTTTCCTGGTTTAGAAGCAATAAAAACCCTTTGTGGTTGGGTAAGCATTTTTTGCCATTTTGACAATGCAAAAATGTTTTTTCCCCCGCCCGTTCCCCGAGACACAATATGAGAGGAGATCGCCGACGAAGGAAGGGTTGGGGGACAGTATAGCATGGGAAAAGGGGTGTCTAGGTGGCGAACTTTGGGGGGCAATTTCTTCAACGAGGTTACGTTTTATTTCATTTAAAATGACCTTTAAGGAGGCAAGAAAAAGGCGCGCTTTTGTATTGATCTGGGGGGGGGCGCGAGAAGCAACCCCCAGGCATAGCAGAAAATTGCGCCAAAAATACTCCCCCATAACATTATGGATCGCAAAGGGTAATTTAGAGCTTCCCAAAAAGGGTATAACCCTAGACCGGAGGGAAGGCGGATTATCAGAGCTTTGGGACAAGGGCCCCCCTTATCAAATTTAAATTTGTTTGACTTTAAATGTGATGATGGCAAGGGATGCCGAGGAGAAAGAGGATAATACTTGTTTGCCATGGAGGTGTTTTCCGACAGGGGTGACGAAGGGCAAAGGGCAACACCCCAATGGAAAAAGAGCTTTTTTATTGCTCCCCACCATGCAAGCCCCGGAGACCCAAAGCCAAATAATATCTCTTGCGTCTGGTAGACAGAGGGGCCGCCCATAATTTTTGGCCCGGTTTTCGAAATAGAGATTTAGGTGAGTTTGATGACCAACAAAGGAGCAAAAATTGCCCGGCCCCTTTCCCCGAAAAAATTGGGGGGGAAAATTGGGAAACTTTGAGTTTAAATAAAGGATATGGGGGAATATCGTCATCTTTAAAGCCACTTCCGAAACAAGAAAATTTTTTTAATTTCCAAGTTTAAACAGGGGGATGTGCCAAAATGGCTTTTAAATTAAGGAGAAATTTTTTGGGTATGGGCCCAGGGGGAGGTACCAGATAGATCCTTAGGAGGCCAGAGAAAGAATAGGTGCCCTTATGCCGAGGGTCCCCACCCCTCGCCCGGGCTAAGCGGGGGGGAGGGGTCTGGGGGCCAGTGTACCCACTCGTGCTGCCGCCCATTATTGAAAGGCTGGCAGGTGACCCTATTAACACTCCATCCTTCCGTGTCACCTTTGCCGAATCTTTAGTGTCCGTACTGCCCTTTAGCATAAAGCGTCTTCCTGCTCATAGCCAGTCTTCCATTTACCGAACTTTAACGCTCCTATTTCTCGACCCACAAACCTTTGCCGCCTGACTGACCACCTGCCCTGACCCCGACTTCGCCTACTCTCCACGAATTTGTACCCACGCACATCCTTGGCTGCCACCGCAAGCAAGTCAACTCCATGGTCGCGAACGGTAGTACCCTCCGCGCATCAAGTCCATCCCGCTTTGCTGCGTGGGCACTCGGTGAAAACCGGGATTCTATTAGATTCCGCCCCCTGGTAACGGCTTACCACCATCGCTTGCGGTGGTCCAGTGGATCCACTACGCACTACCACATTCCTTACAGTATACAGATCCGGCCAGTGGATCCCAGCCAAGGAACCATTGCCCCGGTGGGAACCGGATCTCACGGCGAAAGTGGCCCAGCAGTCACAACAACTTGCGCAACAAACCCAGCAGCTGAACCAGTTGTCGCCCATGAGCAGCAGCAACCCTGGCTAAACCAACAAACCGCTGACTCCTTCCTCCATGGCGACGCCACCGCCAGTACCCGGACTTTTTCTAGCTGCGTTTACCACTACCCCCAAGTTTAGGGGACTCCAAACTGTGCAGGGATTATTACCCAGTGCTCTATGCACATTGAGTTAATGGCTGGTCAATTCCCCACTGAACGTTCAAAAGTTGGCCTTCGTGTCAGTCCTACTGGTCCGGGAAGGCTCTAGCTTGGCCACCCCATCTCTGGGACCGGTGCGAACCGGTGACGACGGACCAACTCAGGTTTTCCTCTCAGAGTTCCGCAGTGGTCCTTTGAAGAGCCGGCACGGGCATAATCCTCAGCAGAGACCGCGTCTACGAATCTTCGCCCAGGTGACTCCTTTGTCGTTCGACTACCAGTTCGTTTTCGGACCCTGGCGTCATAGCTGACCTGGAACGACGCAGCACTATGTGCCCCACTTTTTCAAAAAGGCTTGTCCCGGCAGAGTTTAAAGACGCCCTAGCGCTATATATATTCCCGTCCTCTCCAAGCGAAACTGATTCCACCTAGCTCACTCGGATCGATGTTCTCTTCGCCGAGGCGGCAAAAAGAACAACTCCATGAACGTCGATCTTGCCCGACTAACCACGTGGCCGTTTGCCTCGCTGGCTCCGGTCTTTTTCCAAAGACCACAGCTGCCACTTCCGCTCCACCAGTGAAAACCCATGCAGGTGGTACCGGGCACATCTTCCGAAACAGGACTATCCCCGCCGTCGGTCAGAAAATTGTTGCCTTTTACGTGCCACCCGGATCACTTTTCGCAATGTTGCCCCGCTTCGCCCACGTAGGCAGGGAAACGCCCGCACCCAGTACTGTCGGAGAGGCGTTCCCTAGGTGTGAACACTTCCTCTCCACGCCTTAACTAAGGAGATGATGTCTCGTCAGGTTTCGGACGGCTCGTTTTTCGTGACCCCGCCTTCCTAGACTCTGGATCCGCCGTGAACTTTATCCACGCCACCCTGTGTCCCAGTAACGCCTTCTGGAGACCCGTCTTGAGAAGCCTTGGTGATTTCCTCCGGGAGTGGTGATGCTCCTTAGTGATGCCAATCTGTACGTGACCAAGCCATTGTCTCTCACGCGTGGGGGCCTTACACAAGGAGGAGAATCACCTTTAAACACGTCCTCCCTCTGTCGTACCTCAGCGATCCTCTTGGGTCCTTCCAAGCTACAGCTCCATTCACCTGACCCACGACTGGAAAACCGGAGGTTCTGCGCTGTGGTTTCCGACTGCCGAGATTCGCTTCTTCATTCCCGGGGCCATTCCGGGCCATTCCCACCTCACCAGTCTTACAGTTTCCTGCCCAGGTCTTTCCTGCTGATAACCGGACACGCAGGAACGACTGTTCGGAGAAACAGGCCTAATCCCTCCTCCTCCACATTCGCCCCTATGACGTCCCATTGAACCTCCTTCTTCCGGACCATTCCTCCTCGTGTAGATTTACCCGTTGTCTAAACCAGAAGACTCAGGCCATTACGACTATAATCCGTGAGAACCTGCAAAAGGGTTTTATAAACGCAAGTCCTCATCACCCGCCGGAGCTGGTTTTTTCTTTGTACATAGAAGAAGATGTTCTCATCCGCCTTTGCATCGACTACCGGGGCCATGAACCAGATTACGTGTAAAAAAAACGGTATCATACATTGGGCCACTAATTAACAGAACTCTTTGACCATCTACAGGAGCCCAAGGTTTTCTCCAGATTGGACCTGCGCGGGGCATACAACCTCATCAGGATCCGTGGAGGGAGATGAGTGAAGAGACGGCCGTTTTAATGACCGCGAATCTGGTCACTTTGAGTATCTAGTAATGCCATTGGGGGTTTTCGCTCTGTGCAATGCTCCCCTCCCGCGGATTTTTCAGAGTTCCGTAAATAACATCGATCATGGACCTGCTCTAGCTCGTGTTTCATCGTTTACCGGACGACATCTTGGTTTTCTCCCCCGACCTCTCCGGTCCCTTCTATCACAGGAGCGCCTAGTCCAGGCAACGCCTTCGCATCAACCGCCTTATCTCCAAATTAGAGAAAACTGCGTGTTCCATCAATCCAGCTGCCTTTCCTCGTTACATCGTCTCCGACCGAGGCCTGCAAAGGATCCCCACTAAGTTGTCTGCTATCCCTGTAAAAAAAAAAAAAAGAACAATTGGCCCACGACCTGTTTGGAACTCCGACCATACAACGTTTCTTGGGCATTGGCCAATTACTATCAGCAGTTTTATATCCCACTTCTCCTACACTGTGGCACCTGAATTGTGGCTCCTCACCAGGGAAGAAGGGCTATCCCAAATGTTGGCCACCAGCTGGGCCGAAGAGCCTTCTCGATTTGAAGTCAGCCTTTGCTTCCGCACCTAATTGTCACCCTGACCCTGAGAAGCCTTTCTCTCTGGAGGTGGATGCCTCTTCGTGGGGGCCCGGAGCTGTCCTTACTCAAAGGTCCCAGGGGAGAACCATCACCTGCGGGTTCTTCTCCAAGACCTTTCTCGTCGGCTGAGAGGAAACTATGCTATTGTGGACCGAGAATTTCTCGCTATCAAGATGGCCTGGAGGAGTGGCGTGCATCTCCTGGAGGGAGCTCGTCATCCTTTTGAGGTATAATACGGATCACAAAAAACCTTCAGTATCTCCAGTCGGCCCAGCGCCACAATCCTCGGCACGCATCGGAGGCTCTTTTTTTTTCAAGATTTAACTTTCGGATGCCTTTTTTCCACGCCGCCCAGCCGAAAGGAACATCAGGGGCGGATGCTCTCTCTCGGCGCATGCCCACCGACATCACTGGAGAGAGAGCCGCAGCCCCAACACATTATAAACCTCCGAAACGCCTGATCCAAGCAGACATCACCTTGTCCTCCTTCGGCAGATACCCCCCTGGCAAGTACCTTTCTACGTTCGCCGTCGCTGCGCAGGATAATAATGAATTGCGGGACATTGCCTCTTTGATGGCAGACATCCTGGGCCCGAAATCGTTTCCAAATGATCTCTTCGTTTCTACTGTTGGCCAGGGCTGGCTAAAGATACTAGGACCTTCGTGGATGCCTGTGCTACTGTGCCCGAAATAAGGTACCCCCAACAGTCCTTCCTGCTGCTGCGACCCCTGCCTACTGCCCAATACTCATGTGCGATGGATTTCATCACCGACCTCCATCCTCTTCGGTAACACTCGTGAACTGGGTCATTACGGATAGATTTTTCGAAAGATTCACACTTCGCCCACTGCCCGGACCTTCCTCACCACGCTAGCCTCCCTTTTCTATTATTCACTGTTCCGCCTGCAAACGTCTGCCCCACACGCTCGTTTTTCTGATCGTGGGTTGCAGTTTCGTGTCCAAGTTCTGGCGCGTACCTGCTCCCGATTGCAGGTGAAAGTTAGACTCTCTTCGTCTTACCATCTGCAATCTAACGCCAGGAAGAAGAGGGTCAATCAATTCTGGAACACTTACTTCATTTTGTTTCTGCCCACCAGGATGAGTGGACAACTTCCTACCCAGGCCCGAATTATCAAACAACTCGTTGGACTCAGGGCTTCAGGCGCCGTCTCCCTTCTTCATTGTATAAGGCCGCATCCCCGTCCATCCTCTCCCTCTGTGCTGCCCTCCTCCTCCAAGGTTTTCCCTTCTGTAGAAGCCTAGGTCCAACGACTTATCTGGCATTTGGAGCAGACCACGTCATCCCTCAGCGTGCTGCAGCCCCGTATGAACTGCTCCATAGGCGGACAGAAAGAGGAATGACCGGCTCCAACTTGTCTCTGGGAGACAAGGTCTGGTGTCCCGCCAAATATGTCAGGTAAAAATCCCCAGCTACAAGCAGGGTCCCGCGCTTCTTGGGCCCTTTGAAATCCTGAGGCCGTTTAATCCAGTAGCGTATACCTCCGACTCCCACCACCATGTGTGCGGATCCCAAATTTTTCTTTTCTCATGTATCCCTCCTGAAGCCCGTCGTGTTGAACCGCTTCCCAAAAATTTGGCCCCCCCCCTCCTCCTGAGGCTGTAGCCTCCAACATATTTTGCAGTCAAAGAGATCTTGGCTATGAAGTCGGTTAGGTTAAACGGCAATTCCTGGTTGAATTGTGAGGAATTTCGGTCCGGAGGAGAGATCAAAGGGAGCCTGACGAAAACAATCCTGGAACGCGGTCCTTTGTTGATGTTCCTCCGAACCAGAAAAAGAGGAGCCCTGTGGGGGGGGGTACTGTCACGAGTGGTCCCTCATGCCCCTCGCCCGGGCTTTCGGGCCCACTCGTCTGCCGCCAGTCGTTGTCCCGGCGCGACTTGCCGTCCACGGGTCGGGGTCCCGGCTTCCCCCTACCTGACGGCGCACCCGCGTCCTCCTGTCCTCCTGGCCGGCCGTATGCAGCATAGCCCCTTCTACTTATTCGCACTGCGCTCCGGCTCTCGGGGATTTACAGGGCCAGTACGCCCCATTATTGGAAAAGGCTGGCAGGTGACCCTATTTAACCTCCTCCTACCGGGTCACCTTTGCGGATCTTTACGTGGCCGTACAGCCTAGAAGAAAGCGTCTTCTGCCACATTGCCTGTCTTCCGTGTACCGTAACCTTTAAACGCTCCCGTTTCTCTCGACCACGGATAAATAAACCTTTGGCCGCCTGTCCAGACATCCTGCCTGTCCCCAACTTCGCCTACGTCTCACGATTTTGTACCACGCACTGCCTTGGCTTGCCACCGCAACCCAAGTCACGCCAGTGGGGCGACCTGGTAGTTCTCCGCCGCAGCAAGTCCATCCCGCTTTGCAGCGGGCTCTGGTGAAAACCGGGTTCTACTTAGATTCCGCCCCCTGGTACGACTTACACCATCGCTTGCGGTGGTCCAGTGGATCCACTACCAGCATCCGTTACACTTAATTTGGCCTAAAGTAAAGGGCGGAAGACCTACGCTTAGAGCTTCAGATTTGGAGGCATTGAATTTAAAGTTGGACCAAGTCCCAAACTGGGATAACTCAGACATCAAAGGGGGTAAAGAAGTGATTGGGTCTGTAATATAAACCAACAGATCATCGGCAAATGCAGAACATTGGTATTCTTTCCCCTTAATATTAATACCCTTGATGTTCGGGTTATTGCGGATTAACGATAACAAACTTTCCATGATCAAGACATACAGGAGTGGTGATAAAGGGCAGCCTTGTCTTGTGCCATTTGAGATGTTTAATGAGTCTGAGAGGGTCCCGTTGATTTTGAGTTTCGCAGAAGGGGATTGATAGAGTGCCATAATTTTAGAGATTAAAACGGGGCCCATTCATAGATGCAGGAGGGTAGATACCAGGGAAGACCATGATATCCTGTCAAAGGCCTTCTCCGCATCTAAGGAAAGGACAATTAGGGGAATTTTGTGGGATTGGGCGAAATGAATAATGTCTAATGTTTTCAATGTGTTATCCCGCGCCTCCCTACCTGGGACAAAACCTACTTGGTCGGAATGGATAATATCTGGGAGTACATCGTTTAATCTATTCGCTAAGAGCTTGGCATATACTTTAAGATCTATGTTCAGCAAGGAAATTGGGCGATAACTGCCACATAGGGCATAGGGTTTTGGAATAAGGGCAACGTGCGCCAGTGTTGCCTGGAGGGAAAGGGATTCACGGGCGAAACACAGTTAAAAGCTTGCAACAACAGGGGGGATAGGGCCTCATGGTACGTTTTATAAAACAAACCCGTGAAACCGTCAGGGCCTGGGCTTTTCCCATTAGGGAGGCCCCGAATAACTGACATAAGCTCCTAGGGGGTGAAAGGGTCTTCAAACGTAGCTAAATTGGGTTCCGGAATTGTTGGGGAGAATTCTGGGTAACTCATCCCCGGGGTGGGCGTAGATGTCGTTGGGAGATTATAAAGATTGGAGTAGAAAGCATGAAATGAATTATTAATCTCTTCTGTCGTGTGCGCCACATCCTCCTACTTTTAACGCCATACTCATAAAAACGGCTCCGCCTAATCTGCCGAAATCACTTCCTAGAGGATTCCAATAGGTGTTTTACCTCCAATCTAGTGGATAATAAATTACACAATGTCTCCGTTGAAAGGGACTGTTTATGCTTGGTTTCGAGAATCGTTACCCTTGAAAGCGCCCTCTGCAGTTTGGATGCTCTGGTTCTCTTTAATCTCGAGCCATGTCTGATCAAGACTCCCCGTAAAACACATTTCAGCACTTCCCATTTAACAGTCGGGGAGGATGTATCATTGACGTGATCCTGCATGAAATTCGAAATAGCTTGGGAGACATCAGAACTACAAACAGAATCCAATAACAAGGATTCACTGAGGTGCCAGTACCTGGATGGCTTCGAGAAGGAGGGAACCATTAGGGTACAATAAACAGGGGCATGGTCTGAAAGCAATATATTGCCTATGGACGTGGTTGAAAGCCAGTGGAGGTGCTATGGGACAGTAAAATATAGTCTAAACGGCTATAGGAATTATGAGGGATAGAGAGGAAAGTAAAACCCCTATCCTCTGGATGTTGAAGCTGCCATGCATCACACAGCTGGAAGAGATGAAACGCTCTTTTAATTGACTTAATGGATGCATAAGACATAGACGACCTTCCCGAGGAGTTGTCTAAAGTTAGGGTCTAGTGTAGTATTTAAGTCACCGCAACAAAGTACAGTGCCCTTAACTAATGGGGTAAACTTATCTACAAAATTTTTGATGAAGTTAACCTGTCCCTGGGTGTAGGCATTGATAATAGTAAAAGTATGCCCTTCTATAGTGAGGGCAAGAATGATTTAGCAGGCACTGCCATCGATCCAACAATTTTGAACCTGGTGTGCCAGAGTGTTGTGTACTGCTATTGCGACACCCCTGGATCTGGACTCTGGATCATCGGCTAGAAACCATGTAGTGTAATATTTGTTGCGACTAGTAGGAGTGTGACCAGATTTGAAATGGGTCTCTTGAAGACAGAGGATCACTACTTTTTGTTTGTGAAAATGGTGAAGAATTTAAGACCTTTTACTGGGAGAGTTAAGGCCCTTTACATTAAAGGACACAAATTAGACACCTGACATCGTCCCAGCAGAAGGGGGAAGGGCCAAAAGTTAATAAGAGGTATATGAGGGGTCACCAGAAAAAGCTTGTATATTAAGGCATTGATACAACGGACACACTAGGAATGAGGGGAAAAGAAAGGAAGAGAGAAGAAAAAAAAAACAGAGAGCAGGTAAGATGTCCTGCAGCTGGAGCTAAGTTTTTGACTATATAAAGTCAATCATCCTGAGGCCTAAAAGTAGGCCTATCTAAGGACTAGGCTCTATTGGAGGAGAGGAGAGACAGAATATATGAACTCGGGAAAGAACAGAACCCTAATAGATCTCCACTGTATATTGACAAGTGTTTAACTGAATTAGCTGGCAAATCTAGACATAATATTACAGGGCAAAACTCCTATGAGGGAGGGATGAATACCATATCAATGACAATATCAGGCGGGACCCATGGATCGGGCTCACGTGTCCCGCAGAATAGATGGACAACCACCCGACCGCGGCAGTATAAGTTAAGTCATGTCTACCACACCGCCTAGGGACAGGCAGCCAGGAACCATTGCATCAGAAGGTATCGCTAAGACCATGATGCCCGGCATATACCGCCCCGGGGAGGCTGTCGACTGACCAAAAACATGAATATAAAAGTAATAACACAATACATTTTAACTGTAGAGATAAACCTTCCTCTAATAGCTATGAGGCACTGGTATGTCACAGAGAGAGTATTCCGCTAACTAAGGCACACATTGTTATCATGTAGGTGAAACAAAGGATACTTAGGATCTGAGTAAGTCCTATCTCGAAAGATCCTGTTATAAAGGTCTGGTCACGGTCGGTATAACAGGAATCCGGTCTCATGCAGGATTGGAGGTAGAAGAAGAATCTGTGCGATATCGTCTGCGTCGAGCCTCTCTAGGAGGCAATCCAGAAGGGCCAGTCCTGGACAGTGGTTTTAACATTGTATGCAGTCATTGACAGCCAAGGGGGAAGAATGATGTTCTGAATGTCCAAGTCTTGAAGGACTGCTGGAATATCATCTGGGCTCCGAATGACGAGGGTTCTGTCTTTGTAGCAGATGAACAGGGCAAATACGAAGCCCCAGCGATAAGGTAAATTCCTGTCAGTGAGAATGTCTAGAAGGGGTTTCAAAGCAGCTCTTTGGTTCAGAGTATGCCTTGATAGATCTTGAAGCAGGAGTATGGGATTGTCTATATAGAGAATCTTCTGCCGGAGCCTCGGCATGATAGAACACTTGTTGGTAGGGTATAGGATATGGTGCCTTCTGGATCAGCTGCCCAGGAGGTGAATGGGCCGGATCCTCCCAAGAAGAGCCTGTGGACCACCGTGGGGATGAATTTTCAGCTGGCAAGATGATGGTATGCCATAGAGCATGGGCTGGAGACCCGTCATTACGGGAGTGGGTATGGCGTGCTGCTTTTTCAAGTGGGAACTGGTCTCCTGAGGGCGTCCCTGAGGCCCGGCAGGGGTCCTGACATGGCACAGGCATTGAAGATCCGGTGTCAGTTATGGCAATTGACTTATGTTCAAGTACTAATGGTTTGAGACCGTTAGAGCTAATTTGGGATGAGAGTCCAGAGAGGGTGGAGGATCCACCATTGTGGTTTGTGAGGATTCTGGGAGGATCAGGGTGGTTGGACTGCCACTGGAGGTGTGGGGCATGCTGGAGGACTGACCCAGGTGGTGGGGTACTGGAGAATCCAGAATATACAGCAGGGGATGGTGGTGTCTTCCCCTCCCCCCCTCCTCTGTTCCCAGAAGGTTATCTGTGTCTCTGGTACTGTTTTGCATGCCCTATATTACTGTATTATGGCAGTAAGAAGCCAAGGAGGGTCGGGCTGGGTAACCAGCAGGAGACGGGGAGATAGCCCCGTCCTCCTGTATCAGTCCTGCAACGCTGGAGAAGCTGTGGGTGGCCAGAGAGGAGACATGCACCCGCGTTGCGGCTGTAGATGGAGGCACCGCAGTGGCAGGAGCTCAGCATCTCCGTGCACTTGATTTGTTGGGGAACTGTGTCGCCGCGAATCGCGGATCGACTGCTGGTCCGCTGTGCTCTGCAAATTGAAGGCTGGTGCGGGAGCGCTGTATGGAGTGGGGCCGTACGAGGGTGGCGGAAGTGGCGACTCACAGCCATGTTCTCACTGCATGCGGCCTGCTGCTGAAAGGTGTATGGGTCCTGGAGATTGCTGGAAATACACGCCAATATCTCCCTGCAGCGAGGAGGGTCTTAAGGGGGGCTTCGAGCCCTTTTTCTTGAATGCTTTGCCCATCTGTGCCAGTGAAGCCAGCCAAATATACAGTATTAGCTAGGAGCTCTGAGCGATGTGTCCTCACTCCTTCATGCCTAGGCCACGCCCCCCATGCAGCATTTGTTTAATTGCAAAATTCTTCTTTAAGAGGCTGTCTGGCCTACCCTGCCCCCCCCCCCCCCCCCCCCCAAAAAAAAAAACAACTGAATGTAGTTGTCCAATTAACTAAAAACATACAAAGGCTTGCTTGAATCTTCATTTATCTACCAGTGATGTTCTCCATTTTCAATTTTGTTTTTTATGTGCTGTATGTAGCTTCCTTTTTCAGCAGCCAAGCAGCAGCATTTCCTGTCTGAATGGTGCTTTTATGTGCCCTGTAAATGTAAAAGCTCCAGGATCCTTTCCTGTACTTCGTCTTCTTTCCCCCTCCCAAAATCATTCTCAGTGCAAACTCTGTTTCCTCACTCATGTTTAAAGCCTTGGGAGGCAAGACCAAAGGGGTGTGGCTTTAATGGCTGTCCTGAAAAAACCACATCCTTTTGATAACCTGTTCTCATGTGCTTCACCCACAGCTATAGATTTGCTATATGTCCAAACAAAGAAAAAAATGCAGAAACCCAAAGAAAATTGAATTAAAGTACATTATAAAGGTGCCTCACTTTGGGAGGCATGTTATTAAGAAATTATTTCTCTTCTACTGGGCAACCCCTTTAAATATCTCTAACATTTAAAACAATTGTACAATTATGTGAACATATAACAATGGCCTTGTTGAATAAGCTAAAGTTGTAGTCTAAACAATCGTTTTACTTGTATTGGCAATGCCAGCCAAAATCTGCTGGAGGAACATACTTGAACATTACAGCGATTGTAAGATGTAATAGAAAATGCTCTATACTGTACATGTGAAGAGCAAATTCAGGCTGATACAGAAGTTCAGGTTTATATAGCTATATATAGAGGGCAGTATTGTAGAAGTAAGTTTTGTATATAGGCAGCAGTATTAGGGCATGTTCACATGGCATTTTTGGGCTGTTTTTTAGTGTGTTTTATGTGCTGAAAAACGGCCCAAAATTAGCCTCAGACAAGCTTCAAATCCTCCTTCATTGACTATAATGTAAAATATGCCTTGTGTAAGAAATATTAATTATTATTAACAATATTAATATTCAAGAACAACAATATTCCCACCTAGATTCTCAGGGGACATTCAGCAAAGAAAGAGATATCAACGACAAATGTATAAGAAAAGATTATATTTTATCCACAATGAAATGGGGTAGAATGGGGCAAAAATACACTAACATAATATACAACAAAATGGTCACAAAAACAATAAGGATAAAATCAGTAACAAGGAAAGAATATCAAACCATAGCATATCAACCACTATATAATCACACCCTGTGAAGCAACACAACAACAAAAGAGAATAAGCAAAACAAAACAATAACTCCAGAAACAAAACAACAATACCTAGAATGGAGAGTTATGCAAAAATATCTACCGGAATCTGAACTAGTTCCTCCTGGTCTACTACACAAGACCTTCCAATGGACTTCCTTCCTCTCAGGAGCTTGGACCTCAGAAGCCTCAGTCCTCACCAGCTCCCCAGAAGCCTCTCTGTCCTGTCCTTAGCTCTTTCCAGGTCTGGCTATATATACCATTTTTGGACTCAAAGGTTTGCATAGGCACAAACTAATATCTGTCTTGAGATCTGCTGAATCATGTTTGTCTCCCCCCAAAAGTATAAATAAAACACTCCGGAGACAGACATACTGACTCTTCTGTATCCGTAGACAATTTTGTAAATATAACTTGTTTGACAGAAAACCTGCCAGTCTATAACTAAATTTGATAAGGCCGATCTCTATCTGTCTACACACAAAGAAGTCAACTTCCAAATGTCGCTTAGTCTGCAAGTCTGTATAGGCTTCTTATAGATTCTTTTTGATATGTAGAGAAAAACAAGGCATTTATCTTTATACATAGTAATTAGGCACACAGTATTTTCAGTTCAAACAATTGTCCTTTGAGCTGGACTCAATCTAACTAGACAATACCTATTTAGAAATGCAGATACTCAGATTATAACAATTTGTGTGTATGCTTGAAGCCTGTTCAAACCCAGCAGCCATTTTGGATAACTACTTACATTAACATATACAGTATACGTTTAATATACACATTTCTTCATAAATCACATTTACAGATTGTTCACATTTATGCATATCTTACACTTGTCGTTCACACGAAGCATATTTCACGAGCGTAATTGTGAGCTTTTTTTTTACACAATTACAGGCATAAAAATAAGTGACATTTCAATTCTTGAAGCATTTTTTGCTCGGACAATCCCCGTAAGAAACAATGGGGATAGGATTTTTCAAAATCCGTTCAAAATCCACTTCAAAATCCACTTCTAGTCAGGTGTTTTTTGAAGCAGATTTGGAAGAAGAATTTGAAGCGTAAATTTACAGTTCAAAAAACGCTATGTGAACATACCCTAAGGCTAAAGCCAATCGGCAAGTGTAAAATGCGGTCAGATTCTGTTGTATTTCATCGTTTTCTTAAAGGTTTTGGGGGACTATTCTGTACATGGTTTGCAAAGAAGTGGACCTCCCTTAACATGCTTGAAGTTGTGTGGCATTCATCATCCGGTTCCACAGGGCATTGTTTACAACAAATCGGTTATCAGTGTGTGATGGAGCCAAAGGACGTCCACTTCTTTGCCATTATTTGACTTTTGCAGTCTCTCTGTATCTCTGTTGCAACCTGCTGATGACATTCTGTGACACTCTAAGCTCAGTGGCCACTCTCATCTTAGAGGATCCTGTTTGAAGCCTCGCCATTGCGAGGTACTGTTGATCAATTGTAAGCTGTTGTCTCTTGCTGTCAAAATGTGAACAGCCTGATGAGGAGGATTGTTTAAATACCAATTCACATTGATCCCATAAATGTATTGGGCGCTCAGGGATCAAACATCGGTTGTGAATTTTTCCATTAAGCGCCTTTTTAGAGATCAGCAAGTTGTGCAAAAAGTACTAAAACATTGAATTATTGGACATGTGCATTCTAAAGTTAAAGGGGTTTTGCCACAAACTCATTTCATACCTCCTGTATCCTGCTCTTCAGCTCTGTATGCTCAGAAGGAGGCGTGTGTGATTTGTTTGAATTGCATATCATGTGACCCAGCAGGATGACATCACCAGGCCTTTCATCTCTGTAGTCAAAGAAAGGTTTCTTTATATAAAGCATTGTGAGTAGCTGAGAGGTAAAGTTTTTGCCTCCAGGCAAAAGAGTCCTAGGTTCCCTGCAGGAACCAAATTTGTGCGGTTCTTTTCTCTTTATCAATGCACATACCTGATTGAGGTTTCTTTTTTATTATTTGTTTGACTAATTATTAAGGAGTACAGAGGACAGGAGTAGAGTGACAGCACCTGGGGTTTGAACACTCAGTAGCTGCCTGAGAAGAGAAGTGATGTCTGAGCATGAGGAGCTCTCAGCCCTGGTCGTATCTCCTGGAGACGAGCTGTAAACAATGGATCACTAAAGGAGCAGCTAGAACAAAAACGATGCAGAATTTTTAATTTAATAATGAATGGTGAAAATGTTTGTTATTTCATTTGCAAGCTTCCCAAGTCAATTTTAATTTCGTGACAAAATCCCTTTAAGAGATGGTCTCATTTAGTTAATTTAAAAAACATTTCAATACATTTTATGGTCATTATCAAAATTTAATCAAAAGCCAAATATCATTCACTTTTTGTGAGTAGTGTATTTTTATGACCACTGGAAGAGTGGTCGCATACTCTACAAGCTAATGTTATTGTCATAAAAATGGCGGATATGGGAGGTAAAGTCATTGTCCTGAACAAGGATATGTATAAGGAGATGACTTTGAAACTACTTGATGATGAAAGTACATAGAAGAGACTTTCAAAAGGTCTCACTGAGCAATTTAGAAAGATTTTAATTGAACTAGAAGAAGAATAATTGAGTTTAAGGGCAATTAATGCGCAGAAAGCTGGATTTCTGTTGGTACAACATTCCATTGTGCTTATATTTCATGGGCTCCTCAAAGTTCATAAGTCTGTTACCTCACCTCCTTTAGTACCCATAATTTCTGGCATAGGCCCCCTAAATGATTGTATGTGTAAGTGGGTTGATAGGTTGGTACCACCACTGGTGGCTCATTCAAATACAGCAAACAAGTATTGAATATGTTTAAGATTTTGTATGTGAGGAGTACATAATATATATGGTTAATATATGTGTGTTTGTTATACACTTGAATACCTTGATTGTGCCATTATAGTTGTCGCATATGACATGTACAATTATAGTCATTATACATAGGAAATAGGATTGAATATACAAAAGTTGTGGTTCAATATCTTCTGACATATTTTTTTTTGTTTTCAAAAGGAGCCCTTCTTATAAACACATGAAGCCTCCAAGGGGGCAAAAGTCTCCCCATCTCTCACAAATCTATATATAGTGTGGTGGGAGGAGAAATTCATATTCTCTAAGGGCATGTCCCCATGGCACAGGTTTTCGGCCGGTTTTTCAGCCGGTTTGCGGTTTTTCAGACCGCCTGAAAAACCAGCCAAAAAATGAGCACAATTGTGCTCTATGGAAAACCCGTGCAGCAGTCCCCACTGCACGGGTTTTCCGCCCGGCGGTTTTGCCGCCGGCGGTAAAACATTGAGCAAGCACCATCTTCCGTCCAAAAACCGGACAGAATCTGTGCTTCTCAATGGGAGGGCTCATCGCGGAGAAAAGCCGTCCCCCCGCGGCCGTGCGGACGGGCGCAAAATAGGACAAATACCGGCCGGTATTTGTCCTAAGCCGTGTGCATGCGCCCTAACACTAACAAGTTTGCGCAAAACATACATTTCTATGGTTGTAAAATTGACAACATATTAATTGTTTCGAAGGATGAGGAGTTTGCAAGTCAAGATTGAGATTGCAATCTGTACATCCAAACCATTTGGGTCCCCCTGCCCATTACCAGTTATTATCTTGCACCATATCAGTGGGTCCCTTTTTTCAAAAATGTAACCAACAGGAGTAAAGCGTTGATGGTGCCTCGATGGTGCCTCTGATAATAATAACAATTTAAGGTCAACAATTAAGAAATAGAAGATAACTTTTATGGACATTTCCCTTATAGGTAATCAAAATACACACAAATGAGTGCCCTCTTTATTTTGTAAATTCACTGCATGTAACACCATACTGCACGCTAAAAGTGAAAACTAAATACTATTCATCAAGATTAATAGGGAATGCTAAAATGATTAAAAAAAATTGAATTCTATCTAAGCTGTTTAAATAAAAGATTGAGGGATAGGAAATATCTCAGGTGTTGCTTCGACAGGGCCAGAAATATCACCAATTGCAAAAAGTAGAAATGAGCTGTTGCCCTCTTGACATGGTAGGGAGGTTAAAGGGGTTTTACCATTTTGTGAAATTCCTTGCGAAGCCGGCTATGAGAATATGGAGATGGCTGCGTATGCATAGTTCTTCCCATTCATTCCTATAGGAGTTCTGGATATAGCTGAGAATGTGTGCTTGGGTATATTTGAAAGTCCCATAGACATGACTGGAGGAGAGCTGCACAAGCGTGTATATCTCCATGTTGTCTGAAGCCAGCTCATAGTGAGCTATGTACTACATTCATTAAGTGCCCATGCAAGAAATCTCATCCTGTTACTTTTTGTACATGCTTCAGCAATCATTACTATCAAATAGCTCAGCTCATGCGTGAGAATTTACAGATACTATATCAAGATTAAGTTTTGGCGAGATCCAGTTTTTGCTCCAAAGGCTATGCCTCCTCAGCAAAGTTAAAATACTGTCGGAAATCCGACAACTTCCCCACCTTTTTTTACACAGTTTTTGCGCAAAAAAATCGCAGTCGGATTTCGGATTTTCGGCAGCCCAGTACATGGGCTGCACAGGAGTCTGACGGGTGTCCGGCGGAAGATAGAACATGTTCTATCTTCCGACGGATGGCCAGCGGCTTCAGTAGAGAACCCGTGCTGTGTGGACTACAGCACAGATTTTCTTCTGAAGTCTGCAGAGCACTGGGTACAGACGGATTTTCGGTGAATTAAAAAATACTGAATCTGCTGAAAATCCAACGAGAATCCAGTGCTGTGTAGAGATAGCCTAAAATAGGTAAAGCACTGGTTCAGAACTTTCACCAAGCTTGTTCAAAAGCTTCAATAAGACACAATCAAGGTTCAGTGTGCAGGGAAGTAACAAATGTGGCTTCAACCTTTGTACAACATGTCAATATATGTGTAAGATAACTTTCCAGTTATAATTCACAAATCTATTCTATGAGAGACTACATAAATTGTGAAACTGATCATGTTGTGTATATGAGTGTACGTCGTGTCATTTAAAGCAGTGGTCCCCAACCTCCGGGCCATGGAGCATCCTCTGCCAGCCCGCGGCCCGAGCTCCAAATGATGCAGTCCCAGTAATAGTGAATTGGGCAACGGTATGTGGATGCATTTTTTTTTAGCACACCAGAAATACACTGCTTCTGTTTATAACATCATGGGAAAGTCGATAGAAATCATCCAATATATCCAGAAAAGAACTGTGGACTTGCAGAAGTCTTGATCATCCTTGAGTGCAATTACCAGATACCTGACAGTGTCTCATTCATCTGTACAAACAATTATACGTAAGTACAAACAAGATGGGAATGTCCTGCCATCATACCGCTCAGGAAGGAGACGGGTTCTGTATCTCCGAGATGAACGTGCTTTGGTCTGACATGTGCATATCAACCCAAGAACAAAAGCAAAGACAAGACCTTGTGAAGATGCTGCCGGAAGCTTGTAAGATTGTGTCATTATCCACAGTGAAACGAATGTTGTATCAACATGGGCTGAAAGGCCAATCTGCCAGGAAGAAGCCATTACTCCAAAAGAAACATATAAAAACCAGATTAATGTTTGCAAATGCACCCAGGAACAAAGAACTACATTTTTGGAGACATGTTCTGTGGTCTGATGAAACTAAAATTGAACTGTTTGGCCATAATGAGCATCGGTACAGTTGGAGGAAAAAGGGAGAAGCTTGGAAGCCTAAGAACACCATCCCAACTGTGAAATACGGAGGTGGCAGCATCATGTTGTGGGGTTGTTTTGATGCAGGAGGGACTGGAGCGCTTCACAAAATAGATGGCATAATGAGGAAAGGAGATTATGTGGCAATACTGAAGAAACATCTCAAGACATCAGCCAAGACGTTAAAGCTTGGGCGGAAATGGGTCTTCCAAATGCAGTGGCTTAAGGATAACCAAGTCAGTGTTTTGGAGTGGCCATCACAAACCCCTGATCTCAATCCTATTGAAAATTTATGGGCAAAGCTGAAAAGGCAGGTGATAGCAAGGCGACCTACAAACATGGCTCAGTTACACCAGTTCTGTGAGGAGGAATGGGCCAAAATTCCTACCAACTATTGTGAGAAGCTTGTGGAATGATATCCAAAACATTTGACCCAAGTCATACAGTTTAAGGACAATGCTACCAAATACTAATGAAATGTATGTAACCTTTTGAAAGTAATAAAAATGCCTTAAAAATTCTCTCTCTCATATTATTCTGGCATTTGACAACTATAAATAATTTTGGTTCCGAATTGACCTAAAATGGGTAAGATTTATTCTGATTTCATGTCAGATAGTGAGAAAACATGCATATTTGTCTTTTTATATAGTGTATGTAAACTTCTGGTTCTAACTGTACCTAACCTAGCTACCTACCTGAGCTAACTGTGGCCAGAGGTTCAATTGAGGATTGCTTGAATGAAAATACACTGCAGTACACTTATACAAATACCAGGTGAGACAGGAAAAAAAAATTATTTAAAGCTGTTACTGCCATAAAAAATTCAGAATTGTGTCTTTGTCAGTCACCTCACTTTTGCTATAAAATTGGAATTGAAGGTGGAAAAGTCATATGCACCCTAAAATGAATAATTATACAAATAAAAACCCTAACGCCATAACAACTTATCCCTGACACAGCTTAGCTGACAGAAGAGGTCATTGGTCTAAGAAAAAACTGATAAAACACATTAAATACTCTTTATAAATCTGGTATCGACAAAATTCTTTTTCCCCGTGCACCCTATGGTTTTTTTTTAAAGGGGTGGAGGGCCCAGAAACTTTGGCTGAATGGGGTCCTGAAATTCCTGATGGTGGCCCTGATGATGCCGACCACCTGTTGACTTTAGTCTGGGCGGTCGGCATATACTCTGGATGGCTGAAGTAGCATGCAACTGCTTTGCTGGAGTAAGCAGGAGTGGTTCATTCCCAATCATTGTAGATACAGCACTCACTGAGCGGCATATCTACACATCAGCGACGCAGGGAGTGTGATGCAGCAGTGTCGTCACAACCCCCTGGGCCGCTGGGTCTCACCGGAGACCACAGGAGATTGGGGGAAAGGTAAGTAACTTTCTTTTTTTTATTAGCTTGGCTATTTACTTAGAGGGGGCCTATCTCTATAATTACTTAAAGAGAACCTGTCATATAGTTTATGCCCACCTGGCTGAGGGCAGCACAAGCTAGTGACAGACATGCTGTTTCCAGCGCTGTGTCCCTTATTCTGTAAGATGCTGTAGTTTTAGAGCATTTAATGCTCAAATCTGCGGTTTTCAGCCAGAAAAGAGTCATGAAGAGTGTCAGTTTTTTCAAAACCCGCCCATTTGAGGCCAGCCCCGCCCACCTCAACTGATAAACCGATTACTTTGAATAGGTAGAAACATGTGAATAACTGTCAGTGGTGGTCCCCAATTTGTTGTATGATATTGTTTATAAAGTGTTATTAGTAGTTAGGAAAACAATACAGGGACTGAGAGAGGAGAGTCTTTGTGAGGTCGCCCTTTTTGGGACGGGTTCCCTGCTAAGGGAAAGAAACAAGGGACTTGGTGAGGGAAAGAGAGAGGATGTATATATATATAGACTGTCCCCTCATTCAATGAGTTTGGGTCCTTATGTCTAATGTTTGTCTATTGTGGATTTGGATTAGAATAGTAATTTTTTAAAGGAATTGATTAAAAGTTAGATTTTAAGGGGAATATTTTTTTAATTTTTTGGTATATATTTAATTGTATGATTTTCTCATCTGTATCTGGAAGTTTTGGTTTTAGTCAATATTACTGCAGCCTGATTGTCAGCTCTGTGGGTCAGCATTATATTAAAAAATACTGACCCATAGAGCTGACAATCAGTCTGCAGTTATATAATACTTGTTACCCCACACTATACCCCTAAATGACACAGTATACACTTTATTGTGGTTTTTTTGTGTGTCTGCGATTCTAAACCTCCAACCCCCGCCATAACCCACTCAATTTTCCCGCCCCTGAAAGCCCCACCCTTACTGGGCCATGTACAAATTGTCTTGCATAACACTGGACCCTGGTGGAAAAAAGGTTGGGAACCGCTGGATTAAAGTACATTGGTTATACTATTTGGAAGTTGAAGAAACAGATATTGGAGGATTTAACATATACTACCACTCACATGTGTATTTCTGGTGTCTCATAACATTTCTTTACTATTTATGGTGTTGATGTGTCATCATTCCTCAGGTAGGGGTTTGAACAGGTTAAAAGTAAAAGGATAGATAAAGACAGTTAGGGGCTGTTTACACGGCACAGAACAAATACCAGTCGGTTTATCTGACGGGTATTTGCACTGTTTTCGGGCTGTGCACATGGCCTTCGAAGGAACGGCTTTTCTCCGAAGAAAAGCCCTCCCCCTTCACATAGACATGTTCATCTTCCGTCCAAAAACTGGTTGGAAGAATGAACATGTTCTAAGTTTTTCGGACCGCCGGCAGTCTGAAAAACCGCCAGGTGGAAAATCCATGCAGTGGGGACCGCTGCACGGATTTTCCATTAAGGTCCGTGTAAAAGTTTGTCAGCCGGTTTGCAGCAGGTTTTCAAAACCAAAAACTGGCTGAAAGTCTGTGCCGTGGGGACAAGGCTTTACTGTACAGTATAGGGAAGTGTTTAGGATTTTTTGCCTTAAAGGGATTTTGCCACAATGTAATGTTGACGTGGGATCCTCCAAAATGGGTATTTAATCACTTTTCTAAATATATGTGATTACAAAATGCGAAGCCTGTGAGAGCTACAACATTGCTCAGTCCCCCTTAGTTTCCTGAAAGTTTACATTAGACACGACCAGGACACTTGACAGGAGCTGATCTGGCCGCACTTGCATGTTTGCACTTATCTGGTGACAGGGAACATGAATGAGCTTGCAAGGGGCTGGAGAGAAAGTGGTGTGTATGAGGCTTTCTGCTGTATAGACAATCCACTGGTTGTAATGTTATTATTTGAGTAAACATTGCAGACACTCCCTTCTTCCTCGCTCTCTGCTCACCCCCCTCCCTCTCACCACTGCAGAGTTTATGATTTGTTTATCGTTTCTCCTGGGCAGATAAGAGGTAAGGAACTTACTTCTTGGCAAAAACCTTTTAATGCCCACTTCCTGCAGATTAGAATTAAGGCTATGTCTACACTGCATCGGAAAAAAAACTGCCCAAAAGTGGCCGTTTTTTCTCTGATGCAGGACCGTGGTTTTTGTCACACTTTGTACAAAAACCGCAGTCGCTTAGCGTTTTCCTGACGTCGCCCATACAATTGTATTGTATGGGAAGACGGCAAGAAAACGAGAAGCGCCGGCGTATAATACAGCATGTTATAGAATACGCCGCTGCTGAAAGACGAGCAGAGAAAAGACGAGCTGTGTAGACTGCAGCTCGTCTTTTCTATTGCCGTCTATGGGGCTGCAGGAATGATCGTATCTTCGGCGCTTTTAAAAAACGAAAAGCACCGAAGATACAATCATATTCATATGCAGTGTAGACATAGCCTAATAGTTTGATTACTAGCAACTGTTTGTTACCACATTATGGTAACATACAATCATGATTGGTGGACATGTGTCTTTAATTCAGGTGTGCGTGCATGTATAAAAAACACTATGTCTAAGAGCTTTAGTATTTTTTATTGTATTTTTTATGTCCATGATGATTTTTTTCAGAGGACAAATATTGAAGATTTTATACAGGTGCTGTATGTTGTCTTGCATCTCAGTGACAAAGTGTCCTGCTGTTATCGTGTTCTTAGGAATATAAACAAGTCCGACGCTCACCTCTTGATCCAGAAATACCGGTTTGGAAAATCAATGATTGTCTGAGTTCACTTCTTCCTTTTTGTCTTCTCCATTCATCATGATGGTAGGTTCATGCCACTCCTTAGTTATAGCCCATATACTGAGTGTTAATTGGCCATAGATACAAAGTTTTCATCTAAGGCCTCGTTCACACGGCTTATTTCAGAACGTATTTACATCGGATTGCCGATCGTAAATCCGTTCTGAAATCAGGTGAAAATCAGTTTCAAATAAGTGCCACTAAGTGTGGCACGTATTTGGAACTGATTTCCCGACGGATTCACCATCCCCATTCATTATAGGTGGTGAATCCGTCCGGAAATAATTCACATGCACATTGTTTTTCCGGCCGTTTTGCGGCTGCAATCCGCGGCCGCAATCTGGAACGGAAATAAGTGTTGTCTGAACGACGACACGTATTTCCCATTAAAATCAATGTAAAATGGCCAGTTACTTGTTTGTAACTGCTTTCACAACGGATTTGCGGCCGTAAATACGGCTGCAAATCCGTTGCAAAATAAGCCATGTGAACGAGCCCTAAAGCTGCACTGTCTACTAAAGTAAAAAAATAAATAAAAAAAAATAAAAAAATCACCTCCTGTCTCATTGAAGTCTCTGGCTGCAGCTATCAATCTCCCATTTTTTACACTTGCTGCTCAGCTTCATCAGCACAAATCTATGATCAGAATATAGTTACTATGATCAATGACTAAACTTAGCTTGTCCATTGGAGTCTGAGGTAGTCTGCGACCTCAGATAGAATTTCAAGATAGACTGTTCTCTCACCCATGCTTTACACTGCAGTTCTGCTTGTTCACACTGGCAACTGCATATTAGGAAAACAAGCCTCAATAACTATGGGAACATGGGGAGAAAGTTATTGCATTCCTAAAAATAATAATAATAATAATAATAAAAAAGTGTTTTTTTTTTCTTAAAAAAAGTTGTTAGTTTATTTTTTCAGACATTTGTACATATTAAGGATTTTACACCGAGCATTCCACATGATGGGTTAACATTTTAAACTGTCAGTGCCGTTTTGGTATTTAAACAGGAGTCCATTCTTTTTTTCATGGTTAAGTCCAAGTCTTGGCTGGCGTGTGCAACTGAAAGAGATTAGGCACTCTGTGACTAGTCTTTTTATTTCCCCCCTGAACTTTTCTTCTCAGATTTTTCTTTTAGACTTAAATAAATAATTAATTCCTGCTGAAACGCTTCCATGGGATCAATGGAAAAAAAAATAAAAAACAGAAAATAAAACTAAAATAATTATAAAATATATATATGACTGAAATACAATGATATTCTCCTCCCCCAATATGTCAACTGCAGTCAGCAGGCATCATAGTCAAAACAGTGATTCTTTGAAGCAACTAGTAATCCTTAATCGCATCTTCGGGGATAAGGGTATTAAATGGACGATCCCATAGGGTGCTGGTTATACCAAATCCTAAAAAGAGGTGAAGAAAGAAAAAAAAAAGAGATAGTGAGTGATCCTGTTTTCACCCTGTTGTATCTTATAGAACAGCTGTATACAGGGAATGGAGCCAGAGTGGTTCTTTAAATCAAATACAATATAATATTACAAAGCACTGATCTCAGGAAAGGTCACTGTAGGAGACTGTTTATACAGGGCTTGTTCTTACTGGGCAGTTTTATGAAAATTGCCACCTCTCACCTCTAATAGGCAAGATGTGTATAAATGCCCACTGGTGTGTTGAAGGCTCATTTCTCTTTTCACTGATGTGCTAAGTTTGCACACCTGTTATACTATGTTTCAATTAGCATTTAGATACCTTCCTAGGGTATGTTCACACAGCGTACGCGCTGCAATACGACGAGAATCTTAGAAGTATACGCTGGCCAGTGCGTACTTATAAAGTGCAGGGAAGGCCGACCCCATTCACCTCCATTATCCCTACATGTCACTTCTTTCTCCCGGTGCTCAATATTCTAAGAGAGCTAAAATTACCATATTACAGGACGTATTTCGAGACGTATCGCAGCGCAATTACACCCCAAAATACGTCCTGAAAGACGCATGTGAACGTACCATAATGGACATAAAAGCTTCAAGTTCTGGGCACTTGACCAAGTCTAGGTTCACACCAGAACTGGAGGCTCCATTAGGAAATCTAACACATGTTCTGTCGGGAATAACAGAAAACATAGCGCAGCAAGTTGCGCTATTATTTCCGTCTAAACCAGGGGTCCCCAACTCTAGTCCTCAAGACCCACCAACAGGTAATGTTTTCTGGCTCTCCTTAGCATTGCACAGGTGAGTTAATTATTGTCAGTGCAGTCTGTGGGATATCCTGAAAACATGACCTTTTGGTGGGTCTTGAGGACTGGAGTTGGAGAACACTGCTCTAAACAACAGACGCTACAACAGAAACCCAACGGCCCTACTCTTGGTGTCCATTGTGAAAAGGAAACTTTTGTGTCCATTTGCAATTCCAAACAGAGACTTCAAACAGATGTGATCCTAGCCTAAGGCTAGTCATACATTAAGGGTAACATGCATGAACGTTGGCACTGACAGGACAGTTCTAAATCCCTTAAGAGTACCTATCACCTCCACACAAACACACAAAATATAGTAGTAGATGAAATTATAAGACTTTTTTCCAGTACATGTCATTAGCAATGCAGACGGCTCATGTCATTAATACGGAATAGATTTTGCTTTTACTTTCTTAGCAGAGCTCTGTATGTAGCAGAGATTCTTTCTGTTGAGCTATACCACCTGAGCAGTGGGAGCTGAGGACATAGCAGCTACATACAGTACAACAGGCACAGCACACTGAGGACATAGTGTGACAGGGTTTATAGGCATCTACATTACACTGCTGCTAGTGTTATATCCATCACAAACATAGCAGCCCAGAGAAAATCAGTGTGAACATGATGAAGACTTACAGGCTCCCCCTTGCACAGTGGACTCTTCCAGCTCAGAGGCAGAAGATGGATATAACTGTCATCCATCAAGCTGTCAGGTGCCGACTTGGCCCGACTTCAGAGCGGTCTTAAAGGGCCAGCGCTTTTTTTAAAAAACAGAATTACAGGTGAAATGCTTTGATTTCCCTAATGAAGCATATTTAAGGAATTGTTTGTATTTTAGTCTCCTGTTATTTCATGAGGTTTCCCTGGAGGCGATAGGTACTCTTTAAGGCAGTGTAGAATGTGCCAGAATGTATGAACCTGTTCTTCTGCAGTTCATGCATACAGGCGCAGTCTAGTGCCAATAAGACAAGTCTGGCTCAGGCACCACCTTTAACCTGGTCGTCTGACTGTTCTAACTGTATTGCGCCTAGGTTTGGCGTCAAAGAATCATGAATGTGTCTACTTTTATAATTGTGGTGCGACGGACCCAGAACGCCCCTAAACTTTGGCGCTAAAAAAAGTGTCTTTGACGCATTACAAAGGCACTTATGGCACCAAAGTTTGGAGTGCGAGTGCACCTGTTCATATATTCTTTTTGGCTCAAAGTACACCAGAAAACTGGCAGAGCCCCATTCATACATGTTGCCCTAAATCTCTAGTGAGCCCTCAAATCTCCCCACCCACTGAAAATGCACAAGCTCTGAATGGGGAGCGGGGTAAGCAAGTCGCTTCCAGACTACTCTTCCTTCAGCACAAGAAAATTCTTCTACTGATTCTTCTTTCCACTGCCATCGAGGAAGATTGGGAAAGCCGCAATACACATTAAATGATTGGCTAGTCCTGCCAAAATCAGCAGGTGTGACTGATATTAATTTAACGTACATGGCAAGCTTTATTCTCCTGCATCTTGCTGATCTTGTCCACTGTTAACAGCCACCAAATTGATTAATAAGTTGTTACACTCCTGCTCCAATAATCAGCATCACTTAACTTGTACTCTTTATGTGCATGCTCTTCTCATTTTGCTTTGGTTAAGTATTTTCAAATGAAGATAATTTCTCCAAATACAGTACCTGTCTTTTGGTGTTCAAAGTGATGGCGGACGTGATAAGACTTGAGCCAGGCGAGGTAAGACCCTTTAGTGGGTGAGCCATAGTGTAGGTAGTAGTGTGTCATATCATAGGCCACATATCCAAACAGCCCCCCTACAAAGAGGAGAGCCCCACTACTGGAGGTAAAACCACCTGCAGGAGGAGGTACAGAGGTATGATGACGAATGATGCTGGGACTGGAGGGAAAACCAAACGTGAGCTGTCAAAGGGAGCCTAGGAGAGAGAAAGAGAGAAAAAAGAACGGTAAGGATTTGGTCTGATATTACTGATCTCACTTTACAATGTGCTGCAAAACCTGGCACCTTCCGCATGAGCAACGCAATGCTAAAATTACATTGACAATCCATAGAAGTGTGACTGGTTGGGGCCTAAAGATTGCTTCCCTCCCTCACAATACTTCAAAGAGCTAAAACTTTGGGCACATGTATGAACCTGTTTAGGTCTAAAACTCACTTTTTTGTCCATAGTAACCTATGGGCATTAAAGTGAGTTTTAGACCTAAACAGGTTCATATATGTTGCCCTTTATCTTGTTCATCACTCAACACTTAGGGCTTGTCCTCACGGCAAAGGTTTTCAATCGGTTCTACAGATGGTTTTCGGATTTGAAAACCGTCTGTAAAGAGACTATCAACCTTTTGCATTGATTTAAATAGAAAATCCATTCAGCAGTCCATACTGCACGGATTTTCCAACTAACGGTTTTTTTACACCGCTTGCATTCCTAAAAACTTAGAACATTTTCATTCTTCCGCCCGGTTTTCGGACAGAATATGAACATGTGGGTGCGAATGGGGATGGCAATCCGCGGATAAAAGCCATCCTCCTAGGAAATCAGACCGGTATTTGGTCTTTGCCGTGTAAACGCAGCCTTACTGTAATAAGTGTCTCACAGGACCAAGATTTTGCCTTCTGGAGTAAATGTGAAGATTAATGGCAATGGCAAGCATAATATCATTCTTAAATAAATGTCACCCCTGATCATGTAAGCACCCTTCCCCTCTCACCTTATGGTGCTGTCCATGAAGCATAAAATGCAGAGTGATGAGAAAGTAGTTGCTGGCAGGGGGGTTCATGTGAAATATATATCTGTGAATTCCATATTCCATAAGCGTCCATACCATCATTCCAACGAAGAAGAGAGGGAAGAAGAAGAACAATGGGACAGGGATGGTGTATTCTGACGAAACAAAGATGGCAGACTTTAGCATTTTGTAAACCTGCAAAGTGTGTAAATACAAATAGCGACACAATGGAAATTATCAAAAAATATAAATATCTTTATTATACACAGCAGTTCAAAAACATTATTAAAAAGTACAGTAAAGACAATTCAGAATAAGAAAGATTACCAAGATACCCCGGGAAATATGGTGAAATCAGATACTTATGTGAAGGAATTGATTAGCAGATGAATTAATGATACAAAGTGCATAAATGTAATTCAATATTGTACAAAAATGAATAAATGTTATATCAACTAAGTAAATGTATGTGTGATAAAAAAGACATATACATACAGAATGTATACCTGAAAAGCAGTGTTAAATTCTAAATATAAATAGCCAATAGAAATATACAAGGGACGTATAGAGATGAATAAAGGGAAGAAGAGGAGAGCGTACACAAATGATACATATATCGCCTTTGAACCCTAAGGGCCCGTTTACACGGCACAGGACAAATACCAATCAGTTTATCCGACCGGTATTTGTCCGGTTTGTGTGTCGTGCACACGGCCACGGGGGAGGGGGTGGGAAGCTTTTCTCCGCGATGAGCGGAGAAAAGTCCTCCCCCTTCATATTCACTTGCACATATTCCAAAAACCAGACAGAAGAATGTGCATGTTTAATGCTGTTTGGGCGGCCTGCGCAGTGGGGATATGCCCTAAATAACGCTATTAGATTTTGTTTTCTATGCTCACTAGTGACATATTTACAGCCTGTATCTTTCTTTGGTGTATTCAGCATTAGGGTATGTTCACACGGCTTGTTGCGGCGCGTATAGTATGCACCGCGATACGCCGTGTGTTTTGGAACCACGCGCTGATCAACGCATAATTCCAAAGCACGGGGGGGAATGGCCTGGTGCTGGCCCCATAGACTTGCATGGTCAGCGGCACATAATCACCGCTAACAATTGACATGTCAATTCTCTCCCCCCGCGCATACAATACGATTGTATTGTATGCGCGGGGGGACGATGCGTAATCCATAGCTCTCTAAGAGATCTATGAATTACTATAATTGCGGAGCGCATTTAGACGCGTACCAATAATACATGGCGAAAGGCGTGCTGAAATACGTGGCAATTTAATCCGTGTGAACATACCCTTAGGTAGTATTAGCTCAGCAAAGCTCAAAAGGAGAAAAAACTAATTTTATTAGGAAAAGGCAACATGTTGGATGTGACTTGAGAAACACTTCCTCTGATAAAAGCACTGCAATCCCAGCTCTTTTTCCCCGAGCCTTTTAGAAGATATAACAGCTCAGCAAAGTCACTGTGTAAATAAATTCAATTACCAATCTTTACCGATCCAGTTACAGCCTGTATTAAACACTGGAGCTGAATTTACAAATCTGCAGGCTATAGAGCTGAAATCTTCCAGCATTCCCATCTTGTTCAGTGTCCACACAGAGATTGTGCTAGTAATTTGCAATTTGAAAAGTCTCTGATGAACACCAGATACTGTTGTTATTTGATGCAGGAGAAACTTCCTCCAGTCCTTCAATGTAGCAGCTCATCTAAGCTGTTAGGGGAGTGTCTGTTAACACGTTTGCAAAGTGTTTTCAGTAAGGACGCGTTTACACGGCACAGGACAAATACCGGCCGGTTTGCCGGCCGGTATTTGTCCTGTTTTTCGCCCGTCCCCACGGCCGCGGGGGGGACGGCTTTTCTCCGCGATGAGCTGAGAACAGCCCTCCCCCCTCCCATTAAGAAGCACATCTTCCGTCGGGAAACCGGACGGAAGATTGTGCTTCTACAATGTTTTGCTGCCGGACCTCCGGCGGCAAAACCGTCCCACGGCAAATCCGGTGCAGTGGGGACTTCTGCAGGGTTTTTCCATTGAGGATTTTTGTGCTCATTTACGTCCGGTTTTTCAGGCACTCTGAAAAACCGCAAACCGGCTGAAAAACCGGCCGAAAACCCTTGCCGTGGGGACATGCCCTAACAATCAGCAGAACAATAAGTGCAGCTCTGGAGTATAATACAAGTTGTGATTCAAGATCAGTATAGGATAAGGGTGCTTTTACACAGTGCGTTTTTGGTGCCTTTTTGATGCGTTTTTTTGTGCAGGAAGGCACAGCAATTAATGCTGTAGACTGCTGCACAAAAAAACCCGGCAAAAATCGCGATTTTTGTGCAGCAATGTACAGTATTAATTGCTGTGCCTTCCTGCACAAAATAACGCATAAAAAAACCCACCAAAAATGCACTGTGTGAAAGCACCCTAAATAATGTAATGTATGTACACAGTGACTCCACCAACAGAATAGTGAATGCAGCTCTGGAGTATATAACAGGATGTAACTGAGGATCAGTACAGGATAAGTAATGTAATGTAATGTATGTACACATTGACTCCACCAGCAGAATAGTAAGTGCAGCTCTGGAGTATATAACAGGATGTAACTCAGGATCAGTACAGGGTAAGTAATGTATGTACACAGTGACTCCACCAGCAGAATAGTGAGTGCAGCTCTGGAGTGTAATACAACATGTAACTCAGGATCACTACAGGATAAGTCATGTATGTACACAGAAACTCCACCAGCAGAATAGCGAGTACAGCTGTGCAGTATAATACAGGATGTAACTCAGGATCAGTACAGAACAAGTAATGTAAAGTATATACACAGTAACTCCAGCAGCAGAATAGTGAGTGCAGCTCTGGGGTATAATACAAGCTGGAAATCAGGATCAGTTCAAGACCACTGGAAAGAGACTTTGGTGGTGGGATGCTTGGACTTGGGACATTTCATACCTGTGGTGAATGAAGCAAAGAGCCTGGTGTCCCCTCGAGCCAGTTCTGTGAGACAATACCAGGATAAATATGCAACAACTGGTGCCCATACAGCCAACACAATGTACCTGGATGGAGAAAAGCAAACACAGTTACTATATTAAGCCAACATTTGAAAGCAAAACACCTGCGAAAGTCACCACAATGTGATAAAAATATTAATAATTGTGTAGTCACTGGTGTTGCTGCATCTCCAATACACAGAATGGTTGTATGTATAATAACTGAGGTGTTCACCAGAGCAGGTAACAGGTGCACAGCTATTCCCTTACTAATAGGGCTTTATGAGAAACAGGGACTGTTTAGCTTCTCCCCATTGTCAGACATGCAGATCAGCTGAGCTCTAACTCTAATGGCCATCTGATTCCCCACAAAGAACTGCTGTACTGTCAGGCCCAGACATACTCCTGGAGGTCCACGTGCTCCTCTGAATTTTGCAGAATGGTGCAAATTCACAGAAAAGTTGTAATTTGCACAGAACCCTGTTTTTGATATTCTTCTTTGTAAACTACAGCAAAACTGTAACTAACCCACAAAACCTTTGTCTTGTGACTATGAAGTCATGAAAGGTCCTGCAGGTCTACTTACACTGTATCACAGAGCAGGAGTGCTGCTCTGGTGGAATGTAATAAGGGAAATGCATGGGGAGTCTGTGAAATGGGTGGGAGGGGGCCAGCAGTCTACGTAAGAGGGGGCACGAAGACTAGTCTGTGTGTGTTTGGAGTGACCACAAGTAGTAGTCAAAGAAAAAGGGGTGTCATCTGGGTTTAGATGTTTCATCTGAGGTCTGGATTTATTTAGAGGGTCTGGTCTGAGGTCTTTATTAATTTTAGAATTGGAATTAGTTTTGCGGTTTGCTTTAGAGTTAATCATTTTGTAGTTATGTTCCTGCTTTCATCTGTAAGTACATACCCGGGCACTATTTTATCTAAAGTATGGTATTTAGTTGAATTAGGCAGGAGTAGTAGGTCGAAACATGATGGGCATAAAGGAAATCAGAAGACATGAAAATTGGTGGTAGTAGAAGGGTAAGGAGGGTATGTGTTTCTAAAGAGGTTAAAGTGAACCTGTCACATAGATTATTCCACCCTTGCCGAGGACAGAACAAGCTAGTGTCAGACCTGCTGTTTCCAGCGCTGTGTCCCTTAATCTGTAAGATGCTGTAGTTTTAGAGCATTTAATACTCAAATCTTATTCATGAGCAGGTGTTAGCCCTGCCCACCAAAGGCTAGCCCCGCCCACTGACAGTTATTCACATTTCTACCTATTCAAAGTAATAGGTTAATCAGTTGTGAGGTGGGAGTGGCTAGCCAAAGACGGGCCGGGGTTTGAAAAAAAAAAAAACTGTCTCTTTACATGACTCTTTTCTGGCTGAAAACTGCAGATGAGCATTAAATACTCGAAAACTACAGCATCTTAGAGAATAAGGGATACAGTGCTGGTAACAGCATGTCTGACACTAGCTTGTGCTGCCCTCAGCAAGGGGGGCATAAATTATGTGACAGGTTCTCTTTAAGGATGGCTGCAGAAGTGAGGGGCCAAACATAACTGTGCCGAAAAATCTGCAGTTGTCAGACACTGATCTATTACTCTAGGTTGGATGTAGAGGAGAAGGTTAGAGACTCTATCCAAGAAGACATCACTGACTGGGTATACAGAGGAGCGGTCACATCTTCTGACATGTCTGTAAGCTGACAGCTACTCTTCCCAATTCCCGCATGCATAAGCATGCTAAAACAAGTGTGCTTTTATTGTGAATGGTGAGAGGAGAGTAAGCTGTTGACTCGCACCTCTGGTGACAACTATTTTCTATGGAGAACAAATGGGTTGGGCACAGAAATTAAACATGCACAATCACTCTCCCCACCCTCCCTCCTGACAACATTCATCAGGGAGATCCCTACATAAGCCCCCATTCAGGCAAGACAGTTCACAGGTCCAACTGAAATTGGTTGGTTCGGTTGACGTATGTCTAATGTGTAAGAGGGCCTTTAATCTTTGTATTGCCCACGAGTTAACAGTTCTGGAACATACAGTATATCACAAAAGTGAGTACACCCCTCCCATTTTTAGTAAATATTTTATTACATCTTTTCATGGGACAACACTGAAGATATGACACTCTCTCCTACTGGTCACTGGAAGTTCAACATGGCACCTCATGGCAAATAACTCTCTGAGGATCTGTAAAAAATTGTTGCTCTGCATAAAGATGGCCTAGGCTATAAGAAGATTGTCAACACCCTGAAACTGAGCTGCAGCACGGTGGCCAAGACCATACAGCAGTTCAACAAGATCGGTTCCATTCAGAGCAGTCCTTGCCATGGTCGACCAAGGAAGCTGAGTGTCATATCTAGAGACTGTCTTTTTTAAAATACACTTATGAGTGCTACCAGCATTGCTACAGAGGTTACAGGGGTGGGGGTCAGCCTGTCAGTGACCAGACCATACACTGCTCACTGCATCAAAATGGTCTGCATGGCTGTCTTCCCAGAAGGAAGCCTCTTCTAAAGATAGTGCACAAAAAATCCCACAAACAGTTTGCTGAAGACAAGCATAAGGACATATCCTGTGGTCTGATGAGACCAAGATAAACTTATTTGGTTCAGATGGTGTCAAATATGTGTGGTGGTGACCAGATAAGGAGTACAAAGACAAGTGGGTCTTGCTTACAGTAAAGCATGGTGGAGGGAGTGTCATGGTTTGGGGCTGCATGAGTGCTGCCAGCTGTCAGGAGCTGCAGAGGAAAGCATGAATGCCAATATGTACTGTGACATACTGAAGCAGAACATGATCCTCTCTCCCTTTGGAAACTGGGCCTCAGGGCAGTATTCCAAAATGTTAATAATCCCAAACACACCTCCAAGACTACCACTACATTACTAAAGAGAATGAGGGTAAAAGTATTGGCCAAGCATGTCTCTAGACATAAACCATATTGAGTATCTGTGGGACATGCTAAAATGGAAGGTGGAGGAGCGCAAGGTCTCTAACATTCACCAGTTCCGTGATGTAATCATGAAGGAGTGGAAGAGGATTCCAGTAGCAACCAGTGAAGCTCTAGTGAACTCCATGCGCAAGAGAGCTAAAGGGGTTTTGCCACAATCTCATTTCATACCTCCTGCATCCAGCTCTTCAGCTCTATGTGCTCACAAGGGGGCGTGTGTGATTTGTTTGAATTGCATATCATGTGACCCTGCAGGATGACATCACCAGGCCTTTCCTCTCTTTAGTCAAAGAAAGGATTGTTTATGTGTAGAGGGTCCTCGGTTCAGATTCCTGCAGGAACCAAACCTGTGGATTTTTTTTTCTTTATCAATGCACAGACCTGATTGAGGTTTCTTTTTTTTATTTATTTTCACTGTTTGACTAATTACTAAGGAGTACAGAGGACAGGAGTGGAATGACAGCACCTTGGGTTTGAACACTCAGTAGCTGCCTGAGAGTATAGGTGATGTCTGAGCATTTGCGACCAGGACTTAGAAGCTGGTCCCCTGGAGACGAGCTGTAAACAATGGATCACTAAAAGAGCAGCTAAGACAAAAACAGTCTAGAATTTTTAATAATGATGAAAATGTTTATTATTTAATTTACAAACTGCCCCCGCCAATTTTACTTCGTGGCAAAACCCCATTTAAGGCAGTGCTGGATAATAATGGTGGCCACACAAAATATTGACACTTTGGGCACAATTTGTCCATTTTTACTTAGGGGTGTACTTACTTTTGTTGCCAGCGGTTTAGACATTGATGGATGTGTGTTGAGTTTTCACATATTGACAATCGATATACGACTATTATATGGATTTTATATTTTTTTTAATTGGGTGGTTGATTTTTTTTATATAATTTTTTACAGTTCTCCTATTTACATTGCTTGCTTAGTAGTGTTCTGGGATCTGAGCAGTGCAAATATTATCAGCAATTAGTTGATAAGTGTTAAGAATCCTCCCACTCCCCCCTCCTTCTAGGGGAAAAAAAAGATCACCCTATTTTCCTTTCATACATTGCTCATGATCTAGTAAAACCTTAAGTTCCCTGTGGAGAGAACAATAGAGCAATCATTATGTCATTACCTGAGATCTGCCCTGCCAAACAAAAGTTCTCTCACACAGTTAGAGGAAAATATCTTATAATTCATTTTTAATTGCATAGAACTGTTGAAATAAAAAAATATTGCCAAAAATCAAACAGAAAGGTTTTTTCTGAAATACTGGTTTTAACAAAAATACTCCTTTCTGATGGCAGTGACCATTTAATTATAGAGCTACGACTGCAGTACGTGGGGTCGTTTGCAATCTTGAGGACTGCAGTTATCATTCAATAAATCAATTATATCAATCAGTAGAGCTACAGTAGCTCAAGCCTGACAGCTGGGCCCTAACATTCCCTTGTCAACAGGATGTATCTCTACACAGTCTAACACTGTCAGCAACAATGAAACGCTGTCCAAAAGCTGTGTCTCTGCACCGCCAAACAAGGGTAACGGTAACAGCCAGTTATTAGAACATCTCCAAAATCCGTACTTTTCTCACTGTAGAAACAGTTCAAACCCTCATTGTTGCTCTCATTCATTCTCGTCTTGACTACTGTAACTCCCTGCTTATCGGTCTCCCTCTGCAAACTCTCCCCTCTCCAATCTGTCCTGAATGCAGCAGCCAGGCTTGTCTTTCTTTCCAGCCGCTATACTGATGCCTCTACCCTGTGTCAGTCACTGCACTGGTTGCCCATTCAGTACACGATACAACATAAACTCATCACTCTCACCCATAAAGCTCTCCACAGTGCTGCAGCCCCCTACATTTCCTCTCTCATCTCTGTCTACCACCCTACCCGTGCTCTCCGTTCTGCTGCTGATATCAGGTTAAACTCATCAATCATCCGAACCTCCCATGCCCGTCTCAAAGATTTCACACGTGTGGCGCCAATTCTCTGGAACATGCTACCGTGGACAATCAGGCACACTCACAACCCTCACAGTTTTAAGAGGGCCCTAAAAACACATCTTCTAAGGATGGCATATTAAGATCCCTAATTGCTAACCCCCACCTTCAATCACACATTTCTGTCACTCCCAACAATAGTGCACTCACAGGCACTTATCTGTATATAGATGTACTGTCTGGGTGGCAGGGTCACCCAACTTTTATGTAAACCACCTCCTATTATGTAACATGGCTGGACCATAGGAAACTGAGCACTTCTTAATCCTGTGTCTTACCCTTGCCCCCTTATAGCTTGTAAGCTCTCGCGAGCAGGGCCCTCCCACCTTGTGTCTCTTTTGTAAGGTCTTTGAATGTGTAATGTATGTATTTATACCCTCTAAATTGTAAAGTGCTGCGGAATATGTTGGCGCTATATAAATAAAAATTATTATTATTAATTTATTAATATAGTTTCAGGAGTCACAGAGGGATAACACAATGCAGAATTCTAGGAAAACATCCTGCAGAATTGTTGTTTTATGGGAAATACAAGTATTTACTAAAACAAACAGTTAAAGGGGTGTTCCAGGATCTAACACTGCCAGAAGATAAAACTCATACTTACCTCCCGGAAGGACTTCTTCAGCCCCGGCTGCCAGTGCGTTCATCCTGGAAGTAGCCAGTGAACGTCCATCGTTTCCGTGACAGGTGCAGACAATCACAGGCCACAGTGCCACGTGCACGTGTCCTCTGTGGCCTGTAATTGGCTGCAGCGGTCACGTGAATGAAGACCATTCACAGCTACAGCGGAGATGACTGGGACGGCTGTCGGATTTGAATGGGAGTGTCCAGGAGGTAAGTATGTGTTTTATCTTTTACTCATGCTCCGACAGACCAACAAGCACTGCTAGTTCCTGGAACACCCCTTTAAGGAGAGGCGATTCTCTTTAATCGATATTTATCGTGCCTGTTACTGTGATCAGTGTTGTTTTCGCTGGTATAGTCTGCAACATAATACTTAGCAGGCAGATTGTATAGGTTTTGGCACTGTATGGGTGGTATTAGTTTAATTGCCTAAAAAAAAAAAGTATGTGCGTCATTGATCATGTGATTCCAAGAGCCATAACTATTTTTTTTTAGATTTATATATGTGGGATGAGTTGTGTTTTTAAATGATATCATATGATGTAGTTGGAAACATAAATCTTTTTGCGGTACATTGGGGCAAGGCGTAGTTCTTGAGGCACAGGATTTTCTAATACCCTTTATTCCTATTGTTTTAAAACGCTAGGCGACCAAATAAAAAAAAAAATTCTAAAATTTGGCATTGGGTAATTTTTTTTTTCACAACAGTCGCCATATAGTATAATTAAGTTGATATTTTGATAGATTGAATTTTTGCAGATGCAGCAATTCCAATTATCCTTCATGTTTGTCATGTTCTTTTTATGATAACTAAGAGTAAGAGGGGTGTTGTGACAGGTTTGCTTGATCTGTTTCATTAAAACCTATGGCTTTGTGGCTGCTATGTTATGGCAGACAATTCACTACCATTTAGCAAGTTTCCAGACATACATGGCAGACATAGGGCTTGCTCCTGATGTGAACAAAGGTTTAGTTTGAGACTCCGCACCACCAGTTGCTAGGTGTGAGAAATTCAAAAACTGTACTGTACCAGAAAGGTAGTAAACTTTTCATTCAAAAGGGGTTGTCTCACTACATTGATTCATCTTACCTCAGTCCTGTTTTCTTGGTGTTTACTGGCTTCTACTAGGCTGCAATAGAAGCCAGGTCTGTAGATATAGCAACCAGTGCTGGCAGCCTATCAGGAAAGATTAAACAGGTCTGTAGCTATAGTGACCTGAGGAGCTGATGCAGCCCATACAAGAGGGGATATCTAGGAATAGGTAGGACACTGTTAATGGACACATATTGCAAAGTGACTTGTTTTTGTAAGATCTTTAACATAAAAAGCAATAATTGTAGTGAGACAACCCCTTTAAGGAAATAACAATATTCAGTCCAAAAGATTCCATATTCTTGAAGTAGAACAAAGTGTTCACATCCCTATCACTGCTTTGTGGAGATTATTAGAATCTGCTCCTAGCTGCTCGTTGCTAAGTGTCTCTTGTGTCCTAGGTACAAGTCACTGTTTGTCACACAACATCTCAGCAATCTATCTTTTTGTCAGATCTGCTTTGCCCCAAGTGATATTCACAATGAAACTGTATACCGTGAATAGCAGAGATCCGCTCTGCACTGGTAACTACCTGTCTCTAGGCTCCATCATGAACGTTAACTCTTTTAAAATTCTGAAATACTTTGCATTTGTTCTGCTGCAGCAAATTACAGGATTTTGCAGTTTTTCCGCTTGCCTGGTGTCTTACAGGCTTCTTCCGGATTGTCAGTAGATAGCATACTCTACTGTAATCTGGTACAAGAGTTGTAGTGCCGGCACCAGATACTGTACAATATTTGGAAACGCTATGAGGGGTGTCAAACTGCGGCCCTCCAGCTGTTGGGAAACTACAACTCCCATCATGCCCACGGTTATAGATTATACAAATGCATGATGGGAGTTGTAGTTTCCCAACAGCTGGAGGGCCGCAGTTTGACACCTGTACGCTATGTCTTCTGCAATGCTCTGCACCTAAACAGTAGATCTGCTGTGTTTTGGCAACATTTTACTAATACATGTCTGAAGCGAATTATGAATACAGCTCTGGATGTGTGTTAAAGGGGTTGTCCACTTCATATAGTTTTTCTTTATTAAGCAAATCATACAATTTTCTAATATCCATGTATTAAAAATTCTGCTTCTGTACCTCTGCTACATCAAAACTGTGGGCTTCTATCTTGAACTGAAAAAAAATGGTGCAGCCCACATTTCTGGTCATATACTAACTGTATGGACTAAATATGGCGACAGTCATGTGACCTCTGTTATCAGCAGGATCACATGACAACTATGGGGGAACTGAATAGAAATAAAGGTGGAATAATTATCATCAATATGTTTATTCCAGCAACTTATTCACTGTATGGCTTTACTGTGCATAACTGCTATCTCTGTAGGTGATGTCAAGTTGTTAATAAAGCATGTGCGAGCGTCCTCCCACCTCACAGACACGGAGAGACAGGATAAGACTCTGCTGGTGGTGGCAATACTGGAGAAGTTCTTCTCCTCAATCTACCATTACATATCTGGACTGTCACATGATTGTTTTATCAATACAGTTCACCCATGGGATCCATTACCACGGACATGCGCTGCACCATTTTCTTTTCCTACATTGGAGCCTAGTGCATTGGTACAAAATAAATACAGGGACAGGATTTTTAATACAGGTTTATCAGAAACTTGTATAATTTTTCAATTATATACATAAAAAGTGGAGCCATTATGAAGTGGACAACTCCTTTAAATGTAAAACACAATGGGCCTCACTTATCAAAATTGTCTAAAAGGTAAGAGTGTCTCTGTTGTCCATAGCAACCAACCAGAGCTCCCCTTTCATTTTTCCAGAGCATTATAAGGGTATGTTCACACGGTTTATTTTGCCGCGTATTTCGGCATGCATTTCGCTGCATACTGCGCTTTATATGCGGCGAAATGCGCGCTGCAATTACGGTAATTCATAGCTCTTAGAGAGCTATGGATTACGCGCCGCAATACCTTAGGGTATGTTCCACGGTGTCTTTCAGGACGTATTTCGGGGTGGAATTGCGCTGCAATGCACCCCGAAATACGTCCTGTAATTACGGTAATCATAGCTCTCATAGAGCATTATGATTACCTGCCGTCTTCCCCGCCACGTATTTAACCAAAAACTCCTGGCACGAAAAAAGTGACCGATGTACGTTTCTTGCCGGCACGTACCTGTGAACATACCCTAAGAAATGAAAACGGAGCTCTGATTGGTTGCTATGGGCAACAGACAGACTTACTGTAGACAGTTTTGATAAATGAGGCCTAATGGAAGTTTATGTAACATTGCTATATGGCCAGAAGTGCGCTCCTTTTTAACTCCGGTTTTATTTAGCGCGTTTGGCAATTGCTAACTGAATATAAACCTAGCAATTTTTCTAAACATGAGCAGTAAAACTAGCCAGACAGAACAGCTTGAAGGGGTGTTCTCATCTCAGACACCTATGGCATATCGACAGGCTGCACACCTATTTTGAGAAAGGACCCCCGAAAAGTATCTGTGAAGAATGGAGAGGAAGTCGCGCTGGTGAGGTACTCTCCCTTCTGCTTTAAAAGAGATCTGAGTACAGAGGGGTGGTGTGGTTGGCTGTACTTCTAACTCCTATTGAAATGAATGGAAAGTGTCGCTTAAACACAACCTCCTTCCTGTTCTGCATGGAGACTTTCAAAGGCCTGTTCTTAAAATAGGACCTATCAGACATTTGTGGCATATATGATTGCTATGCTATAAATATCTGAGATAGGAACACACTTTTAACATCAGTACCTGACCTCATCAGTGCTCCAGTCACTGAACAGATGTAAATTTCCATAGTTATATTCTAAAATCTAATGAAAAAAACCCTCCAGGAGATTGGAGGCTGTTACTGGGTGGAGTGCCTCCATAGTAACTACCCTCTTTTAGAAAGAGATTGTCAAACACTTTGGCCTCGTTCACACGGCTTATAGTGCCGTGGATTGGCGCCGTACAGCGCCGGAGTTGCGCTGCAGTACGGCGCCAATCCATCGGAGTCATTACGGAATCCACTGCTCTCATAGAGAACAGTGGATTCCGTCGCTCCTCCCCGCTCAGCGAATCCGCCGGGCGGGGAGAAAGTGACATGCACATTATCCAGGCGCAATACGCGCCGTGGATAATGCAAGTCTATGGGGCCGGGGAGCGGCGCCCCCGCCGCGCTCCCGCCCCGTCCCGCCCCTTATTCACGGCGGATTTGTGAGCCGGATTGCGCTCACAAATCCGTCGGGAATAAGCCGTGTGAACACGGCCTTAGGGTATGTTCACACGGCTTATTTTGTGGCGCATTTCGCCATGTATTGCGAGCGTACTGCGCTCTAATACAAGCGAGATGCGCCCCAATCATTACGGTAATCCACAGTTCTCATAGAGAACTATGGATTACGCCTCCTCTCCCCCCGTGGACCATACGCTCGTAGTGTCCGCGTGGGTTGATAAGTGACATGTCCATGCTTGTCTATGGGGCCGGCGGGCTGCCGCCCCCCCCCGCGTCGCGGGAGTACGCGCCGATCAGCACGACTAGCGAAGACCCAGCGTAATTGCGGGGCGTACTGTACCAGTATTTCACAATTTATTTATTTTTTTTTTTGGGGGGGGGGGGATTTCGGCCGGCCTATTACACTGAACAGTACTGCAATCTGCAGTTTTCAAGTGAAATATATCGAATTAAGTTTTGCAACGGATTTGAAATCCAACCTCAGAAAATCTGAGCTGTGTAGACTACAGCTTGGATATTCTATTGAGGTCTATGGGGATGTTTTACAGTAGAATTTTTGTGAATCCGCTTAAAAGTCCGACCGTAAATCACTGTCGTGTGGACGTAGCCTTATGAAGGTGATGATCCAGGGCTGTGCACACTTTTGTCCACATAATGTATGCAAATGTAAACTGTAAAATTATATCTTACAATTGAAGTTTTGCTCTAAGAACATAAATGTCCTGTCCAATAAATTCTGTGACCAAAGACAACATAAATATGAGTGGAGCCCTTACCAGGAAGTCTTTGAACACCACTCCACAAGGTCTGATTGGAAGAGTCTGATGGGTCTGTCCACTGGCTGATGAACCCATTCATCGTATTTTTCCCGCAAGTGACCAACCTGCCAAAGCAGCGGCTTCTCCCAGTCTACTAAATCCTAGAATAGATGTAGTGATATTCTCAGGTTATTATACATACACCAAGTAACATATGTATCACATCTTAGTGAAGCCTATAAGTGAGGTCTCACTAGATCTGTGTCGTTTTGCAGCATTGCAACACCCCAAGCACACAACCTTATCACATAAGAAAGTGTAAAGAGCTGTCTGATGACAATTATATCCTGTCGGTGACCAACCCATTGTGCTTTGTGTTGTTGCCAAGTTTCAGTGTTCTCATTTGTATCCACCAACTGATACAATTACTGGCACGTACTGTCAGTTATTTCCTGCTCTCTAATGCCAACAAAGTGACAAATGATTAACTAAAAGTTATAAACCCCTCCCTCCATCCATGGTAAATATTATTATTAATTATTTTAATGTGCCATTAATTCCAGGGCGGTTACATACATACCGTAGGTCCAAACAAAGTACAATGGCAAAACTAAGGGGGGCATGTATGAAAACTGTCTAATTCTAAAGTTTTCTTTGTTGCTCATAGCAACCAATCATAGCTCTCCTTTCATTTCATATAGTGCTCTGAAAAAATGAAAAGGGAGCTCTGATTGGTTGCTATGGGCAACAAAAAAAGTCTTAGACCCAGACAGTTTTCATACATTTGGCCCTAAATGACAACTGGTACAGAGAGAGAGAGGACCCTGTCCACGCATATTGTAAAATCTACAATCTAAGTACATAAACCGTTTTCTTTTGTAAGGTTCTAAAAACAAATGCTATTCTGCCCTCATACGTATTTCTTCCTTTAGCGTTTTTGAAAAATAATGAATTGGATGTATTACCACTCTTAAAGGGGGGTTCCTTAAAGGGGTTCTTCAGTAAAAAAAGAAAAATTATATATACATTTTTTTTTCAGTTTGCCATATCACAATATTTTAAAACAATTCTTAAGTCCTGTAGTTTTCACTTTGGCCACTAGGCCTAATAGTCTGACATTTCCTGTTCTGTAAAAGATTTTCAGCAGTCTCCTCATTATCAGCACAAGCAGGGTCAAACTGAAAGGAGGTACCAATGTGTATAGAGAACATAGGATCCACCAGTCACAATAGAGGTCACGGTTTACCCTCTCTCCCTCCCTGCACACTGACTAGAAAACTCTCCTATAGAAGTCAATGGTACTGAGTCAGTCTTAAAGGCGTTGTCTCAATACAAGGATTGCTTTTTATGTTCAAAATCTTGCAAAAACAAGTCACTTTGCAATATATGTCCATTAACAGTATCCTACCTATTCTGAGATACCCCACTTGTATGGGCTGCATCTGCTCCTCAGGTCACTATAGCTACAGACCTGTTCGATCTCTCCTGATAGGCTGTCAGCACTAGTTGCTATAGCTACAGACCTGGCTTCTACCGCAGCCTAGTAGAAGACCGTAAACACGCCCCTGAATTCAAAGTGAAACCAAGAAAACAGAACTGAGGCAAGATAAATCAATTTAATGAGACAACACTGTACATGAAGCTGCTGTAAAGTATCTCTGCAACTGCTGTTAAAAGCAGTGCAAGCAAGAATACTGTCCCCACAATCATATATAGATGACTGAATTGAGAAATCTACAATCAGAAAATAAAAACGGCTAATAAGAAAAGAATATGGATCAGGGTCTTGTTTTAATAAGTAAAAAAAATGGTGAAAGATTCCCTTTAAGACCACTGTGTCTAAGAGCCTGTATTATTGCTGCACTCACTATTCTCTTAGTTCTTTTTAGAATTCACCAGCAAACTTGTCATCAGACACTCCCTAACAGTTTAGCAGAGCTCCTATAAAGCAAGGGGGCAATTTGTTTCCCTACTTCGGATGACTATACCATACAAAGATAGTACGTCCCAAAACTTACCACTGCAGGTTTATGTGCAGTCACTGAACAAGCAGGGAATACGAGCAGATTTCAGCTCTAAAGCTGCTGCAGATATAAATTAGTTATCAAATGTTTTAAGAGAAAATATAATAATCTGCACCAATACTAAATGAATTTTTGCTTCTCTCTCTTCAGGCCTAGCTAAAACGAACTGAAAATAAACTTGTGTAAATGTGTTCTAGCACAAAATGCTTGTAAAGACATTGACTTTGAATATTAATTTCACTCATTGTGGTTTCACCTTATTGACCGCTTATTCAACCAACAGCCTAGGGATACTAGAATCCAGTTATACAGTAAAATTATACTCCGTATCCATCGCCAACTCAGCAGGTGGATCACGTGCAATAGCCAAATATTGTGATGTGTGATCATGTGAAATATTCTGCATTGTGCCAACCTCCTAGAGAAGGTAAAGGATTGGCAGTTGCAAGCTTCAGCTGATAACACAGGACAATGCCTAGTACATTGCAGTTAGTACAAGTTGTGTTAAATATGCCATGTTAGCTTGGAAGAGCCCTTATATCTCATCAATCTACATGACCCTTAGACTCCACAGGTACCATCTGCTCTGTACAGGTGAAGTTAACCCTTCCTTTTCTCAGCAGATGAGTCATATTATGGGAGGATAGATATGGTCAAATGTACACACCAATAATGAGATAACTGTGCCATCTAAACCAATGGAAGAGGCACAATAAACATTTATTGCAAACGTTACATGGTTTTATCTTCTTTAGGGTCCCACAGGTTGTTTTCTAATTCATAGATATCTATGGAGCATCCTAGCAGCAACATTTCAGGTCAATCCATCTGCTTTTTATGTAGCATCTCTGCTTGACTGTAAAGTAACTAAGACTAATAACCTTCTCTGACACCAGGTTTACTAGCAAGCAGTTTAAAGGAACATTAGACCTAGAAATAAATGACAGAAGCAAACTGGAGATAGATTTGCCTGTGTTGTTTGTCCGTCTACAGGATTTTCGGTAGTCTTCTAAAAAACCTGCAAAAAATACATGGGTTTACTCTCTGCTGACTTGTTCCATTTGGGCTGGAAAATGGCTGAGTGGTGGGATGTAGGTATGGGCAGGGGCTTTACATTAGTTACTTACTGCACACGGTGCAGAGGGGGGAGGCTCCTGCCTCAGCCAGTTGTCTTACAGCCACACAAAGCAAATTAAGGATTTGTTACATCTTATAGAGGGCGCTTGAGCTTCTCAGCTCCTTTCCCATAATCCCTTGTGAAATGCAGATACTTAGTAGAGGGTAAAAAGGCAATTTTAAACTCTACACACCATTTGGTGCTCTCCTTGCCTCAAGGAGAGATGTTCCCCTTTCTGAGCCACACATAGAGCAGTGATGGGGAGTAAGTGGGACATGTATGACTTCATGGGACAAACAGAGTTTTTTTTTAAATAAATTTCTCAGCTTTAATTGTAACATAAGACAACACAGGATCAAGGAAGAAGAGAGGATTAAGTGAAAAAGTACTAAGATATGTTTTATTTCTTTGTGAATTTTCCATTTTTAGTGTTTCTTTAATACATACATTTGCTGGGTCCACCAGAGAGATGCTTTTAGTAGCCTTCTCTTCTCTGGCTAATTGATAGTATTCCTAAATAAATAACCTTTCCCTTTTATTAACTCAGAATTTGGCCTTCTAAACCAGACAATCCATTTACAGCTAAACATTCTGAAAAAGACTATAAGCAGATCTTAGGGGCTTTTAGGGACCTTAAATCTTGGTAATCTCTATACTTTAGTTTTCATTTATAGGACAAAGTATTTAGAGGACAAATCAACAGTTAAAGGAGCAAAAATAACAAATGCAGTAAGCAAACACAGGTTTAAAAAATAAAAAAATAACATACTACAAGCAGGGGTGATACAGAAGGCAATAGCGGGAGATGCACTTCCCAAGGCAACAATATGATGTCCAAAGTTTCTCCTGCGGGGCTCTGCAGTCACTGCCCCAACCTATGTGAACATTACTTTTACCTACAATTTCACTCATTCATTATAAATCTTCAGAACATAAAGGACATTTGATGCATAAAAATCAGTTTTTTTACATGGTCAAACTCCTTGAATCTGTTTTCTTATTGGTCAAGAAATTTCCATTGCCCGAGACAACAAACCAGTAAATATTTTTATATTATACCTACGGAGGCCCACAGAAAAAGAAAAAAATACAACCTAGACAGTGAAGGAAGCCCATCAAAGCAACCAATTAGATCTGTGCTCAGAAGTTAAGACATATTTCTCACCTTTTCTGGGTCAAATGTTTGAAACTGGATTCCGTCCGAGTAATGAGGTGACTTCTTTGTGTAGTGATTTCCTCGCTCTCTCAAGTGCTGAAAAAAATAACAAAAAGGATTAAACCATTAAGTATTAATAATGAAGAGAAAATGTACAATATACCGCAAATCACCGTGCAGCACAAGATTCACATACTGCTGCTTTTTTCTAATTTTTTTGATCTAAATAAATCCAAAATTTGGCTCAAATTAAAATTTTGTCAAAATGCTCTACCAGAGCCAGAGCATTGTTTTTTGACACAGAGCTTTAGTTTTGCTTCTTTCCTCAATATATCCATTGAATTGCATAATTTCTGTCCACCTGCAGCCACCACTAGAGGAAGCTTTCAGAAGACGGATGAATACAGATCCCATTTAACTTAAGAAATCTGTATGCAGTAGGCTACCCTTTGTGATGAATCAGACAGACAACTGTAAGGGTATATTCATGCAGTGTATTTGGGGTGTATTGCGGCGTGTACTATACGCACCACAATTACCCGGGTGCTTTAGAAGTAGGCACTGGCCAGCGCATACTTCTAAATTGCTCTGTGCTGGTTGTTATAGACTTTTACTTTCCCTGGAGAAGACGGCAGGTAACCATAGCTATCAATGAGAGCTATGAATTACCATAGTAATTTCGGGCATATTACACACTGAAATATACCCCACAAAGACGCCCTGTGAACATACCCTAAAGATTAGTAAGGTGACACAGGACATTTGGACCTTCGCATCAAAAATAGAGCTTCAACTTTTGAGTTGCACTAACTACATTCCCATAAGTGCAACAGTCACATGATTTCTGTTTCCACATATCCAAAGTTACCATGCAGCCCAGGTCTTTGACTAATGGATATGGTGTTAGATACTGGGCTACTGACCGGCAATTTCTGGAAACCAGTAACTAAATCCTGAAGACCTTTATTTAGACATCAGTAGTTCCAAACCTAGAAACAGATTCTAATATCATGATGACCGAAAAACCACAAAGAGCAGCAAATGCAGAAGTGCAGATTTATACAAATGTCCCAGCCTCTGACCACAGATCACACAGACAAAGCCGTGCTGAGCCTTTGCACTACCTGAGGCGAAAAGTAAAATGGCGCCCCCTCCACCATGTTGCCAATCGTCACAATTTCTAAGTCAAAAATGTACTCCACGCGAGTGAATATAATTGACATAAATTCTCTTCACATGCTACGGCATTATATTAAAGGATAACTACAGACCAAGGAATAACTACCAACCCCAGACTACATAAAGACCTAGACCAGAATCTCTAAACTAATACAGACCCCAGACCAGACTTCGAAATAAATAACCCAGAGCCCCATATAAAAAGACCCCAGATCAGACTCAAAACAAACCCCAAAGTAAAAAAAAAAAAAAGACCCCAATCTAGGATAGCCAGTCTTCTCTTTAAATTATTTCTAGACAACTCAACCAGAAATCATGGATGGACCAAAGTTTTTATTAACATATCTAGACCTTTTTTAGAGATCATGACCCCAGCAGAGAAATGGTACTGTGCAGTGCCTACTTATATAAAATGAGAGCAGATATTCAGAATTACCCCTAGCATACAGGACTAGAGAAGTGGTACAGTGCAGTGTCCATAAATACAGAAGAGGTGAAGATACTTAGCATTACCTCTAGCATTCAGGACTAGAGCAATGGTACTGTGCAGTGTCCATATATGCCGAAAAAGAGCAAATACTCAGAATTACCCCCAGCATACAAGACTAGAGCAGTGGTACTGTGCGGTGGCCATATATACAGAATAGAAGCAGGTGCTGACAATTACTCCCAGCATATAGCTCCCAGCGTACGAGAGTACTGTGCAGTGTACTTTTACATAGAATAAGTGTAAATACAAAGCATTACCCCAGCATAGAGAACTTAACAAGTGCTACTGTGCATTGCCCATATATACACTACTCACAAAAAGTTAGGAATATTTGACTTTTAGTTGAAATTTCTTTACATTTTTTTAAATGAACTAAATGAGCCCATCTCTTAACTTTAGAATATATATGTCCAACTGTTCAATGTTCCAGTACTTTTTGCAAAATTTGCTGATCTCTGACAAGGAGCTTAATGGCAAAATGCACAACAGGTGTTTGATCCCTGAATCGTCCAATCAATTTAGGGTATAAATTTGAATTGGGATTTAAACAGTCCTCCTCATCTTGCTGTTCACATTTTGACATCATGAGACCAAGACAATACCTTACAATTGATCAACAGCACATCACCATTGCGAGGCTTCAAGCAGGATGCTCTCAGACGGAAGTGGCCACTGAGCTTAGAGTGTCACAGAGTGTCATCAGCAGGTTGCAACAGAGATACAGAGAGACTGGAAGAGTCATAGAAATGTAAATAGGTGGATGTTCTTTGGCTACATCACACACTGATGACTGCTTCATTGTAAACAACGCCCTGCGGAACCGGATGACGAATGCCACACAACTCCAGGCACGTTTAAGGGAGGGGAGAGGCAGCCAAGTGTCACATCAGACCAATCGAAAGCATTTACATCAGCGAGGTCTGCGTGCTTGACCTGGCTGATGCATAGCACTCTCCTTGACGTCTCCAGTACTGTTGGCGGCCATCATTTCTGCTCAGAGTGAATGGACTTATCAATGAACAGCACTGAGGACCATTAGTGCCTCATCCAGTGTATATGCTTCCTGGCCCATGCAAGGCGATGATGCCTATGCCTGTTGGTGTGATCAGGTACCCATGCCGTTACCCTGAAATTTCAACCAAAAGCCAAATATCTTTTACTTTATGTGAGTAATGTACATAATAAGAACATATAATGAGTAATACCCCGGTATACAAAATCAAAAGTAGTACTGAGCAGCAAACTTTACATGCCAGAACACACATTATAAATGCATCAGCAGTGTCCCACTATCTCCTATGCACATAGTGCATGTTTTAAGCATGGTTTGTTGTGTAAAAAATTGTTGATCCTTCTTATACCACATGTAACATAGCCTTTGGCTTGAAGAACTGCAGATCTGATTATAGTTACATAGTTTGTAAGGCTGACATTCAATTCAGCCTATTGTCCTATAGTGTTGATCCAGAGGAAGGCAAAAAAAACCATGTGGTAGAAGCCAATTGTCCTCATTTTAGGGGGAAAAAAATTCCTCCTGATTCCAATCTGGCAATCAGAATAATTCCTTGGATCAACGACCCTTCTCCAGAATCCTGGTCACTATAACGTGTTATATTATTACACTCTAGAAATGTATCCAGACCCTTTTTGAACTTGGGTACATCCAGACGGCAAGGGTTTCCAGTCAGTTTTTCAGACGTTTTTGGATTTGAATAGGTGTGCTATTCAATGGTTAAGGGGTCCCCCTGTTCTGGATACAGTCCTGGGAATAGATAGATCACGTGACCTAATGTGTGCAGGTTCTTCAAATGCCTTTGCTTGTTTGAGAGATTACTGTATACACATTCACATCAGTTTCATCTCATTTTTACAATTCATGGCAAAACAATAATGTACAATAAATGTGTGCAAGGCTAAAGGCTAAACTGCAGTTCTGGTCGTATACCACCTGAGGCTGCACCATCCATTGCTCAATTCCAGGAATGGATGGTGCAGCCCTGCAAACGGGTCATGGTCACTGGCTGACATTGTTAACCAGAAGAAAGTTACTGAACAGTCATTTTACTTTATCATTATTTTAGCCTTTACATCACATGATGGATGTAACTTTGTCCTGCATATGATAACCGTTATAAAAACAGTTACAAAAACTGATGAATTGAAGAACCTTCCTAGATCATCATGAAACAATTTATATACAGTATGAATCTTCATAGACATAAGAGTCAATCTGTACATACAGTACATATCCTATAATAATCCTGAAGGACATCCTGTATAACACTTCAGAGCTGCACTCACTATTCTGCTGGTGGAGTGACTGTGTACACACATTATATTACCCATCATGTACTGATCCTGAGTTACATCCTGTATTATACTCCAGAGCTGCACTAACTATTCTGCTGGTGGAGTCATTGTATACATTCTTTACATTACTTATTCTGTACTGATACTGAGTTACATCCTGTATTATACTCCAGAGCTGCACTCACTATTCTGCTTGTGGAGTCACTGTGTACATTCATTACATTACTTATTCTGTAATTATCCTGAGTTACATCCTGTATAACACTTCAGAGCTGCACTCACTATTCTGCTGGTGGAGTGACTGTGTACACACATTATATTACCCATTATGTACTGATCCTGAGTTACATCCTGTATTATACTCCAGAGCTGCACTCACTATTCTTCTGGTGGAGTCACTGTGTACATTCATTACATTACTTATTCTGTACTGATCCTGAGTTACATCCTGTTTTATACTCCAGAGCTGTACTCACTATTCTGCTGGTGGAGTTACTATGTAAATTACATTACTTACATTACTATTCTACTGGTGGGGTCACTGTGTACATACAGTACATTACCTGTCCTGTATTATATTCCAGAGCTGCACTTGCTATTCTGCTGTTGGAATCACTGTGTACATACATTACTTATCCTGTACTGATCCGGAGTTATATCATGTACTATGTTCCAGAGCTGCACTCACTATTCTGCTGGTGGAGTCACTGTGTACATACAGTACAGACCAAAAGTTTCGACACACCTTCTCATTTCAAGAGTTTTCTGTATTTTCATGACTATAAAAATTGTAGATTCACACTGAAGGCATCAAAACTATGAATTAACACATGTGGAATTATATACGTAACAAAAAAGTGTGAAAGAACTGAAAATATGTCTTAAATTCTAGGTTCTTCAAAGTAGCCACCTTTTGCTGTGATTACTGCTTTGCATACTCTTGGCATTCTCTTGATGAGTTTCAAGAGGTAGTCACCTGAAATGGTCTTCCAACAGTTCCCAGAGATGCTTAGCACTTGTTGACCCTTTTGCCTTCACTCTGCGGTCCAGCTCACCCCAAACCATCTCGATTGGGTTCAGGTCTGGTGACTGTGGAGGCCAGGTCATCTGGCGTAGCACCCCAATCACTCTCCTTCTTGGTAAAAATACCCTTACACAGTCGGAGGTGTTTGGGGAAAATTGTCCTTTTTGAAAAATAAATGATGGTCCAACTAAACGCAAACCGGATGGAATAGCAGCCGCTGCCAGATGCTGTGGTAACCGTGCTGGTTCAGTATTCCTCTAATTTTGATTAAATCCCCAACAGTGTCACCAGCAAAGCACCCCCACACCATCACACCCTCCCCCCATGCTTCACGAGGGGAACCAGCATGTAGAGTCCATTCGTTCACCTTTTCCGCGTCGCACAAAGACACGGGGGTTGGAACCAAAGATCTCAAATTTGGACTCATCAACAAAGCCAGATTTCCACTTGTCTAATGTCCATTCCTTGTGTTCTTTAGCCCAAACAAGTCTCTTCTGCTTGTTGCCTGTCCTTAGCGGTGATTTCATAGCAGCCATTTTACCATGAAGGCCTGCTGCACACAGTCTCCTCTTAACAATTATTGTAGAGATGTGTCTGCTGCTAGAAAATCTGTGTGGCATTGACCTGGTCCTAATCTGAGCTGCTGTTAACCTCGATTTCTGAGGCTCGGATGAACTTATCCTCCGCAGCAGGGTGACTCTTGTCTCCTTTTCCTGGGGCGCTCCCTTTGAGCCGTTTCTTTGTAGCCTTGATGGTTTTTTGGGCCCCTGGCCTTGGGGCACTTTTTAAAGTTTCCCCCTTTTTTTGGGGGCTACCCTTATTTTTTATGAATGAGGCCACTCGCTTTTTTTTACTTTCTCTTTTTCTTTCCCTAATGAATTCTAACATCCATTTTAGTAGGGGGTATAGCTGGTATCCCCTGAAATTTTTTAACAACACAATTATGGTCCCAACCCCATTTATAAGGGGAAAAACCCACTTTTTAAAATGACGGACACACCTGTGAAAATGAAAAACATTTTTAGGTGAAAATCTTTAAGCCCTCAAAGTTTGGGGAAAAACTTAAAACCAAGCAAAAGGTGGTACTTTCATAGTTATGAAAATACAGAAAACTTTGAAATGGGTGTGTCCAAACTTTTGGGGGGGTACTGTAATTTTCATACTTTTTCTGTACTGATCGGTTTTATCAGTAGTATTTTTCCAAGCTGCCCCCCTATTTTTCTGGTTTGGATCCCCCTGGGAAAAATACATTAATTTACTTATCCTGTACTTTTATAGTTTGTTACTCCTGTATTTTTTAAACCCCAAGCTGCAACACTATTTGCGGCGGGTGACTTTTTTACATATTAATATTCTAACATTCTGTAAAAGGGGGATGCATGAAATAAGTTTTGAAGGCTATATGGCTGTAATCTCCCAGCGTAGAGCTTCCCACCATCAGACAATGTGTACTAATTTCACATTCTATTTGCCCCCTTCCCTCCGATATATATCAAGCACTAATATAGGGTACACTTCTTTCCCTATAACAGACACTGGACAGGCTGGATAACTGCAGCACTTTTTTTTTTAAACAACATAAAAATCACTTTGCTGCAAAAAATCAGTTTTTAAAAAAAAATTTTTTTTCCAATCAAAATAAAAACCTGTTTTTCCAAAACAAAAAAATTTTATTCTAAAACCCCCTTCCAGGGTTTTGATCGGGGGCCAGAGCACTGGGACACGGCTTGAAGATATTGTTTCTCTCAACAGAGCGGTCTTTCTTGTACCAAACGTTTTAAAACAGGAACTTTTTTTCCCTACGTGGGCCCGAGAAGCAAACTCAGAATTGGGAGAATTTTTAAAAAAGTATCTCCCCCGCCCCTCCCCCCCGCTAAGGAAAAAATATCCATTTGTTACTTGTTCACACCCCCTTTTTTTAAAAATAAAGGAAAAAAGCAGGGGTGAAATGGGAAAAACCAAAAAAAAGGAATTTAAAAAAGTGTAGGGGTTTAAAAAATTTTTTTAAAATTTTAAAAAAAAAAAAACAAACAAAAATTTTTGGGAAAAAAATTTAAAAAAAAATTTTTTTTTTTTTCCCAAATTTTTTGGTTTTTTAAAAAAACCCGTAATTTCTCCCAAAAAAAATTTTTGCTTTTTAAAATTAAAACCTTTTTAAAAAATACCCATTTTTTTATTTTTTTAATAAAGGGCCCCAATGGCCCCCCAAGCCCCCAAATTTCCCGGAAAATTTTTTTGGGGGAAAGGGGGGGAAAACCCGGGTTTTTTTTGAGGGGGAAAAAAAAGGTTTTTTAACCCAAGGGGGGGTTTTTTTTATTTTTTGGAAAAACAAATTTTTTATTTACGGGGGGTTTTTTTAACCAAAACCCCTTTTGCAAGGGGATAGGGGGGCCCGGTTTTTTTTATGGGGGGAAAAAGGGGGAAAGGCCTGAATTTTTTGATCAGGCCATTTTTGCCGGGCCCATTACATTTTTAAACTCCCCGGAAAAATTTTCAAACCCCGGGGGAAACCTTTTTTTTAAAAAGATCAGGGGGCTCTTCAGGTTTTTTAAAAACAAAAAAAAAAAACCCAAAAAGAAGGTTTTCCCCCTATTTTTAAATTTCTTTTTTTTTCAGGGGGCCCCTTATTTTAGGGGAAAATTTGGGATTTTTGTTTTTAGGCACTTTAAAAAAAATTTTTAAAGCTAATTTTTTCCCCGGCAAATTTTTAAACCAATTAACCCCTATTAAATTTTTTAAAGGGGCCCTGGCACTTTAAAAGGGAGTAAATTTTTAGGGAAAAAAAATATTATTTCAAGGGAAATTTTACCCAAAATTCCAATTTTGGGGCCATTTTTTTTTTGGTAATTAATTTGGGTTAAACCCCCTGAAAAATTTTGTTTTTAATGGGGAAAAAATTTTTTCCCCCAAAATTTAAGGGGGAAAAACCCCCAGGTTTAGGGGGGTGGGGGGGGGGGCCAAATTAAATTGGTTTTTCCCCAGGGGAAAAATTTTAAAGGGATATAGCCCCCCCAACCCCCTTTCCCATGTAAAAAATTTAGGGGGACTCTATACCCAATTTTTTTGGCCCCCCCCTTTTTGCCAGGGATGGGGGGAATGGAGGCCCCCCAAACCCGGGCGACTACCCTTTACCTTTCCCCTTATCCTGGCCCTGACTTTCCCGGGCTTTTCCTTTAGGTTTGAGGGTTTTTTTTTGAAAACGGGGATATTTTTTTTGGGAAGGGAAAAAGGTTTTTTAGCGTGGTTTTAGAGGGGGCGCCCCTTTTTTGGGGGGGAGTTTTCTTTCCCTTAAAAACCCCCGTCAGGGGGTTGGGGGAAAAGGGCATATTTTTAGAGGGGAAGGTTTTCAAAAACTTTAAAACCCTATCCCTTTTTAAGGCCTTTTCACTGTGAAAGGAACCCAAATTTAAAAAAAAAAACTGAATTTTAACCAAATGAAAAAAAGTGGGGGGAATTTTAAAAAAAGGTTTTTAAAAATTTAATTTTTTAAAAAGTTTATATTAAAAAAAATTTTTTTTTTGAAAATAAACCCAAACCCCCATGGGGGACCCTTAGGAAAAAAAAAAGGGGTTTAATTAAAATTTTTTCCCGCTAAAATTTTTCCTTTTTAAACTAAAATTTTTTGGGTGGGGACCAAATCAAAAGGGGGAGTTGGCCCCCAAAAAACCCCTTTTGGGTTTTATTTTTTGGTTTTTAAATTTAAAACCCAAAAAAAATCTAAAAACATTTTTTGAAAAAATTTTTTAAGGGACTAACCCCAAATTGGGGGGGGAAATTTTCATTGAGACAAGGGAGGGAAATCATTTTTTTTTCCCTTTCTCTTTTTATTTTCCCTTAAAAAAATGCTGGGAAAAACCCATGGCAAATTTAAAACTTTTCATTTTAATAAAAAAAGGGTTTTTCTGCATTTTTTTTTTACCGTTTTTATTTCCCCCAGCAAGGGGATTTTGGATTTAAAGGGGCCCCTATATCTGAAAAAAAAAAAACTTTTTTTCAGCACAAAAAAGTTTTCAATTGGTTTTGGGGAAAAAGGAAATCCCTTTTAAAGGTTCATATAGGCTAAATTTTTGGGGCCCTAAAAACCCCCTTCCCCAAATAGGGGGGACCCTTTGAAAAGGAAAAGGTTTAAAAAAAAAATTTTACTTTTTTTTTAGGCTTTTCTATTTTTTTGTTTTGGGAAACCCCGGAAAAACCCTTTTTTCCTTCCAAAAACACAAAGGGAAAAAAACCAGAGCCCCCTAAGGGGTTAATACAATGGGGAAAAATTTTTCCAAAAAAAAAAAATTCATTTTTTTTGTTTTGCTTTTTATCAATTTTTTCTTTTCCAAATCCCGGGGATTATAAAATTCCTTTCTCCCCCCCCCAAGTTCCCCCCCCACAAGGGCGGTGAGTAAAAGAGCTGCACAAGGGGGCAAAAACCCCCCCGGCACATTTAGGAAAATCAATTTTTCTGCAAAAAAACCCCCATGGGATTTTAAATTTTTTTCCCCTTCTTTTTTTTGTTGGGGGGAAAAAAACCCGAAAACCCCTCGCCCCCCCTGGGGGTCCCAATTAACCCCCTAAAAACTACTGGGCAATTTTCAAAAAGGGAAAATTTTTCATTTTGGGGGTTTCCCCCAAAAAGGGCCCAGGGGGAAATTTTATTCCCGGCCTTTTTTCAAGATGTGGGGGTATCAGCAAAAAAATATTAAAAAACCCAACCCTATTTTTAAAAAAGTTTTTCTATCATACCCAAAATTTAAAAAAACAGATTTTTATTTTTTTCTATTAAGGGAAAAAAATTTTTTCTTTTTTTTTTTGGGTTCCCCCACCAGGTTTAATTGGGGGGGGAAAAAAAAAGGGGGAACCTACTTGAGTAAAAAAATAAAACATGGGGAAAAAAGAAAAAAAAAAGAGAGAGAGGGGGAAAAAAAAGGGGAAAAAAAAAAAGAGGGGAAAAGAAAGAGAAAAGAGAAAGAAAAAAAGAAAAAGGGAAAAAGAAAGAGAAAGAGAGAGAGAAAGAAAGACAGAGAGGGAGAGAGAGAAAGAAAGACAGAGAGGGAGAGAGAGAAAGAAAGACAGAGAGAGAGAGAAAGAGAGAAAAAGAAAGAGAAAGAAAGAGAAGAAAAAATAAAGAGAGAGAGAAAGAAAGAGAGAAGAAAGAGATAAAGAAAGAGAGAAAGAAAGAAAAAGAGAAAGAAAAAAAAGAAAGAGAAAGAAAGGAAAGAAAGAAAGAGAAAAGAAAGAAAGAAAAAGAGAAAGAAAGAAAGAAAGAGAGAAAGAAAGAGAGAGAAAGAAAGAAAGAGAGAAAGAGAGAAAGAGAAAAAAAAAGAGAAAGAAAGAAAGAGAGAAAGAGAGAAAGAAAGAGAGAAAGAAAGAAAGAGACAGAAATAAACAGAGAAAGAAAGAAAAAGAAAGTTTACCGGTTCCCAATACCATATCACCCCCTATGTGCAAGACTATACCTACAAAATACTTTCTCTTGTGGACAAGAATATAAACAGTGTAATACTGTCACCAATGTACAATAATATACATACTATAATACTGCCTTTTTTATTAAAAAATATACTACTATTACACTACCCCTTACAAGAAGTTGCTATTAGGGAATGGGGGGTCGGATAGTAAAATGTATGTATCTTGTAATATTTACAATCATCAGTCATAAGAAAAAGAAAGTACATTTTGTGAATTCAATGGTTTTACAAAACAGTACATATTTAAGAAAAACAAAAACAAAAAAACTGCTAGTCCTTGGAAGGTAAATACAACCATAGATAAGCAACATATGGCAAATTACGTTGTGTCCTTTATTTAACAAAAACTATGCCAAAACTCAGAAGCAGCATGCAGAAGTTTTGGCAGCCTCTTGATCTGGAGCATTCAGGTATGTGTTTATATAATGCCAATAAGGAAAGACATCAGCAATGATCTTATAGAAGAAATTGCTGCTTCCCATCAATCTGAAAAGGGATATATAGTAATTTCCAAGCAATCTGAAGCCTATCATTCCACAGTGAGAAATTATTCACAAGTGGAAAACATTCAAGACAGTTGACAATCTTCCCATCAGTGGACTTCCCAGCAAAGAGCTACAGCTCAGTCTCTACAGTTCTCAGCATGTTAAATGTTCAATTTCATGACACTGCAATAAGAAAAAGACTGAACAAGTACTGCTTGTTTGAGAAAGAAAAAGCCCCTTAATTGTAAAAAGAACATGTTAGTACTTTGGGCAGACAAGATCAAAATAGAGATATTTGGCCATCACACAGTGCCACATTTGGTAAAAACTCCATGTAGTGTTGTGCTTTGCATTTAGATCAAGGTCAAGTTCGACCAAAATTTCAGTGATTTAATTTGTGTTGGCCAGAATCGAATTATGGCAATAAAGCAGGACACATTTGGGACACCGCAGAGTTTAGAGTTAGGGTTGGAGTTAGGGTTAAACCAACCCTATACCTTATTCCAACCCTAAGATTAAGATTTGGACTTAATGATTGCAAGCAACCTGCAAATGACTGAAACAGAAAAGAATCAAGGTGTTGCAGTGACCCAGTCAAAGTCCAGACCTCAAACCAACTTAAACGTTGCGGTGGGACCCCCAAAATATACACTTTATTAATACCATAGATAATTAAAAACTTTAATTATCTATTAATAAAGCATATATTTTATTTTAAGTACTGGTATATTTTTGGTATTTTTTGCCTTTTTTGGTTTTGGTATATTTAGATAGAAGAAGGCAAAATCTGCAGAAAAGATCTATAGATTTTAGTGCAGATTTTACTCTTCTCTTATTAAGGTTAAAGGGGTGTTTCGACACTCAATAAAAAGAGCTCACTAGTCTGCGGGGCATGATAAAAAAATGAAGAAAAAAAATCTTGTAAATGATCTTAATCCATCTCTGTGGCTGTCCCAGTGATCCCTGCAGCCATTTACAAGTCAGAGCGGTCACGTGCTGGATATACGAAACAAAATGTGCACCCAAATCTGTAGGAAATCTATCCTGTATGCATTCACCCTGTGCGTAAACGAATGTCCACAAACCTCCATGAACCAAAGAAACGGCGGAATCCGCTAAATGTGTGTTATTCATCTGAGGTTTTATTTACCTCATTTTAAGACCTTATGAGGAATATATATTCTGTCCTGATACGTAAAACCACTGAATTCAAAGAGGGTGTACACTTAACTGCTGTGATTACAAGATAAGTGTACTAAGCCGGGTTCATGCGGCGTATAGCTCCGCTTACCTGTGCGCGCCACTATACGCCTGCTGTTGAAAGTACGTGCTGGCCAGAGAGTACTCAACAGCGCTCCCATCCACTGCTTTTGTTTGTACACAGTACACGCAGAAGAATACCTCTGACAATCATGGCACTCAATGATTTTACCGTATTTGCAATTACACACCAAAGTACACCCCGTAAATACACCATCTGAACATGTCCTTATTGTAAGGGTATGTTCACACGGCGTTTTCGGATCCGTGTTGGATCCGAAAATTGGATCCAAAAACGCTGCAGTGATCGGATCCAAAGCAGATCTAACACGTACCCAAACACGCAGGTGCATGTTTGGATGCGTGTTGGATGCAGCAGGATCGCACCCTATAGTTTATTATAGGGCTCCTGCTGCTTCTTTCGGACCAAGAATTGACATGTCAATTCTTGGAATGGATCCGAAAAACGGATCCAAACGATGCAATGAGACACCGATGCGCGTTTCAAAGTAAAAGCAATGTAAATCACATTGCTATTTATTCAATACGTATTTGGGTCCGTTTAGGCTCCGCCACACCGATCCAAACACGCAGCTAAAAGCGTGTGTTCACACGGAGTAAAACACGCCGTGTGAATATACCCCAATACCTCCCCACCTACTAACTTAATTCAGTCATTCCTCTTTACCCTGCCTTCATTATGCCACTGAATCATGTGACACTGTTTGCTGAGCTGCTGTATTCAAGCCTATTGTGTAATATTTCCTGAGCATCAGTATCTAAGCCTATCATGTATGACACCTTCTACTGAGAAGTATCTAAGCCTATTGTGTAATTATCTTTCCTGAGCATCACTATCTAAGACTATTTTGTAATACTATTTGCTGAGCATTAGTATCTAAGCCTGTCATGCATGACACTTTCAGCTGAGGAGCTGTATCTAAGCCTATCGTGTAAACTATAGCATTTGCTGAGTATCATTATCTAAGCCTGTCATGTGTGATATCTTCTTCTGAGGAGCTGTATCTAAGCCTATCATGTAATACTATTTGCTGAGTACCATTATCTAAGCCTGTCATGTGTGATATCTTCTTCTGAGGAGCTGTATCTAAGCCTATCATGTAATACTACAGCGTTTGCTGGGTATCAGTACCTAAGCCTCTCATGTGTGATATCTTCTTCTGAGGAGCTGTATCTAAGCCTATCATGTAATACTACAGCATTTGCTGGGTATCAGTACCTAAGCCTCTCATGTGTGATATCTTCGTCTGAGGAGCTGTATCTAAGCCTATTGTGTAATACTACAGTGTTTGCTGAGTATCAGTATCTAAGCCTGTCATGTGTGATATCTTCTTCTGAGGAGCTGTATCTAAGCCTATCGTGTAAACTACAGTATTTGCTTAGTATCCGTATCTAAGCCTGTCATGTGTGATATCTTCTGCTGAGGAGCTGTATCTAAGCCTATCGTGTAATACTACAGTATTTGCTGAGTATCAGTATCTAAGCCTGTCATGCATGACACCTTCTGCTGATGACTGTATCTAACCAATCTGAGTAAACTACAGTATTTGCTTAGTATCCATATCTAAGCCTGTCATGTGTGATATCTTCTGCTGAGGAGCTGTATCTAAGCCTATCGTGTGCGATCCAGAGAAACTCACGGTACTACGGTATTGCCCATCATGTGCCACTAGGGAATGTCACTGTAACCCAATAGTCGGTATCACTGTGTTACAAATACTTGAGATTATGTTTAACTCAGATTGCATATAATTTAGATTAGTTATCAGCCAGGGACGTTTTACGTTTTCTTGCTGGTTCTCAATCTCCAAGGTGACTTCTGATTTAGTTATCATGTGTGGCTGCTGTGTCGCTCTGTGTAATGAAGCCGAGATGTCAGCACGCTACCTTCATGATTTATGTATGTCAGGAAACATGATATATGTGAAGGGCCACACAGCAGCATTGTATAAGTTACCCCTATAGCCCAGGAAGGACCAGACAAAGGTCTGGAGATAAGAATAGCGTCCTTTGTACAGGAGATGGCCATCTACAATACAAGATGGGCCACGTGTGGTGTGAAAACTGTAGACGAGCGTGCCCTTTGTCACAGAAGGAGTGGTAGCACATGTTCATGACAGCCGGGTCAGATAGGACACTGCTCTGATAACATCTACTAGTGCATCTCAAAAAATTAGAATATCACTGAAAAGGTCATTGATATCAATAATTTAAGTCAAGTAGAAAAACCCATATATTGTATAGACTCATTACAGTATGAATTACAAGGTTTACTATAATATATTTGTCAGCCCTATAACAAATAAAAAGATCCTGCAGAACCCCTTTAATTTTCAATGATAGTCTAATTTTTTGAGATGCACTAGTATTATCCGATGTGATAATAACATGTGAAGACCGTCGTCCAAAGCAACCAGAGTGCTATTTTTTCTGGTTGCTATTGGTAACCCCTTTATGAACAGGGCTGGTTATTACATGACTATGATCTATTAATCGCTGCAAGAGCAGTGCATCCAAGAGTTGCTGTAGGGTGCGTAGGGGAGGGTCTATAGAGCGAACACAATTCAGGTGATCTCACAGGTGCTTAATTCGGTTGAAGTATTTAGAGGGCCAGGATAGTACTTAACTGGTAATAATCACTACATGTAAATGAACTGAAGAGGTACAATAAACTGAAAAATCACTGCATAGAAACACCACCATGTCATCATGTAATAGCAGCGTACACGACGAGCAAAAATAGACCTAGTTACCTGAACCTGAAACACCCCTATGTCATCATGTAATAGCTGTGTACATGATGAGCAAAAATAGATCTAGTTACCTGACCCTGAAAAACTGGCTTTTTGGGGGAGGGAAGGGTGCGGCGTTGAACCAAAACCAGTAGTAGATCCAACAGGAAGGAGAAGCATAGGATCTTCCTTTATATTTCAGATTGTCTTCGGGTCCACTCCTGGCTTTTGCTGCGGCAGTTTTCCAAAAAAAAAAGCTGCAGTGGTGTTGCAAAATAAAAAAAATAAAAAAACGCTGCATTTTTTGGGTGTGTTTTTTTGGGGTCACTGACAGGTTGTTTTCCAGTGCAGCGTGTTGTAGTTATAAAGATTTTTTCCAGGGAGTTTGTGGATTCCCCCTACTCTCCATAGACCTCCATACAGTTTTTTTCTGCAGAAAAAAAGGCAATTTTTTTTCTGTGTACATTTTTTGTAGAGTTTTATATGATTCATTACAAATCATTTGATTCAGAGAGAAACTCTGAAATCACTTGTTCTTTGTGATGGAAAAAAACTCACCTAAAAAACATGTACCTATTCATCTTTTTTTACAAAAACTCCATTAAAAAATCCATCAAGCATGGAAAAAATTAATTCAGGTTTTGAGGGGTTTTTTTTAAAGCCAAAAAACCCACCATGCATAAAGTGAGTGTGAAGGAAGCCTAATGGATGGTGTTCATAGTTTGTCTGGAGGGCACAACATTACATACACTCCACGGTTTTCCCCCCATCACACGCAGGGGGCCCCAGAATTCCTGAAGTGCGTGAGTCGGGCTCTGGTACATGATGTCAGATGTTTAAAATCACACCACAACTTTAATTACCCTAAGAGCTCTTGGTCACGTCTCATTGACCACAGTGCCACGACACACCTTGAGACTCCATCCACAAAAACCCATATGAAACATGAAAACCTTAGGCTATTTTTCACAGGGCTATTCTCAGGGTAAGTACCTCGGCACAATACGCTGGGTGTTTTGGGAGTCGCGCTGATCAGCACGTACTCCCGAGGCGCTTGGGGGCCGGCAGCCCGCTGGCCCCATTGATATGCATTGGTCGCGGCGTGCCGCGATAATTTTTACTGTCACTTTATCTCCCCGCAGTACAAACGATCGTTTTTATACGACGGGAGAGGAGGCGAACCATAGTTCTCCATGAGAGCTAGGGGTTTTGCATAATTGCGGTGCGCATCTCGCTGCGTATTCCAACCAATATCAGACATTTCTAGTCATGCGACATTTCAAATTGTCTTGCTGAAAGATCCTATCCAGGGAAGACAATCGATGTGTATGGGTCAACATCATCAAAAGGATGGGTAAACCCAAAAATCGTTGAAAGTCCTCTTCATGGTTTAGGGGCCCCCTGAAATTAGTGGCCACAAAAACAATCCCCAGACAATAAGGGTATGTTCACACGGCTTATTTTGGAGTGCATTTTGTTGCCTATTTTGTGGCATACTGCGCTTAATACGTGGGGAAATGCGCCCCATAATTACGGTAATCCATAGCTCTCTGAAGAACATGGTTTAAAGCCCCTCTCCCCGCCTACAAAACGATCGTATTGTCCGCGGGAAAGGTAAGTGTCAGTCAATTTTTTTGGGGCATTACCGCCCGTGAGAAATGCATGCTGGGGGCCACGGGCTGCTGGCCCACCCTGCCGCGGGGTGCGCGCGAGCCCCCCGAAACACCAATGCCCGGGGGCCAGTACATCCTGTGAACATACCCTAACACTGCCACCTCCAGCTTGTGTTCTTACATAAATGGTTGCAGGGTGTTTGCGCTCTGATGTTTCCCGCCTGACACGCCAACGTACATCTATTCGATTAAACAAAAAAATAAACTTATTGGAGAAAACAACTCTTTTGGCCCACAAGCCAAATCCAGCCCTCCACAACATTTTATGCGGCCCTTAAGAGCTTAGACCTAATGAACAGGGATGGACAAAGTCCAGACGCAAAAGGGACCCGGGTCCCATTTCCCGGTGAATGCTGTACGCTTGGCAGGGGTGATTTCATAAGCACAAGGAGCGGGCACTATCTTAAAGGGGTTTTCTCACCATGCAGTGTCACAGAGCCACAGATAGTTTTAGACTCACACTTAATGCTCAGACTGTGGGTGGTTCTATACCAATTGGTATATCAACTTTGCTGTTCCTAGCTGTCTCTGTTAAAGTAAGATGACTGCAGGAGATTTATAAAGTGTACTATACAAGGCTACAGAGCTCTAAAGAGTAAAAGCCTCTCATTTAGTTAGATAAACAAAATTATTTACTAGAAATAAGACTCTGCAGCAAGTTATTTGACTGACTGAGGGCAGCTTGGAGCAACGAGAGATAAGAGAGAGCAGGGATAGGTGGTCACAAACAGAGAAACTTCTATGCTGTAAGCGGAAATAAAATCTTCTTTATTAACTGACCAAAGCAAAATCAACACAGCAATATATTTGGTAATAGTCTTCCTTTATCTTTCCCTTTAAATTTAGATCTCTGGTGTGCATTTAGATACCACTCTGTTTAGCTACACCTATGTGGTAGCACAGCTCTGACAGCTGTAGCCAGACACTCTAGCCACCCTCCAAGATAGAAAGCTTGGTGCTAGTGTCAGACTGGGGTGCCTAGGGCCCACTGATGGAGGTGATTTTGTGGCTCACCAGTAGATTTTAATTTTTTTAAACTACCCACAGGACGTCACAGGTTGCCATCATCAAAATATTTAAACCCCTTAGGGCCCCCAAAAGCCAAATCAAATGGGCGCCCACCCATTACTAGTTCCTATTTTTTTAACATACGTGGGCCCCTTTTTTATTAGGGGCCCCTGACAGGAGTACTGCCCCTCGGGCCCCATTGGGCCCCCGCTGTACATCCTCTTATACTCCCCTCTTTTTTTGCCTATTTTCTCTGCCTTTCTGCCCTTTTGAAGAGCATAGCAACTCCCGTCTCATCCGGGGGGCCCACAGGAGGTTTTTCCCCATTTTCCCTGGGGGGCCAGTTTTACATCCCGGGGCAAAGGGGGGGATAAGGGCTGGGTTATTTTAAAAATTTTAAAGGATATCTTGGTTTTTACTGATCATGTGGTGCACACCACCTTCTTGAGGGCGATCATCAGCGATATGGCCCCAAGACAATGAGTTTAACCCAAACTGTAGGCAGGGCCGCCGAAGGGGGTAAACCCGTATTTCCCGTACCCGGGGCCCGCCCGAATTGAAGCAAGGGGGGGGCCCCCCCCGCCGTCGGCAGGGGACCCGCCCCCCCCCCCCCTTCTTTCATTTTAAAAGGTAGAGAGAAAGGCCCCCAGCCCATTTTTCCCCTACCATTAAATCCCCTAAACCCCCCCGGCGCGCAGAGGGCCCGGGGCAACAAAGGGGGAGGGAGGGGGCAGCGCTATTGAGGGGGGGGGCCCGCGCTGCGAGTCACCTGGGGCACCATCTCTATCATTAACTTAATTTCTTTTTCTTCAAGCGCGCAGCTCCTGACTAGCACCGGGAGCCCCTCCCCTTCCTCCGGCCCTGGGCAGGGAAACGCGATCATTTAATCAGTGAGGCCCCCCCCCACGGGCCCGGAAAGGGGAAAGGGGAGGGCTCCCGGCTGCTCATCAGGAGCTGCTGCGCTCTGAAGAAGAAGTAAGTTACAGTAAAAGAAGAATGGGCGCACGTGACCCGCAGGCCCCGGGCCCCCCCCCCTCAATGCGCTGGACCCCCCCTCTCCCCTTATTCGGGGGGCCCCCTGCAGCCCCGGGCCCATTAGCAACCCTTTTGGGGCCCCCATAAGGCCCCGAGTTGTGGGGCTTCCAAAAGGGGTCCCTGATTTGGGGGCCCCATAAGGCCCCTGTATTTGTGGGGGGCCCATTCAACCCCCCTAAATGTTAGGGGCCCCCTGAAGGTTGTGAGGCCCCATTAGGGCCCATAATGTTTTGGGGCCCCCCCTGAAGGTTGAGGGGCCCGGGTTTTCAAGGGGCCCCGAATTTTAAGGACCCCCCCCCAAAAACTACAGGGGCCTTAAAGGGACCCCACTAATACAGGCCTTATAGGGGCCCCACAATATACAGGCCCCCCCCACCCCGTGTCACGGGAGTAAGCGCCGATCAGCACGACTCCCAAACACCCAGCGTAATTGCGGGGCGTACAGTATGCCGTGTGAACATAGCCTTATTCTTTTTTACAATTCTGATAAATCACCAAGGGGTTGGTCAGACAGCAACAAAACACTTTATAAACCCACCAAGCCAGCTCACGACACATGATTTTCTTCATGCTGACGTCAAAAGTAGGAAGTGGTCATTATAATGTGATTCGACTGTGTAACTCGCATTAGGAATCTCAGATAGTAAATATAGTAGTAATGCAATTAGAAACATAAATAATGAGCCAGATGTGAACAGGGCCCTAGTTCTGGCAGGCTGGTGAAGTAAAAAAAATAAAATAATTTCTTGTGTGTAGCAGCACGCAATGACCCCTACACATAATGCTGCTTATAGCTCCAGATAAATGTCACGTTTAAGAGTTTAAAAACAGGCTGGGAGATAAGTAACCGCCCAGTTCCTTTTTACCCGGTGCCGATAAACCACTATTTGCTCGCAATCAAATTTTTTTAACTATCGCTAGGCCTGGTACAGAGGTTCTACAATGTTGTAGGGTCAGCATGGACGGAGGAACACCCACCTGCAATCTGATGGTCTGCCCTTGTGAGTTGGATTCACACATTGTGGGTTTTTTTCCCATTTAAAAAAATCACATCAAGACGCAGACAAATTTCTGCTGGATCTGCTGTTATGCAACAATAAAAAAATCACTTCTCAGAGCGCTGGAATCTTTTTTCAGGATTCGCCTACATTTTTGGGGAAATTTCACTAATGTTCCAAAATTTGTTTTAATGATAAAACCACTTTAATTTAAAAAAAAACAAAAAAAACAGACACTAATAGCGTTTTGAATACATGCGGTTTTTAATGTGTTTTTTTAATGTATGCTTTTTTTCCTGCTGCAGTAGAAAAACACAACAAAAAAGCAAAGTTATCCCCGCTTAAAAGGAATGGCCTTTAAAAAATGACTTGGCCTGCACACGCTTATTCCCGACGGATTTGTGAGCCGTATTTGGGGTCACAAATCCGCCGGAAAAAGGGGCGGGACGGGGCGGGGGCCCGGGGGCGGCGGGGGCGCCGCGCCCGGGCCCCATAGACAAAGCATTGTTTTCGGAGCGCCGCGCCGTAAAAAATGTGCAGTCACTTTTTCCCCCCGCGGCGGGTTTCCCGGGGGGGAGGAGCAAACGGATTCCACGGTTCTCTTGAAGCAGTGATTACCGTAATGACAGGGGCAATTGGCCCGACGAACCAAATCCCGCGGGTACGGCGCCAATCCGTGCCCAAATAAGCCTTGTGAACGAGGCCTTACTGTTTAACTCACATTTTTATGTTAAACACATTTTTTTTTAGGAATTTTTGGTTGTTTTTTTTTTAATTTTCCATATCACTTTCATTATTTTTTATTAATTCTTAAATCCTGCAGTTCTCACTTTGGCCAAATAGGCCTAATAATCGTCTGACACTTCCTGCTTCTCCCCGTTTACGAGAGCTTATCAGCAGTGTTCTCCCAAATAATCAGTAAAAGTAGGGTCCACATCATACCGGAAAAGTTGTTCTGTAACCTCAAAATTTTATTTACGCTTTCTGAGCTGAGGAATGATTGGAATTCACTCAATCATCTACCTGTGTCATTCTTTAGTGCATGATATTATACTTTGAACACTCAGAACCAGGAGATGAGTCCTTCGCCAGACCACCCGCCAACCGGCGGCTCCTGCCCCTCAGGTGTGCCGTCATTTCCCTAATTATTTTTAAAAGCTCCAGGGAGTAATCTGGATATTCAAAGTTATAACGTTACTTTTGCTGACATATTTATCAGATAAAATAGGATTCTAATAAAAAATTCTGTAGCTGATTAACCGCAATTGGGCCCTCGGGCTGTTTCTATGCTCAATATTGTTTTCTCTCATCTTTCCTTTCCCCCTCTTTCTTCTGAGATGCTTTCTCATTGCCAGCCATTCCCTTTTCTTCTTTATTTCCTTTAATCTGATTTCTGCCAGATACATGGAGCACCCAGAGTGGGTGTAATAAGGATTCTCATAGCTTCCCTTTTTTCTTTTTTTTTTTCTCTCCTTATACCCCCCAGTAGGTTTCTAGTCCCCGATAGTAGGCTTCTCTTGGTGAGCCTGGGGACTGTCGACTTTTACAGTCCTCTTGTTTAGTTCTGCTGCAGGTTTATCTTTTACGCTGCTTTAGGTGTTCTATAACCCCTACCTTTCTTCCCTCTTTTTCCTCCTCCCCCTTCCCTTTTCCTTTTTTTTCTTTCCCTTTCCCCTACGGGTGGTGCGGACACCACTTATTTTGAAATTTCTGACCTCACCGGTAGCTCATTATCCATTGCAAGGGACTTAATACCCCGAAAAGAAGGGCTCCAGGTGTGAACCAGACTTTCACAAACAGAAGGCTCAAAAATTGTATTTCCTTTCAATGAGACCCATTTTAAAAGAAGGTCAACACGCTCCTTCCTTCGAAACAAATTACTAACCTTACATGGTTTCTGTGCCAATAACCGTGAGTCCAGATCTAGGGGAGTGGCCCATGTGCCATACATAATCATTAGCGCACCAGGATCTAGATTGCCAGGTTGACCCCTTTGGCCAGTACGTTATATCCTTTTTCGACTCATGAACGAAGGGCACAAACGTCCACTCTATATTAATGTTTATGCCCCGAATCAGGGAGAGTTGGTCTTTTTTCAGCGACTGATAGAGGTGTTGTCCCCATTGGTGAAGGGTCAGATGGTGTTGGGGGGGGACTTTAATTTGACCCTCGACCCAACCCTTGATAACTCCACGGAGGAAATCATCCCTTTCGTATCGCACTAATAGCAGATAGGAAACTATTCATATGTTTCCAGCTATGCGATGCCTGCCGTGTAATCACTACCAGGAAGTATATAGACTAACTCCATTTATTCGACTTCCGCATAATCCTACAGTCGAATTGACTATCTATTGATCTCCCACAGCTCCCATCCATGGCTGTCCCCACCTGGATAGGCAAGTATACTCTGGTCCAGCAGATAGATCATTCTCCGGTCTACTGTAAACTTCTCTGTTCCCTCTTTCCACTCGAACCGTCTGGTCCCTGGCGACTCAATGAGTCTGTTACTCAACTCCTAGGACACTGTCTTGTGCTGACCTTAAAACTGCCATAGAACACTTCCAAGCAGAATCATTCTCTTGATACCTCCCTCCCGAGTGGTACAATCTGGGAAGCGCGCTTAAAGTGTGTGCTCAGAGGTACCCTGATCAAAGCACTAGGAGCAGATAAAGAGAGACAGGGCCTCCAACTCAATCAGCATTGCAAGGGTGGAGAATCTTGAGACTAACCCATAAGCAAGCTTTTCCCCAGTGGTCCTGGCTGATCTTCTTGTAGCGAGATTAAGAGGTAAAACGCCTCACTGGAACACTCATGGACGCGTTTTCTGCAAACTGGCCGCAGCAGATTTTAACGAGATGGGAACAAGACGGGGCGTAGTTAGCACGTGCCACTTCTCCAACAGATTTCGAGGTCCCAAAATCCCCTGCATTAAGACAGCCAGAGGCCAACTTGGTACACACGACCCCAGAACATTAAAACTGTTTTACCTTCCTTTTACTTCCAGCTTTATATAATCTTCAAGTTCCCACCCCTGTCCCACAGAGGACCTTCACCAGATCCCAGATACCCACCCAACGTCTGTCGGAATCTGCTCATTCCTGAACTTGGAAGTTCCCTTTACTTTGCAGGAAACTTTCCTTCTGCGGTTAATAAAAAACCTTCGTGGGGAAAGAGCCTTGGTCCGGATGGATCACTCCGAAAAAATTCTTTCCAAGATCTTTCTGGATCTTCTCTCCCCCCCCAGCTTATTGGCATTTTTAACTCTTTTCTTTCCTAATCCCTTCTTCCCCTATCTACATTAGCCCATGTCCGGATAATTTACCCTAAACCGGCAAGGGACCAACCCTCCTCCTGTGGCAGCTGATCTCCACTTTTCATTATTGAATGTTGATCTAAAAAATATATGCTACATTGCTACATCTAACCAAGGCTAACCCACTATTACCCTGACCTGATTACATCCAGATTCAGTTGGGTGTCCCGGGAGGGTGGCCCGTGACAACACTCTGAAACGCAGATATTATGCACCACGACCGCATTACAACCGATCCCCTTGAATGGTCCTATCCCTAGACGCCGAGAAGGCATTTGACAATCCTTGGTCTTCATTGCTGGCTCTCTTCGGGCGCCTGGGGTTGGGCCGTCCATTCTGTTCCAAAGGTCCATGGCCCAGTATAACCCCCTTCGGCCCGAACTTAAATTAATGGTTCGTTATCCGACCACACATTTACCATCCATAAATGGTACTCGGCAGGATTCCCTTTCTCCTTATTGTATGTCTTGGTGATGGAAAACTTAATGCCGCCATTCGATCCAATCCGGACATCAGGAGGAAGTGGACGATTGGGGGATGGGAGTAATAAGTTCTCAGCCAATCGCCAGATGATCTCTTTGGTCTACATAACGTACCCTTTGACCTCGATGCCGGCCTTGATAAAAGTAGTACACAGTTGGAGGACGAATTTAGTGGCAAACCAAGGGTCAATATTTCAAGTAGTTAGACAATCTATCGACTCCACACCGCTACTAGGCCCAAAAGCAGTTAACCCACAATACAACCAGGCAGGTTCATGCACCCTGGCTTCCCCACGTCCCGAAGCCCCCTTGATGCCAAGCCGTGTTCGCGGTTTGGCGACAACCCCCTGAAACCGTAAACGTGCACCTTGTCCCCATGAGAGGCCGTTCCAGGCATACTCGTTCCCACCACCCAAAGGCTATCGGCCCTCCACGAACACCCTGTAGGCCAGAACCGTCCCCATCGAATAGTGTATGTAACCCGCGTACAGCTGCAATCTACTACACCCCCACAGCCGACTTAAATAATTAGCCACAAAAACGGTCCCCAAAACAACAACTCACATTAGTCGAATTTCAGTAGCCGGCGCATGTGTCACAAGAACCCCGCATCTTTTGAATACAGTGGGCGGCATCCTAAACAGAAACCAGGATACCTCCAGTCCCGCAGGCTCGACCCCGTCACATCCCCGCCTAGACCACTCCACCACTCCCCTCACCATCCACACCCGACACACCATAAACAAACCAACGACACCCCGCTCGACCGATCATTTCCTAGCACTATTCTCTGCTCGTCTATTCCAAGGGAAGTCGTCCCCTACTACCCCATCTCTCCTCCGTCAGATCAGCTCTGTCTGATATCCATTAGCAATTCCTTTCATTCAACCCCCCCTCCTACAATATCACCTATGCCGGACGTCTCCCAAGCAACAGGACATTTTTTCCGCCTCCTAGGTGCGCCCCCACCGGATCTCGTAAACGTTCAACCGTCAAAACATCACCAAATATAATTTCTTTCGTTCTACTGGGGTAGTGCAATAATTAAAAGAAACGCACGTTTGGGTATGGCTGGTGGACGTTTCGATGCGGCGATCGCAGTAGTGTCATGGCCTTCTGTATATGGACAAAGAAGTCTTGCTCAAAACGCATTTACTCACATTTTTTAGTTTTTTTTGTTTTTAAACCTTATTTCTCGAGCAACAACGTCTGTACCATGGGTCTTTATAATTATCATTACTCTTAGGCCGTTATATTGTTTTGGTTCCGAGACCGGTATGTCCATTTTTCCCCCCTCCACATCAACATATTCTTTAAATTTTCCTCTTTCTTCTAGTTAGTCTTGACCACACTTCTAACAATCCACATTCATATAATCCACGCTCGGCACTCTAAAATATTTAACCACCTATGCTTTTAGTTTTGCTTAAAGGTCGATGATTCCCTAATTGGAGAGTAGTTGACTGTAGTCCTTTGTGCGTCCCACCCCAGGATCTGCCTTTTCATTAGGCATACATATCCTTCTTCTTTTACTACTAACCATACCCACACAACAATTTGACTTATAATCTTTCTCATAACCTCATTGACCGATCTGTGGCCTTTTCTTCCTATTACAGATAACGCCTGCCGTTCCCTCCCAGGCCTGGCAGTCCTCTCTTTTTGGGGGGTTCTAAATGGTAACCCATTGCGATTATACTAATCTTTGTCCCTTGGATCCAACTTTGTCCCGTTCCGCTCGCCCTCCCCCGCGTAGTGGTCCGACAACCCGCCCCTCCTTTTTTCAATATGCCTCAGTTCCGACGAGTTTTTTACCTCTATATAAAGGACATAGTGGATTCACAAGACCCCTCTCGCCCATCTTCGTTCCTTTGGAGCAGCTATGTCTATTACGTACCCCCCTATGACCACCTATCATCTAATTATTTACAAAGAGTTATCCGCTGCCCATATGACATCTCTCCACTTACTGAGTAGGGCTGGGTAGACCGGAACTGGGTAAATCCTTCTACGCGTGATCAATGGCAACCTTTGCTTTATACCCTTACCCACAGAGCAGTTATAGCTCCAAGCACAAGAAACACTACAAAGTTCTCTCTAGGTGGTAAATGGTCCCTGTTCTGATTCAACCAGTGGTTTCCCGTCAGTGGCCAGGACCTTTTGCTGGGCGTTGTGGTACGAGCATGGGGACTATGGAAATGTCCCTGGGTGGGGATGCCAGGGCCAAACAGGGGTTTTTGGGATAACTGTTTACTACATTAGTAGGAAAGTATTTACGGTGGCTGAGTTTTCCCGGTAGCCCTGAAAGCGGCCCTTCATTTTTATGTCTGGATGATGCCGATTTCCACTTACAAAAGGCTCATTGTAGCGCCATCTTCTTCAGTGCAGCAATACGGTCATTCCCAGACATTGGAGATCCTCTGACCCGCCCACTATAAGCGAGTGGATGTTGGAGTAACCTCACATTTGTCAATATGGAGGAAATCTTTGGCGACCTCTGACAGACAAACACGGCAAGGGCTGAAAAACATGGACACAACCCCATGGCATTCTATCAATCCTCCCCTGTACTTTGTACTTTTCCGAGTTAAACTACCTTGAGGGTGAGATAGCTAATTTGAGACCTGGGTTTCCGCACTATCGTATAATTCCTGCGCCCCAACATTTTTCCCCTTCTTCCCTCCCCCCCCTTTTTTTTTCTTTGCCCATACTTTTAACTACCTTCTTCTTATAATATTATTTTGAGTCAGTATTGAATTGTCACAGGGTCCCCATTTTAGTACCCTTTTTTTTATGTTTTTGTTGAATTGTAGACGAATCTGTTTTGCCTCATATTATTAGGTATTTCTGTCATTATTCTTTTTTTTGCCCCCAATCATTTGATGTCCCTTTACCTGATTATATTCGCATAAATATTACTTTGTATTTTATTTCATGGTTTAGACCTTCCAGTATTGTCAGTTTTTTATTTAAATAAAAAGGGTTTTGAATGATAAAAAGGGTCACACTAAAGGAACAAATTGTGTAAAGAAACACAGAATCCCCAGTCACAAGGGAGATGTTACAAATCCCCCTCCCCCCCCCTTCACAGTGAAAACATCCTTACAAGTCTATGGGGGAAGAATCTGTTTAAAGATCCTATGTGCTAAGCTGCTGTAAAGTATCTCTTGGAAATGCTGTTTAAAGCAGTGCAAGCAAAAATTGTCTTCCCCCCCAAATCTTTTTATGCAAACTGAATTTAGAAAAAACTTTTAATAGGAAAAAAAAAAAGACTAAGGAAAAAAAGAAATGGATGGGGGTTTATTTTAAAAAAAAAAAAAAAAAAAATTGCCCACATATTCCCTTTAAAGGGGTCTAAGTTGGGGGGGGATGGTAAAGATGGCAGCGTCGCGTTTTTTGGGATTGAATTTTTTGGTCCCTTTTGAATCCGAAAAACGATCCAAAAATGCAGCGGGGAGTAAAAACCTAAAAAAAATCCAAAAATGGAAACCAACACGCCCGGGGGTGTTTGGATTTTCGCTGGGATCGCAACCCTGTAGTTTATTTATAGGGCTCCTGCTGCATCTTTTTGGATCAAAAAATTGAATTTTCAATTCTTGGAACGGATCCGAAAGACACGTGAACAGTATTAGCGATATCGTGTTCATCAATGCTGTTTTAAAATAAAAAAAAAAATGTAAATCACATTTGGGGATTATTGATTGTTTTGGGGTCCGAAGGCGGATCAAAATGATCTAAAAAGCATATGTCCACATGGGGGATCAACACCCAACCGTGTGAACATACCCCTACAGGTATCTGTACAAGTAAATTTTTATTTTTTCAAGCCAAAAATCCTGAGGTGATCTGCACACTTGATGATGTTATCATGGTGATCCTGTGTAGATCCAATATACCTTCTACATCAGGCCTGCACACATGTGGGCCCTATATGGCCTAGCAGTGGGCTTCTAGTTGCCTGATGGGGTGGTGATTGTGTTAACCATGCCCCAGTATGGGTGGGCTGCCTGCTTTTGGGGCGTTCTCTGGTGGTTGGTAGGCATTTCCGAATGGTCCAATCCGAGGCATTTTTAGCCCCTACATCCTGTTGTGCGGGTCTACTCTACATGACCATTCTCACACAGGTAAGATGCTCTCAAGTAGGTGGGGTGCCGGGGGAAACCAAAAAACCTCGTACTGTACATGACGGGACAACTGCACTGCCTCTTGCTTTTTGCCTTTTTTCCCCCGGGGAAAGCTGCTCTCAGCCTGCTATACTAAAGGGCCCACCATGACCAGGTGTCCGCAGGGTTTCCCCTCGTAGGCCAGTTTAAGCCTGCTCTGCCTATTCAGTGATAAACTCAAGCTATCTGACCCACCACTAGGGGGAGCTAACCGCATACTATCATTTGGATGAAACATCTAGCTTTCAAATTGAAAAATTTATCTTAAAAATTTAAATTGGGGGGAGGCCAGTGGTACAATATAATGCAGCATTGTCCTGTCACTTGAATAGCTTGCACCCCAAACTGAAAGAGTTTTTTTGCAATATGTGGTTGGGCTTACACTTTGGGGTAATTTTTTCCAGATATACTGGGGCGCATACAGAAAGCGGCAATACATTGATGTTTGGAGTCACACTAATATGTCTTTAGGAAAAACCGGCAGCCCCCCGGGCCCCCAAAAGATATGCATTATCGCGGATTATTTGCCCACAAATAAGGACTTTTTCCCTTACCACCGCGCATAAAAATTTCGATCGTATTGTATGGGGGGGGGGACGAGGCAAATCCATAGTTTCTATGAGACGGGGGATTACAAAATTATAGGACATTTCCCCCGGTATTAAGCGCAGTCGCCGCAAAATGGAAAATGCACCCCAAAATTAAACCGTGTGAAAAATCCCTTAAAAAAGGCAGTAAAAGTCGGGGGATTGGACCTCCCCGATCTATAGTGATAAAACTTAGGGGCCTAAGGAGAGATCTTTAATTTTACAAGGCTGGATAACCTTTTTAATGTATTAATGTATGCAGTGAGCTCCCTCTAATGGTGGCTGGAGGGAGACAGAATGTGTCAAGTAACTATGCCAGGTAGCAGGAAAACTAAGGCTTTGTCTACACAGCACATGTTTTCGGTCATATTTTCGACGGATTGAGTATTTAGAATCCACAGAAAATCCGATTGTAACCTGTGGGGCCCTTGACCGAAAAAGAAAAAACCACTGAGTTACATAGCATGGATTTCAAAACTTGCTGTATCTTCCGGCTGATTCAAGTACAGTCAATGTACTGGGCCGGTGGGAAATCCAAAAACAGACCGTGGTTTTTAGAGCAAACCTAGTCCAGAGATGGTAGGATGCCGTCACATTTTAGATCCCATTTTAACATTGCTGTGTAGACATTGCCCTGAGCGCCAACAACAATATAGCTATAGTATATCGGCGCAAAATCTGGCAGCGCATATGACATTTTTAGTTATAGAGCACCTATGTATTCCACAGCTTTGTAGAGAGATTGTCATTACTCACATTGGTCGCTGTTCCCATAGAAGCTGACAGTCTAAATTCCAGATTAACCTATCTGTTTGCTTTTTGGGGGGAAACCAGAGTACCTGGAGGAAACCCATGGAAACATGGGGAGAGCATACAAACTCCTTGAATCGAGGACCCCAGCGCTAGAGGCCATCAGAGCTAACCAAGGAGCCACTGTGGAGTGTGTAATATAAGTAAAGGGCACCACTGTCGCCATAAGCAGGGCAGGAAGATACAGTCTGCTCCCCAGTCTGGAACAACTGATAACAGGGAGCAGCAGAGCAAAAATGTCTTAACAGCATTATGGGCCCCTGGGCAGAGCATTGCAGTGGGCCCTGTCCAAATACATGACATCACACTAGGTCATGCCTCTAGCCACCCCCAAGCACACCCATATTATCACACCACTTATGTCTGGACACCAGCAGCCTAAAAAACTAATTGGCAGGGCAGGGAGCCTATGGCTCCATTCTCCACCATGTTTTTTTTTATCTGTTGGCACATTCTAAAGACACACAAACAGTTAATAAAGAAAAGCCAACCAGGGGATCCAGGGTATCTTTCTTGTATTCCTAGGACAAACATACACCACCTGGGGCCGCTATACTTGTGGGGCCCCCCGGGCAACTGCCTAGTGTGCCCAATGAAAAAGATGGCCCTGCAGCAGAGTACATGTAACAGCAAATGTATAATATACAGATATAAGGTTGATGTCCCTTTCACATACCTTCCCACTGTATACCGACACCAGGGAAGTTGCCATACAGGTCACAGGTCTTATAATACTGCAACATTCTCCCCCAGGGGTGTGACCACAATTGTGGAGAAGAGGTGATATTTCAAAAAGCCACTCAGACTCCCACACAGAGAGGCTTCTTGACAGATCCGGATGGGCTGGGATCTGTTTTCGGACACTTCGGATTTAAACTGGAAATACCAGTTCCTGAGGCTCGAGAATGAGCAGAGCTTATGGGACACTTCCCAGGCAGTCACACAGATACGTAACAACCCAGGAAAATAAAATTATGCTTTCATTTTGGATGTTGTGGTCTCTGGAAAAGCACCGGGATGGCCCAACATAGTCCTGATCACTTGTCTCATAAACACTTTGAATGTAGCCACATAGCGCTATTTTATGCAGCCCTACCTACTTGGAAACAAGAAAGGTGCAGCAGCACAGAGTATTTTAGCAGAAAGGTGTTTTAGTTACACATCAGATGTAGAGACATAACTGATCAAAGTCAGAGCAACTTTCTACAGGCCGAGACAAAAACAACTAAATACAACATACAAGAAATCTCAGAGACAGAAGCTATAATAGATCTAGGCAGGCACCAGTGGAGGTCATGAAAAGAAAAGCATAAAAGATGCCATAAAAGTACATAAAGTATAAAAGTAATAGCAAAATAGGAAAAACGATGTTGCTGTGCCTGTCAGAAGAGATCACTATCTACCCATTGCTATTATTTCTGATAGAACCTAGAGACAAAAACTGCTTCTGACCCCGGGTATCCAGGCTTGTGATACCTTCTGCTGAACTGCTGTGGCTAAATCTATCATGTGTGATGCTTGGCTCTGGTATGTAATCCTGCAAACAGTACTACATGACTGCAAATAGTGATGTTTAAATACAGAGTAAAAATATTATAGAGGCACAGACCTTTGGAATTAGAGTAAAACAATAGCCCTCAGCTATCAAAGAGTATGAGATGCAGCATCCAGCCAATAAGCCCCCAAGCTAAGAGATGATGAGATATTTTGTATTATATTTTATATATATATATATATATATATATATATATATATATATTTATATATAGACAGAGAGAGAGAGTCTGTACACAATATCCATGCGCCTTTGCATATAGAGCTACTGTCCTCTTGTACAACATCAAAGGCCTATGTGGCCGATGACCTTCCTTAGCTGTAGCACTGTTAAATGGGTGGCTTGTGAACAATACAGTGTCTGGGTGGAGTTGACATTCATATTATAACATTATATTCATTATGCATATTATAACACCCAGGTCTGAGAATCTGGGCATGTACGCCTGCCTGCAACCTCATGAGCACGCCTACTATGCGGTTTATCTCATCATCACGTACACACCTGCAACCTTTGCCCAACTGAATAGCGAACACCTTATCTCTGTATCCTATAACATCATCCAGAGAGAATCCACACAGTGGTCAGACTAGCTCTGCAGCATAACACCTGAAATGGCTACACCCAGCTCCAGCCTGTAGCTCAGAAGACACCAATAATCCTGTCTCCTCAACCAAACTAATCCAGGGGTCTCATCTCCAAGCTGTCCATCACACAGAATCTCCTTCCCATCATCAACTTCATCATGAAAGACATAGCACAAAGGGTACTAGAGCCCTGGTACATGAGCAAACGGCATAAGTAACACTTCTGTAATATTGGAGTAGCTCCAAAACAGAGGCACAGGGTCGCCACAACCCTAACAACACTGCCAAAGGGCCCCCATAAATAGTGCCAGCCAGAGCACACCACAAATAGAACTTCCTGCCTACTGCCCTGGTAAATCAGAACACTGTATATATTGTACTTCTGCAACATTACCCAGAATGCCTCCCTAATAGTTCCAAAGAACCTCCAAAGGAGTGCCAAAGAACCTCCACAGCGTAGTCAGAGGGCCACCACAACTCCAAAATAGGGCCAGCCAGAGCCCATCACAAGTGTAACTTCCTCACTACTGCCCTGGGAAATCAGGAAGTTGCATACATAAATATTTTGGTACCAACACAACAGTGCCAAAGAACCTCCACAGCATTGCTAGGGAGATACCACAACAGTGCCAAAGAACCTCCACAGCAGTGCCAGGGGGATAGCACAACAGTGCCAAAGAACCTCTATAGCAGTGCCAAGGAGATACCACAACAGAGCAAAAGTACCTCCACAGCAGTGCCAGTGGACCACCACAACAGTGCCAAAGAACCTCCAAAGCGGAGCCAGAGGGCCACCACAACCCAGAATAGTGCCAGCCAGAGCCCATCAGAAGTGTAACTTTCTCACTACTGCCCTGGGAAATCAGGAAATGGCATACATAAATACTTCGGCAACATTAGCCAGAGTACCAACACAACAGCGCTAAAGAACCTCCACAGCATTGCCAGGGAGATACCACAACAGTGCCAAAGAACCTCCACAGCAGTTCCAGGGTGATAGCACAACAGTGCCAAAGAACCTCAACAGCATTGCTAGGGAGATACCACAACAGTGCTGAAGAACCTCCAGAGCACTGCCAGTGGGATACCACAGCAGTGCCAAAGAACCTCCACAGCAGTGCCAGGGGCATAGCACAACAGTGCCAAAGAACCTCTATAGCAGTGCCAAGGAGATACCACAACAGTGCTGAAGAACCTCTATAGCAGTGCCAGTGGACCACCACAACAGTGCCAAAGAACCTCCACAGCAGTGCCAGGGGCATAGCACAACGGCCCAAAAAGAAACCCTTTTCAGTGCCAAGGGATACCAAACAGTGCTGAAGAACCTCTATGCTGCCATGGACCACCAAACTTTGCCAAAAAAACCTCTATAGTAGTGCCAGGGAGATACCACAACAGTGCTGAAGAACCTCTATGAGGCCGGGGAGTCCCAAAAAACAGTGCTGAAGAACCTCATGTATGCCGGGGAAAATTCCCACAACAGTGCTGAAGAACCTCTATAGCAGTGCCAGTGGACCACCACAACAGTGCCAAAGAACCTCTATAGTAGTGCCGGGGAGATACCACAACAGTGCCAAAGCAAATCCAAAGCAGTGCCAGGGGGATACCAGAACCCCAACAACAGTGCCAAAGGGCACTCCTAAATAGTGCCAGCAAGAGCCCCCCAAGAGTGTAACTTCCTTACTACTGCCTTTTTTGAGCAGCCAGCCTGGGCAGTCCAGACCCCCAGCACCGTGTACAAACATTTTTGCATTTCAGCAGAACCGCAGCATTTTCGTTCATCCCACGGTCAGTCATGTGACCAAAAAAATTTTATTGGTTCCCGTACCCAAAACCCCAAATGCATTGCTTTTGGCAACGGGTTGTGTGGTTTGGGAATGTAGCTTTGGATGGGGCATGATGTAACAGTCAATAGTGAAAAGCATGTAATGAGCTTTGTTCCCGGAATATTTGTGGTTTTTTACTTACATTGTGGCAACTACAGAGCCTCAACTAAAAGAACTAGAAATCCCCCTCGTTTCGTTTACTTCCTGTTTTAGGCCCTGTGATCTAGTTCCTCTTTTTTCCAAGTCAGGTATGACGAGAACGCTGAAAAGCTGTGAGAAAACAAAGCAATGTGCAACACAGTGACCTGCCCTATACTGTGGTGAATTACTCCTTACCCCTTACGGGCCAAATCAGCCAAAAACAGGACAGCCCCCATTTTTAAATTTTGAAGGGGCCCCCTTGATCCCTTGCCCACCAAAATTTTCACAGTAAAAAAAACTACCCCCCATTTAGTTTTTTCCCAGCAGAGAACCCCGCTGTGTGAGTGTCCCCGGTCAAGAATAAACCTCTGCGGTCATCTGTAGTGACCGGCGGGTAACACCGTTGAGATCAGTGTGTAATACTGAAAGCAGAAGCTCATGCCAGATGATCTGCAGCTTTCACTATGGTGTCGTGACCACAACAACCTACCATAAGTCTCCCCCTTCCCCCATCTTTGTACAGTAATTTCATACGCTTTTCAGAATTTTAGTATGAGACAAGCATGATCCGTCTTCCAGAAAAATATTTAAGCACTTTAGTCATCTAGTACCAAGTTAAATCTTACATCATGTGTTACATGACATAACACTTTCTTATCTGAAGAGGAGCCAGGAGGGCGCGAAACGCGTTAGAAGTATGTTTTATATATGGAAAGGGTAACACTCTTTTCACTGTTTTAATGGAATAAAAACCTTTATTAATACAACATCCTCAGGATCCACAAAGGGTTTTTTTCCTGGAAAAAAGCCCGGGGCCATGCCCCGTTTTCCCCCAAAATAAATTCCCCCGAAAAAAAGACCTCGTTCTTTTTTTTGCAATTCAGAGTTTGGCTGTTATACTGAGTTTGTGATGAAAAAACTACGGTATATTAATACATGTTTTATGGTTTTCTTCAAAATAAATGTGAATTATTGTTCATGGAAAAATAAAACATCCCCAAAAAAAAGTCTTCGTGTCTTTAGGGGTAAAAAAATTTATAGGCACGGTCTTATTTTCGGGGGGAAAAGGTAGTTTTTTCCCCTTCACCCTTTACATGCCCTATAAAATTTTCATTAAAGGGGGGTACAATTTTGTTTCCTGCTTTTTAAAAATTTGGGCCCTACAAAGATAAATGTTGGCCAAAGCCACCAATGATCTTCTGTATGGAGATATCAGAAAGGAGGGAGAGGGTGTGCTGGACTTCACCATTGTGCTTTTTCAATACAAGCCATTGCCCGAGCCGCCTGGTGTCAACTTGTTCCCCCTTAAAATAAAAAACAAAAAAAAAAAAAAAAAAAGGTGCTCCTTGTCATGTGTAGGACCAGCTGAAGAGATTACACAGTAACAGGTTCTTGGACACCAGAAGAATTCTGCTGTCAGTTCTAGCTGTGCAACTACAAAGAACTATAACAATAGGAATAATTACTACAAAAACAATATTCCCTTAAAACGTAACTTTTACTAAATCTTAAATAATAACAAAACATAAATACTACCCTCATAGACAGGCATATTAGTGAACAACCAATATCATATTCTTACTCTCCACCTCCCGATAGTCCATTGAACAATAAGTAATGTACGGGCAAGTCTAGATAAGGGATATACCAGAATGGGATCAAAGACCATGTACTTTCCCTATATACTGTGTACCCTAAACCTTGCCCTTAGCGGAGCACCCGCCCTGATGAGAGCGACCCCGCACAAATACCCCTACACAACTCCTCACTAGACCCTAGAGCTCTATAGGGGAGTGAGTGAGTTAAAAATCTTAGCTGAGACCCAGACGCGTTTCTCAAAGGACCGTCAAGTCCTCTTCTTCAGTAGGTCACCAAATAATCTGGGGTAGGTATATAAAAACCTGGGGTAAATGGACACGGCATACTAACAATAAGGACATTTACCCCAGGTTTTTACACCTTTACCCCGGATTATTTTGTGACCTACTGAAGAAGAGGACATAACGATCCTTTGAGAAACGCGTCTGGGTCTCAGTTAAGATTTTTTAACTCACTCCCCTATAGAGCTCTAGGGTCTAGTGAGGAGTTGTGTAGGGGTATTTAGTGCGGGGTCGCTCTCATAAGGGCAGGTGCTCCGCTAAGGGCAAGGTTTAGGGTAAACAGTATATAGGGAAAGTACATGGTCTTTGATCCCATTCTGGTATATCCATTATCCAGACTTGCCCGTACATTACATATTGTTCAATGGACTATCGGGAGGTGGTGAGTAAAGATATGATATTGGTTGTTCACTAATATGCCTGTCTATGAGGGTAGTATTTATGTTTTTTTATTATTAAGGATTTAGTAAAAGTTACGTTTTAAGGGAATATTGTTTTTGTAATTCAGTTCTAGCTGTGACATAAGTATAAGTCATGATGTAAGAGATCAACATAACTAAAGCTACATTTTTTAGAAACATTTTCCTTATAATTTATATAAACTGCTGTCCTAATGTCCCTGAAATTGAAGTCCTTAAAGGGGGGTTGGCCCACCATACACATTGATGGCATATCGATAGGAGTCCAATAAATATACACTTGTTCGGCACACAATATATAATATGGTGCTAGAAGGATAATTTCAATCCAGATTCATCAAATTCAATGTAGTCGACAGCACTCTTCTTATTAATTAGAAGAATTCTTTATTAAATATTCACATTATAGAAGCGACAGGAACTTTTTATTTTATTTAATAAAGTTTTTTTTAATTAATAAGAAGAGTACTGTCGACTACATTGAATTTGATGAATATCGATAGGTGTCGACAGCAATGTGTGATAAGTGCGGGTCCAACCTCAGGGACCCGTACCCCTCTCGACAACGGGTCCTGAAACCTCTCCACTTTGAACGGAGAGCTGGCCTGAACTATCCCATTGAAATCAATGGGAGCTCAGAGTACAGCCGAGCATCGCAAAGTAATAAAAAGACGCTAACTTCCCCCCAAAAGCCATTGCCATGTGCCCGTTTTGAACATAGAGGTGGTCGGGACGCTCAATGAGGGTTCCAAGTACAACTGAGCAGCATTTCAGACAGACTATCTATTCAAAACGAAGAGGTGTCAGGGCTTGTTCTCGATATAGGTGCGGGTCCCAGATGCCATCAATCTCTATGGTGAGGCAACCCCTTTAAGGAAACCGGTGTACACAATAAATGAATCCTTTAAAGAGGCCCCGTGACATCATCTGATATATCTATTTTAATAAATACTTGTGTTCTTTCTGAAATAATCCTGGAGCATCTTTTCTTATAACTCTCTGTTGTGCTGTTTCTCTGTTAGGGGGAATTCACACGATGGGTTAGGACGCTGATTCTGGGCGTGGATTCTGCATCCGAATCGGGCGTCCAGAGTGTACAGTGCTTAACAATTCCCTATGTAAAATTAGCGTCATCGTTCAGACAATGCTGATTTTACATAAGTGATCATCGGCACATACGGTCTGTGCCATTGAAGAACTGACATGCACGGGTGACACGCAGATAATAATAGAGTCCAAGTAACTTCTTTGCTGAAATTCCACACTGGCAAGCGCAGAATTTCAATGAGGAAATTAACACGATCTCGGCACGGACACTGTGTGAACTCAACCTTAGGGTATGTTCACACGGCTTATTTTGGGGCGCATTTTGCAGCGTATTTCACGGCGTACTGCACTTAATACACGGGGAAATGCGCCCTAAAATTACGGTAATCCATAGCTCTCATAGAGAACTATGGGTTACGCCTTCTCACCGGCTCGTACAATATGATCGTATTGTCCGCACGGGGAGATAAGTGACATGTCGATTATTTGCGGCGAATACGCAGCACGAGTAATGCCTGTCTATTAGCGCAAGCTCCTGAAACACACGATGTACTGCGGCGCATACTGTACGTGTGAACATACCCTTAGGCTATGTCTGCACAGCACAGGTTTCCTGTCGGATTTTCAGCAGTTTAAGTATTTAGAAACTGCTGAAAATCAGACGGAAAAACGTCCACATAGACTTTAATACAAAATACAACCTGCAGTCTACACAGGCATTTTTTTTTATTCTGCTTGTTTTTGGGCGCCGGCGGTTTTAGGAACATATTGTAAAATCTGACGGAGTCCTGCAGAAAATTTACTATTGAAGTCTATGTAAACCACTGGACAGTTTTTCGTCGGATTTTGGCACAGTTTTTGGATGGTTCTGCTAAAAAACTGCCCAGGTGTTTAAAGAAGGTACATTAAAAACTGCCCAAAAAAGTCCAAAAAAAGAGACCAAGAGCCGAGTCAAAAGCCTCAACATAAAACTAAAAATCACCCAAAAAACTCATCGGAAACCCAGCTGCTTTGGACAAAGAACTGACCAAATACTCGGGTTCAAAGCGGTTTTGGTTTTTGACAGTTTTTTGTCCTATGCTGTGTAGATCTAGCCTCATTCCTTCTACATATTGATTACCAATTTGTCAGCTTAGTGTTATCAATTGGGGGGGGGGTGTCCCTGTACAGGCTGATGTTGTCCAATCAGTGCTGACAGAATCACTGCGTGCAGGTTACAACCCCAACTGGTAACACCCATGTGACAGATTCAGCAATAAATCTCTTGAAGGAATAACAGGAACAGCACAACACAGAGTTACAAGAGAAGATGCTCCACAATTGTTATTTCACAGGAAACCAAAGTATTTATCAAAGAGAGATGTCGGGAGATGCAGACAGGTTCTCTTCAAAGTGATTAATGTTCCACAAATGGAGTTCAAAAGTTAAACGGGGTGATCTGGCAAAAAAAAAAAAAATAAAAAAAATGAAAGGGTTTGACCGGTTCATATAAAAAAAATCAAATAATAAGCTCCAGGGGCCCCATAACAAAAATACAACTATACTCACCTTCCTCCAGCCGTCTGTTCCAGAGCAGCATCTGTCTCTGGTCTACTGTGTTCTTCTTCTAGGTGGGCGTGTAACTGCTGCTGGCACTGATTGGCAGCACATATGCTTACATCACCATTCCAATTAGGGATGTAAATAAGTGACCACTGTAGTGATGACGTGCTAAGAAGATGAACACAGGCGACGGAAGACCGGAGAGACACAGCCCTGGATTGGAGGACCGGGAGGAAGGAGAGCATAGTTTTTCTTTTATGGGGAACTAGGCGCTTCCTATTTTTATACAAACCAGACAACCCTGCTTTTTAGCAATGGGACCAGGCTATTATACTTCCCTACCTGTCACCCACTGAAGCTCCCCAGCGATCCCCTTCTCTTCACTGGGGGAGCTCCAAAGGAGCAGCAGTGGGGTACATGTACTTTTTTTTTTTTTTTTTTTAAAACCAGCTTGGGGCCCTTTTTAAAATTTTTTTTGACACCCCCTTCAAGCTTTTTTTAACCCTACTGTGCAACACTTTTTCCCATTCTTCCCTTTTCTTTTTTGCAATTTTTTAAGGCCGTTCAAAAAAAAAAGGCCCTATTTCCGGTCCTAATTGGCCCCCGAAGTGCCCAATACGGGCCGAAAAAGGCCCACTTTTTTTTTTTTTTTTTTCTAAACCTAGTCTTCTGGCCGCCATTTCTGAATAATGTTTTTTCTGCTAGAACCCCCTCAGCGTTTCTTTCGAAGCGGCCCGTACTGTGCAACACTTCAGTTATCCTGACCCTTGCTTCATTTTCTACCTGTGCATTCTAGCTCGAAGTTCCTTAGGGCGCTGGAGTTTCTCCTGTATTCGGAGGTGCTCCAGTATCTCCTGTATTCGGAGGTGCTCCAGTTTCTCCACTAGTCCTACAGCACTGAACCTGAGGAAAGCACAGGCGGTAGCCTCATCATGTTATCCCTGACATAATTCTGTGCAGTCAGTGGGTTGATTGTCTGGTTATTCTCGCTCCTCTGCTCCAGGTTTCGATGAACACACCAAACACCAAGACATTCAACAAATGGCAGAATGAGAGGAGGACCTAAGGCCGATAGTTAAAAAATCTCCAGGGACAGTGTGCTACCAAGCCGCGTATCAAACCCTTCATTGTGACAGTTCTGGAGCTTGTATCAAGCCTTTATGTTGCACTGTCTACTGAGCTGCAGTATCTGAGCCCCTCATGTTTGATAAATTCTACTGAGCTGCTGTATCTAAACCCCTTATGTCTGTCTGCTGATGTACCTAAGTCTTGTGTCATACTTTTGTTTAAAATCAGGGGGTGATTTATTGTTAGACAGTTTATAAAAGGGTATCATTGTGGATACTGTCTGCTGTGTTCTGTATCAAACCCCTACTGTGTGATACTGCTGTGGCGGTATCAAACCCAGTCATGTGTGATACTTCTGCTGGTGCTGTATCTAAGCCAGTATGGTGTAGTTGCTGACTGCTGTTTTAAAGCCAGTATGTGTGTACTGTCTGCTGAGCTGGTACCAAAGTCGTGATACTTTCTGTAAATCATGTGGATTTTTTGTTTTTTAAAGGTTTCATGTGTGGTACTGTCTTTTTAAACTTCTGTATCAAAGCCTTTTGTGTGTACTGTCTTTTTGAGTTCGTATCTCCCCCTATCAGTTTGATACTGTTGTGAGCTGCTTTATCTAAGCCGTCCATTGATCTGTTGCTGAACCGCTGTATCTTTCCCCTTTTTTGTATAGCAATTAAAGTTGTTTATCCCCATCATGTGGAAATGTCTGCTGGTGTGTTCTAACCTATCATCATATTTTTAAAAATACCTTGTAGTTGTGTATGGATACAATCTACTGGTTGTGTACAAACCTATATGTTGATACTGCCTGCTGAACTGCTGTATCTAAACCTGTCATATGTTATCATATCTGTAGAGTTAGTGTATGTGATCCAATCTACTGCGTTTCTGTATCTAAGCCTGTCATATGTGATAGCGTCTGCTGAGCTTCTGTATCTAAGCCTGTCATATGTGATAGCGTCTGTGAGCTGCTGTATCTAAGCCTATCACGTGTGGTACTTTTTGATAAATTTCTAAGCTTCTAATTATTTTTGGCTAAGGTTATATGGCAGCCCATGTTAAAGACAGTTTCTTTTGATCTGCAACTATCTAGCAATGTCTCTGCTGCCTTGGCATCTCTAACCAGTCCCCCCTCTGCACGGTCCCACACCTGTCCCAGCACTGCTACCTCAGACCCCTTTACCCCTGCCTCTTTGTCACCCCATGTATGACAATGCATTGGGTAAAGGCTACAATGTTACATGGAGAGGTCTTAGTCTTCCCTCCTGACCCTTCACATGACAGAACCACCAGTAATATTCGTTCAGCCACCAGGAAGTTTGCAGGAACTGACTCACAACCTGCCAGATGGGAGAGTAAGTGATGTGTCCACCACAGATCCTGCTGCTTACACTACACAAAGCTCCTGGTAATCTCTCTCACTTGTCTCGTAGGCAACCAGGTCAAACATGCACTGTCATGGCCCAGAACTGGAAGGCCCAGGCCAGGAGACGTGGACTTGCAGGCAAAACTGGAAATACCATTTTTACTGGAGTTTCGGGTATTTCTACCCCTCTCCCAGCATTCATTGCTCCCCCTTCCCAGAGATAACGCAAAGCTCCTGGTCCCCAATGCAAAATCTATACACGGGTCCTCACCTTACATCATTCATAATATTGCAGTCTTGCTAGCCATATAGGGACCTTTGGGCCCCCTCAAGCTCCAGAGCCCGGTAGTGAGTGCTGCCTCGGTAGCCCCTTTAGCTACGCTCATCTTGGGAAGGCTTCCTATTTCCATACCCATAGGCGCTCATAGCTTTAATGTAACTATGGTGTACACAGCTGGGGGCCAGGTTGCTTTAGGTGAAGATGTTATATTGATGTCTTCTAGATACAAATGTAACCGACTAATGGCTGAAATTAATGACACTGTACAAGTCGGGGGGGCAAATTAAATGTGTTATGTGACCTGCTCAGCCCTCTGATTGGCTGTGTGAGCTGAGCGGAGGGGCTTATATGGAACGCTTTTTTTGGCTACAAGTGTGACCCTTAGGTTCAGCCTGAAAAGACCCGGATCCCCTTTAAGAAGGTCTCTGTGGCACCCCACTGGCCACAAGGATGAGAAACAGGAAACTGAATTTCTATAAGGTAACACTGTTGATCAATGAATTATTGTATTAGTGAGCGGTGCTCTATGGGACAATGACGTAAAGGTCAGGAAGACACATCACCATGACCGTGCGCTCACAGCGATAACGGCGGGGTGCACCATGTGGACTTTCCCTCCTAGATTAGATTCCGTATAATCTAAAGTCCAATGATTGTAGTTACAATCATGCTGTCACAGCGCTCCTCAACTGAGAAACAGGTGCCACTTCCACAGCAAAACCTATACCTGGGCTGACCACCCGCCTATGATGTCACTGCTGTACATGATGACATCACTTTTCATTACTACCTGGTTTAGGATCTGTACAAATTATAAAGCTGTCATACTATATACACACGTAGACAGACAGATTGTCTATCAGATAGATAAAATAGATAGATAGATAGATAGATAGATAGATAGATAGATAGATAGATAGATAGATAGATAGATAGATAGATAGATGTGGGATAGATAGATAGATAGATAGATGTGGGATAGATAGATAGATGTGGGATAGATAGATAGATAGATAGATGTGGGATAGATAGATAGATGTGGGATAGATAGATAGATGTGGGATAGATAGATAGATAGATAGATGTGGGATAGATAGATAGATAGATAGATAGATAGATAGATAGATAGATAGATAGATAGATAGATAGATAGATAGATAGATAGATGTGGGACAGATAGATAGATAGATAGATAGATAGATAGATGTGGGACAGATAGATAGATAGATGGATAGATATGGGATGGATAGATAGATAGATAGATAGATAGATAGATAGATACGGTTCCGCCTATGAGTGTGCAATGGGTCGGACGGGTCATCAGGTCTCTAGGTGACCCACTTAAAGTGCTGTTGCATATGTTAGGGGCCCATTGTGACCCTAAACATGGAGGCTTCAACAATCCCTATAACTTCTCCACAAGGAATTTCAACTATGTCTGACAAGGTAGTTTTGGAAGTTTCATCAGTCCGCAATTTTTGGGGATAGCAACACAGACGGATGACAGAATTCTATGGAATAAAAAGTTCTTGAATGAAAATCTACTATTTCACAAAGTAAGGTACAATCTTTGCGGCAGCAGGTCACTATAAACGGACCACAGGGGCCCTGCAAAATTAATTTTTGGCACACAAATCCAAAAGAAGAGACTAAATAGCTGTCACTTTCCACATCAACTCCATCCAGCATCTTACTATATCATGTGTGGCAGTGGTCACCAACCTGTCATTCACTATCTGTTGTGAAACTACAATTTTAAGCAGGGAATTGTACACTTGGAGCCCCAAATTATATTCCAGCAACTAATATCCAAAGTAACCATCATGTGCAGTATGGACAGCAGCTAGATGAGCAGGGGGTCATTCAATAAGGTCCCTGTAGGTTGTCACAGGTATCTTGAGGCATAGAGCCAACACATCAATCGATGGGGGAATAAGGGGGCCAGTGTAGCATTTGGAAGTCTTGGTCATACTCTTAAAACAAATTTTGGGCATTTCTAATTGGAGGGCCACATTTTCCCGCTGGGAAATTTCCCATTTCCGTCCCAGGAAAACAGCATGTAAGGTTTTTATTGACTCAAAGGACGGAATTTATACCGAAACACTGAAGGGCCTTCCCATGAATGAATAGATCCAAAGAATGCCACAAAACATTTCCCAGCTGCCACAATCAGCTTGTGTTCTTCCTGCAATGGTTGCAAGATGTTTGTTCTCGAATGTTTCTCGCCTGACATGCCAATGTCCAGCCATTCCATGGAGCAGAAAACATGACAGAAGCAAGCACCATTTGCCAATTATCTGAAGTCCAATTCTGATATACCTCAAAATTGAAAAACGATGCCGTTTGCTAACAGGGGATAGGACCCATCCGTCTACTGCAGAGCCCCATACACAGTGGGGTTTCTGAGTGTTTTTTTAAAAAATGGGGGACCCCCTGGGCATTCTGGGCAGTGAGCTGTTCCACAATAGCATGTCAGTCACCCTCGCTCACCTTTATAGCTGACGTTCACCGTTCTTATCAATAACTTGCGGTGCTCCTCAGTTTTCATGTCGCTTATTTGCAATTTTTTCCTTTTTGTTCATTCCAAACATTTCACCACAGCGTACAAACCCGTTAACAAACTGTGCATTTTCAGTAATAACGCCACCCTTGGCCCAAAAGGCATTAATCATCCCTTTTTGCAACTTTGATAAATCGCCCCTTGTAGCCATCACAGTAACGGCATGTCCCCATGGCACGGGTTTGCGGTTTTGTAAACCGTTAAAAACCGGCCGAAAAAATAACACAAGGATTCTAGGAAACCCAAATGTACCCTTCCCCAGGGCACGGATTTTCCGCCTGGCTTTTTTTTTGACCCCGGCCGCCCGAAAAACTTTGAACGTCACATTTTTCCCATCCGGGTTTCGGACGGAAAGGGGCTGTGAAGGGGGAGGGCTTTTTTTTCCCACTATCCGGAGAAAAGCCCCCCCCCGGCCAGGTGCGGACTAAAACAGGACAAATACCGTCGATAAACCGAGGTATTTGCCCCTTTGATGTGAACATGCCCTAAAAAGGGGGATAGTTACGACACCCTATCGCATACCTTATATGCCCACCAAGCCAGCTCATGACACGTGACTTTTTTCATGAGCCAGTTTCCCCGAAAAAAAAGACACTGTTCAATAATTTTTTGCTCCCAAAGATGGGTAGGGCTTTTTTTTCGTGGTTCTTTTTTTTTCCCAGAAAAAAGAATTTTTCGTTTTTTTAGCATGACTACAAATATGGAAAAACATCAGTTTTTACATATTTTTCTGTTGGCCCCCCATGATGACTGTTATTATAGTAGGTAAACTTCTCCAGAGTTCAAATTTTTATATGCTTTGCCTGGAGTATCTGAATTCCCCCAAGAAATTTTTTGTGCTGTTTCCATGTATAACAATGAAGTTACATTTTCCCATCCCCGTACTTTTAACAAAAGCAACATTTTTTCAAAGACAGCATGTCATCATCTTTTTGGATCATCCTATAACTCTCCAAACCCCCAATTTCATGGGGGAATTTTCTTGTGACTCCCCTTGTTTTAGAAACACTGTCCCCAATTCTCGTCTACAAAAATCACTTTCCTTAAAGGGTTGTCTCACACAGATTTTATTTACCCCCGTCCGTTTTTTTTGGTTTCATTTTTTAATCTAGGGGTGTTTACTGGCTTCTACTCGGCTGCCCGTACAAGCCAGGGCGGCCCATAGAACCAGCCTGGGGAGCCTATAGGGAAAGTAAACAGGTCGAGCTTCAACCTGGGGGCTATGCAGCCATACAAAGCGATACTTGAAAGGGAGGACACTGTTTTAATGGAATATATTGGGAAAGTGACTTGTTTTTTTAAAAACTTTAAAATTGAAAGCAATTATTTTTAGTGAACAACCCCTTTTTTTAAAAGCACCCCTTGTCCCCAAATAGCCTCCCAAACGGGTCTCAATGAAATTTTAAAGTAAAGCGTGGGGGGGGCTGTAGTCCCAAAAGATTTTGCCTAGGTCTTATTTTTTAGGGGGGGGCCTGATATTTTAAGCTTGAAAAAAAAAATTGCACAAGGTCTCATTTTTGAGGGATGTCTTCTTTTCGGGAAAACAAGGTATGCATTGCTAAAGTTGAAAGTAAGAAGTGGTCTTAATAATGTGATTCCAGTTATACTCCTTATTGGTTTCAGTTTTGCAGTCCTGTTGCCCTGAATAGAGATGCCTAGACTTTGCTGTGCCCTGAGTGACGTGGTGTACAATCGGAATTCTAGATGAGCATTCCTAGGGAGCAAAAACTAAGACCAGAAAAACAGGGCTAACTGGTAGTTCAGGTTCAAGTATGCAGAAAATCCAAAGCTGCATTTTTCTTAACCTGTATCTAGAAGCCACAAAACTGTTGGCGAAAATGGTTGCTATGTAGAAGTTGGGGGTTTTTTCGGAGCAAATTTTATCAAAAGTGTTCACACAATCCACCCAGAGCTTTCCAAAACAGCCACTGAACAATAAAATTTTCCCAATTTTATCCGCTTTTTTTTTGGGAAAAAGCAAATTTCCCTCGAAGTTGAAACTTTTGCCCCATTTTGCTTCAAAATTGGACTGTGCCGATATTTCCCCACTTGGGATTTTCATGCTCAGCTGGGATTTTTTTCATGACACAGCTCCCCAAACCCCCGAGTCACATTGCCTGAGCCCGAACCCGTCCCCTGCAAAACCCCCACACCCGTCGTACAGAAACCTTTTACCTCCATTACTTTTTTGATACCTTTCCTGTACCTTTACCCAGAAATTTTTTTCCCACTCTTCTTTAAATAGTCTTTCCCCCCCCTCCAATACTGCCCTTACTCTGTATTCACCCACTTTAACACGCCATCTCCATCTTTTAGTGCCAGTCTTTACACCCATGTTCCCCAAACCCGATTTGCAAAGTTAATAATTGCCAAAAAGGGGCCTTTGGGTTTTTTGGACTGTACAGAGCACCCTTACTATGCCAAACCAGGGCCATTTTTCCATTGGGGACACTAGGGAGTTTTCCCGGGAGCCCCACAAGTATAGGGGCCCCAGGTGGGGTATGCTCTTCCCAGGAATACAAAAAACATACCCAGGATCCCATGGTTGACTTTGCTTATTTTACGGGTTTGTTTTTAAGATGTGCAAACAAATAAAAACCCCGGTGGAGAAGGGAGCCAAAGGCTCCCTGCCAATCAGTCTTGTAAGCTGCTGGTGTCCAGACATAAGTGGCGTGAAAATATGGGTGTGCTTGGGAGCATGACCTAGTGTGATGTCCTGTATTTGGACAGGGCCCACTGCAGTGTTCTGCATAATGCTTTTAAGACAGCTCTGATGCCATCCTATATGATGCCATAAGGTGTAGGGCTAAGTATGTGCCAGGTGCAGTGCTCATAAACTGGGCACTGCCAGTTACACTCTGTAGACAGCCCTGCCAGGTAAACATATAAAAGTGTGGGAGAAGGGGGAAGAGACCTCAGGTAAAACTCCACTTGCCCCCATACAAAATAAATATATGTGTACTTGTCATTAGGAAATGTTTACAAACACACAGAAACAAAACAGCAGCACTCTGCAGACACCAAGATACAGAAAAATACTGAATATATGACTACTTTTAATTACATTACTGCTACATCTAGTATATATAAAAATCTGAGGTTGTTAGCTCACATTATGATCAAATTGTCAGAGATTTTCATGTGTAATAGAAATAGCAGTAATGCCATTTGAAATAATTCATATATTCAGTGTTTTTCCGTATCTTCCTGCTTGCAGAGTGCTGCTGTTTTGTTTCTGTTTGCCTTGGTATCACAACCATGGCAGTGTGAACCAGCGCCATTTATTTCACATTATTTTGAAAAATGTTTATCTTTTTGTAGGAAACGGTTATTGATCCTCATTTTACATGCCATGTTATATGTTATCCTGTACATCAGTGCTGCACCTCAAAATATGGGCACCGCTGCCATAAGCAGTATCGGCAACTCTTGTTTCAGTTGATGACTGTAGACACAAGAAGGAGGTGTCAGTCAACAGGTGCTGTTGTCTTGGTGCCCTGAGCTGATCTGATAGTGAGCATTAAAGCGCCAGCGTGTTGCACTATAACATTTGTGGGTATCCATAAAAGTGAGTGCTTGCCATAAGGAGCATGGTTTTCCTTACAGGAAAACACAATATTGGGAACATTGTTATAAGCAATCCGTGCCACATAAAAACACTGTTGTGCCATTTCTTGGATAAATGCACATTTTACCTGCATAAGTTTACAATGGAATAAATTAGGAGTGCTAAAAAGTGGTACAATTACATGTCTATTTTGTTCTTTGATGTATAATTGATGTATTTTTGACATTTTATGCAGTGTGAACATACTCTAAAAGTGTCCAACGATCTAAGCCTGAGCTAGTCCATAAGGTACGTGACAAGGTCCTGTGGGAGATGTTGGTAGAAGCCAGAGCACTTCGAGTCCTTTAGGGTATGTTCACACGGCGTGTCAGATGCATTTATGGATCAGTTTTGGATCTGAAAAACGTATTCAAAAGCGCTGCGTCAATCGCATACAAATTGCATCCAACACGCAGGTGCGCATTTCGATGCATTTTGGCTGCAGCAGGAATGCACCCTATAGTTTTAAATAGGGCGTCTGTTGCATCTTCTGGAAAAGAATTGACATGACCATTCTTTGAACTGATCCAAAAGACGTGTCAGAAAGACGCAAGTAAACACACATCGGCGATCACTCATCTGAACGCCGATGCGTGTTTTACATTAAAAGCAATGTAAATCACACTGCACATTGTTAGATGCGTGTTTGGGTCCATTTAGGGTCTGAAACACGGATCCAAACACTCATCTAAAAATGGATCCAAAATCGGATCCAACACGCCCTGTGAACATACCCTTAAGTTATATCTACACAGGTTGATAGTCCGATATTTGGCAGATTCAGTATTTAGAATCCGCCGAAAATCTATCTGTAACCTGTGCTCCATAGACAACAATAAAAAATCCATGCTGTAGTCTACACAGCACATATTTAGTCCAGTCGATTTTGAGATCCGGTGGATTCCAGCGGATTTTCAAACATGTCAGATCTTCCACCGATTGCCATTGGATTCTCGTACCGAGATCGAAAGAGAATCTGAAAATAGACCACGATTTTTAGTCCAAACCCACGGCAAAAACCATGGTCTGGTGATGTTAAATGCCATCAGATTTTGGACGGCATTTTAGCAGCGCTGTGTAGACAACTACTGAGTGTGGGAGTCAGGAAGCTGAGCTACTGAAGACCACGAACCATATTGTCATATCCGTGACTATGATAGTAAGGACTGGTTGCCCAACAGCTTGGAAAAAAGGCCCCATAGCTTCCGTAAAATTGGGGGAAAAAGGGAAATGTGTCTAAGTGCCAAAAATAATATCAGGACTAAAATCAGTTTTTTAAAATTTCCCCTTCTCCTAAATACTTTTGTTAAAAAGGGTGCCAAGTGGTCTGAGCAACCAAAATTGTGTTGAGAGAAAAAAAAACTTCCTGGGAGAAATGCAATTTTTCAGGTGTCTATACCACTCTTGTGCGGTGTTATTTTTTAATGGTGTATGGGGTGCCCTTAAAAAGTTTTGGAAACCGAATAAATTTGGGTTATTGGTGGCCCGGGGTCCCAACAAGTCAACCTGACATCCAAAACCTGGTGGTCAAGGAAATTAAAAATTTTGCGCCTGCAGTCATGAGGTCCTTAAAAGGGGGGGGCCAAACTTTTTAAATTGGTTGGTGCCCCCCCAAAAAAAATATGGTGGGCGGTAGTCGCCTTCAGTTACCTTGAACGCAAACGGACTTCCTAGGAATCTAGAGGTGTGGCTCACTGGTATAGAGTATGCTCTGTGACTGAGCTGAAGCGGTTAGGCTACGTCCACACTGCAGAGGACAAAATACTTGTATTCTGATTAGAATCCAACCAGTATTTTACACTCGATTTTCATTTTTTGTCTGGCTTTTTTTTTTTGTTGTTGTTGCGGTTTTTGAATTTCGGCCGTCTCATTCAATTTAACTTTCCTACGCCTTTTTTAGTAAAATAGGGGATTATAGAACTGTTCAAAATTTTTTTTTTACCAAAATTTTAATTTTGAATTCCACCTCGAAAATCTGAGCGGTGACTAAGTCGATTTTCTATTAGGTTTTGGGGGTGTTTCGTCGGTCTTTGGGATTGTAAATCCCCGAATCCGTTAAAAATCCAAGAGTAAAGACGTCTGTAGAGTAGCTTTTTCTCAATGTCCCTCCTTAAAGAGCAAAGTCCCAAAACTAGTGTAGTCTAACCAAGAGCGTTGTAAACCACCAATGGGCCGGGCTACCAGGCTTGTTTCAGTGTGCGGGTTTTGAATTTCCATTATGCCCGTTGCATCCCAAGAACACATGCAACCCCTTTAAGGGGGCTGCAATGTTAGCTGGATACTGAAAATCAATCTGTTTTACTTTAAAAAGTCCCCAGGTGGCCCAGCTTTACAGGGACGTCCTGGGCTTTGTTGTGCTCTGGTGGGAAAAAAAAATACTTCTTTTACTACAAAGGCAGAGACAAATGAGAATTAACAGTGCAACCAACCCCCTAAGTATATATCATTGACAAAATCATTAAGGGTCTCTATACGTAAGATACAGATGCAATATCTTATAGATATAACAGGAGCTATTGTATAGTATGTGCAGTCCTTCATACATATGTAAAGTAAACCCCTATATTAAAGGAAAACCATTTTTTTTAAACATTTTCCCCTTTTTGGTTTAAAATTTGGGGGGTTTTCCCAGTGAAAAAAACCTCTATATTATTCCTAAGTCTCAGATGTAATAAGGGTAGGTTCCCTTTTAATTTTTTACAGGTGCTAACCCCTATTTATTTTCAAAGTTTATGTATGTAATATAGGGGGGTTTCCCCCAGTGTAAATTATTACAGGAACAACCCCCTAAAATTAAAAACGAACTTACTAAATAGGGTGGTTCCCCAGTTTTTATAATTATTACGTGCAGTGTTTTTTATTACTTCCCTTAGTCTCATGCACAAATACGGGGTGGGTTCCCCATGAAAAATATTACGGGCACCCTATACAATTCTTCAGAGGTCCATATACATATGACAGGGTACATTTTCAAATATATAACAGTCACAGGTGCAGCCCCCTTACCCCCATTATATAATAAGGAACCCCCCCCGTCTGTACAACGTGGGGGAAAACCCTCACCGGGATGCACAGCCCAACTTAAGGTTCTCCTTGGGTTTCCCGGCCGATCGGTGCCCAAGTGCCCCAGAAATAAAGGGAAAAAAAAGCCGATGATCCACCGGGCGAAAAAAAGGAGGAACTTTATTTAGAAAAAGACTCCCAATCAAAACGGCATAAAAACCACAGAAAAAAAAGCCCGGGAAATCAGGAGTTTATTCCTCTGATTTACCTGCTGGCTTTTATTTGCTGTGGTTTTTTTTGCCGCTTTTTTTATTGGCCTCTTTTTCAATAAATTTTCCTTTTTAATGCCCCCGATGTATAAAAAGTTAAGGGGTAGTCCTCTTAATTACTGCAGGAGTCCCATAAAAGACAGGAAAGGGAGGTTCCCCCGGGCAGATAGTAAAAAGGGGTGGTCTCTGTAGCTATGACGGTACAGTTTTCCTATATTATTCGAAATTCTTATTCTAGATCTCCCCAAATATAAATAAGGGCAGCCCCCTTTAAATTTATTATTTGAGGGCCCCCCTAGAGTATGACAGGGAGGCTCCCCAAATTTTTTTCAAAGTCCCATACATGTAAAACGAAAAAAATTTTTAGTAAAGTCACAGGGCAGTCCCTATTTTTTCAGAAGCCCCTACATGTTACACGAAGGCCTCCTTTAAGCAATTCAGGTGTGGTCCCTTTTAGTATGACGGTGTCATACTTCTATAAATTTAGAAAATCAATTAGATATTCTTGGAGGTCTCCAATGTTAAACAACACAGGTCAGCCCCCCCTCATTACTTCAGAGGCCCCCCCCGGGGGGAGGTTCCCCCTATAAAACTTCAAAGTTCCCTACGTAAAAAAAGTAGGGGCCCCCCCATATATACAGCACAGGGAAGCCCCTCGTATTACTTTTGAGGCCCTCTTGAATAGAGGGTTTAAAAGGGCCCCCCATGTAAAGCGTCACGGTCAGTCCCCTAAGACATACAATACCGAGCTGCCCTTTTTTTTCTTTAATTTTTCCCTTTAAAAAAATAGAGGGGAAGGTCCCATTATGTACGCGTCCCGGGAGTCCCCAAGACATATAATACAGGTGTGGTTCCCTCTACTTGCCCCCCCATACATATAATACACAATCGAAAGTTTTATAATACAGGTGCGATCTCCCATAGATCTACAGTACAGGTGCGATCTCCCATAGATTACAAAGGGGTTTAAAGTTTTCGAACCCCCCCATAGATCTAAGTACAGGGGGCATCTCCCCAAAATCTATAGTACAGGTGCGATCTCGCATAGATCTATAGTACAGGTGCGATTTCTCATAGATCTATTGTACAGGTGCGATCTCCTATACATCTAAACACAATGCGATTCCTATACTCTATAAAACCCAATGCGTCTCCAATCACTATAAACAGGGCGATCTCCTATACTCTATAATACAGGGGTTTCCCTTACATCTATAATACAGGTGCAAAACTCCCATAATTAAAGTACAGGTGCGATCTCCCATAGATCTTTAGTCAGGCGATCTCCATGATCTATAGTACAGGGGATTTCTCTAGATCTACGTACAAGTGTGATCTCTTTTAGACTATACACAGGTGTGATTCCTATACTTCTATAATACAGGTGCCTTTCCCCCCAATTATATTTTGGTGCGATCTCCCATAGATCTTTTGACAGGGCGATCCCCATTGATCTAAGCACAGTTGATCTCCTAATTTTAATAAGGTGTGCCCCCCCATTTATCTATACACAGGGGCTCTCCCATTGATAATATACAGGTGGGATCTCCCTAGATCTTTAATAAAAGGGGGGATTTTCCCCCTTGATCTATGTACAGGTGGATTCCCCATAGATCTTAATACAGGGGTGACTCCCCCATTGATCCCTTTTAACAGGTGTTTTCCATAAACTATTAAGGGGGCGATCTCCTATTATTATAGCACAGGGTGGGTCTCCTTACATCTATAATCAGGGGATCTCCCAAAGATCTTAGACAGGTGCGTTCATAGATCTATATACAGGGGCGATCTAATAGATCATAGTACAGGGGCGGGTCTCCCTAGAAACTATGTAAGGTGGATTTTCCCTGATCTTGTCAGGTGCGATCTCCATAGTCTAAAAGGGGATCTCCATAATCATATACAGGTCGATCTCCCATAGATCTTAGACAGGGGGTTTTTGTGATCTCCCTTTTTAATTTATAATTACAGGTGGATCCCCATTGATCTATAGTACAGGTGCGATCTCCCATAGATCTATAGTACAGGTGCGATCTCCCATAGATCTATAGTACAGGTGCGATCTCCCATAGATCTATAATACAGGTGTGACTCCCCCCATTGATCTATAGCACAGGTGCGATCCCTATACGGGGGTCTCCTCTCACCTGCTGTGCGGGCTCCTCGGGCTCCATCTCGCCCACATAATACTGTTCTAACCAGCGGAGCGCATTGTCCGAGTGCCGGTGGGGGGGTCCATCAAGGTCCCGCTGGATGTCGGTCCCGGCTCGATCCTGCAACAGCTGCTCCCCCCCGGGATGAAGTTTGACAAAGCTGGATACATCGTAGACGCTGCTCCCCCGGAGGAGCCAGCAGGCGCCCGCGGAGCATTTGTCCCGGAGCTCGGCGGCTGTTACCCGGCGCTCAGCCATAGACCGTGAGTAAAGCAGAGTGTCCTCCCCAGCAGCGCCCGCAGAGTCACCCTCCGCCGCCTCATCTGCATCTCATTGAATATTCAGCGGCCGGCAAGGCGGGGGGCGGGGCCGCGCCGAATACATCAAGCTCAGCACTCTCCTCAGGAGGCTGCTGCTCCCGTACAGGTGCCTGAGTGCGGGAGTCAGGAGCTGCTGCTGAGCGGAGTCCTGAGACTGCTCTGTATTACGGGAGGCGGGAGAGCCCTGCGGGGACACTTACTGAGGGAGACAGTCCCCAAAAGTCCACATGCCCTAGGACAGGGGTCAGGGCTGCCAATAGGGCAGTACTCCTGTCAGGGGCCCTAATCAAAAAGGTGCTCACTGATATGTTAAAAAATAGGAACTGGTAAAAGGTGGGGGCCCCCATTTGATTTGGCTGTATGGGGCCCTGAAACAGTTAATAGCTGACTAATGGCAGCCCTGACAGGGGTGCACGGCACGTAGAGTGTCTGCTACACAACACAGCAGCTCTCAGGACACTAAGGGCTTGTTCACACAACGTTTTGGATCCGTTTTTTATCACTGAAAACTACATCCGAAAAGCGGCTCCACAAAACATCACAGCTGATGGTGTTTTGGATCTGTTTTGCAGGTTTGTATCATGCGGTTTACGGATCCGCTTTCCGGATGCGTTTTGAATCAGAATAACAAAAAAATTCGCTCTATCCCCCCCCACCCCCTCGCCGATCCGTTCATCTCCTGCTGCCCACCGCCGATCCATTCATCTCCTGCTGCCCACCGCCGATCCATTCATCTCCTGCTGCCCACCGCCGATCCATTCATCTCCTGCTGCCCACCGCCGATCCATTCATCTCCTGCTGCCCACCGCCGATCCGTTCATCTCCTGCTGCCCACCGCCGATCCATTCATCTCCTGCTGCCCATCCATTCATCTCCTGCGTCCACCCGGATCCATTCACTCCTGCTGCCCGCCGTGATCCATTCACCCTGCTCCCCACCGCCGATCTATTCTCCCCTGCGTCCACCGCCCTCCATTCATCTCCTGCTGCCCGCCGCCACCCTTTTCACTCCTGCGCCCCCCGCCGATCCATTCATCTCCTGCTGCCCACCGCCGATCCATTCATCTCCTGCTGCCCGCCGCCGATCCATTCATCTCCTGCTGCCCACCGCCGATCCATTCATCTCCTGCTGCCCACCGCCCATCCATTCATCTCCTGCTGCCCAACCAGTCATCTCCTGCTGCCCGCCGCCGATCCATTCATCTCCTGCTGCCCACCGCCGATCCGTTCATCTCCTGCTGCCCACCGCCGATCCGTTCATCTCCTGCTGCCCACCGCCGATCCGTTCATCTCCTGCTGCCCATCCATTCATCTCCTGCTGCCCATCCATTCACTCCTTTTGGCCCACCGCCCATCCTTCACCTGCTGCACCCCGCCAATCAATTCATCTCCTGCTGCCCCCCGCCGATCCTTCTTTCCCTGCTCCCCCCTGCCGTCCATTCATCCCCTGCCTCCGCCCACCCCATTCATCTACTGCTGCCCGCCGCCGATCCGTTCATCTCCTGCTGCCCACCGCCGATCCGTTCATCTCCTGCTGCCCACCGCCCATCCATTCATCTCCTGCTGCCCATCCATTCATCTCCTGCTGCCCACCGCCCATCCATTCATCTCCTGCTGCCCACCGCCGATCCGTTCATCTCCTGCTGCCCACCGCCGATCCGTTCATCTCCTGCTGCCCACCGCCCATCCAAATTTCATCCCGCCCCCAAAACCATATCACCCTGCTGCCCACCGCCCATCCATTCATCTCCTGCTGCCCACCGCCGATCCGTTCATCTCCTGCTGCCCACCGCCGATCCGTTCATCTCCTGCTGCCCACCGCCGATCCATTCATCTCCTGCTGCCCGCCGCCGATCCATTCATCTCCTGCTGCCTGCCGCCCATCCATCTCCTGCTGCCCACCGCCGATCCATTCATCTCCTGCTGCCCCCTCCGCCCCTTTCCTTTCTCCCGTCCCATCCATTCCTCCTGCTGCCCACCGCCGATCCTTCACTCCTCGCCCGCGCCGACCATTCATCTCCTGCTGCCCACCGCCGATCCATTCATCTCCTGCTGCCCACCGCCGATCCATTCACCTCCTGCCGCCTGCGTATCCATCCATCTCCTGCGCCCGCCGCCAATCCATTCATCTCCGCTCCCCCGCCGATCATTCTCCCTCTGCCCGCCGCCGACCTTCATCCCTGCTGCCCACCGCCGATCCATTCATTTTCCAGCTGCCCCGCCGACCCAAAAACTCCTCGCCCGCCGCTGTACCTTCATCCCTGCTGCCCCCCCCGATCCCGTGGGCCGATCTTCATCCCGCGCCCGCCGCCGACCATTCTCCCTCGCCCACCGCTGATCATTATCTCCTGCTGCCCGCCGTGACCATTCATCTCCTGTTTCCTGCCGCCACCATCTCCTGCTGCCCACCGCCGAACCATTCATCTCCTGCTGCCCGCCCAGATCCATTCACTCCCCCGCCCGTGCCGATCCTTTTCATCCCGCTGCCCCCCGCCGATCCATTCATCTCCTGCTGCCCGCCGCCGATCCATTCATCTCCTGCTGCCCACCGCCCCGATCCATCACTCCTGCTCCCTGCCGATCCATTCATTTTCCTGCTGCCCCCCCCGCCAAAATCCATCATCTCCTGCTGCCCACCCCGATCCATTCATCCCCCTGTTTTCCCCCCCCGGGCCCGACCTTCATTCCTCTGCCACCGCCGATCCGTTCATCTCCTGCTGCCCGCCGCCGATCCGTTCATCTCCTGCTGCCCACCGCCGATCCGTTCATCTCCTGCTGCCCGCCGCCGATCCATTCATCTCCTGCTGCCCACCGCCGATCCATTCATCTCCTGCTGCCCACCGCCGATCCATCACCCCTGCGCCCGCCCGATCCATTCACTCCTGTGCCCCCGCCGCCTTCATCCCTGCTGCCCACCCCCGATCCATTCATCCCCGCTCCCCACCATTCATCTCCTGCTGCCCACCGCCGATCCATTCATCTCCTGCTGCCCGCCGCCGATCCATTCATCTCCTGCTGCCCACCGCCGATCCGTGGGCCGATCCGTTCATCTCCTGCTGCCCACCGCCCATCCATTCATCTCCTGCTGCCTGCCGCCCATCCATCTCCTGCTGCCCACCGCCGATCCATTCATCTCCTGCTGCCCGCCGCCGATCCATTCATCTCCTGCTGCCCGCCGCCGATCCATTCATCTCCTGCTGCCCGCCCAGATCCATTCATCTCCTCGCCCGGCGCCGATCCTTCATCTCCTCTGCCCCCCCGCCGATCCATTCATCTCCTCTGCCCACCCCCCGACCCTTCATCTCCGCTCCCCAAACCTTTCCCTCTCCTGCTGCCCGCCGCCGATCCATTCATCTCCTGCTGCCCACCGCCGATCCTTCATCTCCTGCTGCCCACCGCCGATCCGTGGGCCGATCCGTTCACTCCAACCCGCCGCCGTCCTTTCATCCCCTCTGCCTGCCGCCCATCCATCTCCTGCTGCCCACCGCCGATCCATTCATCTCCTGCTGCCCGCCGCCGATCCGTTCATCTCCTGCTGCCCACCGCCGATCCATTCATCTCCTGCCCCCACCGCCATCCATTCAACTCCTGCTGCCCACCGCCGATCCTTCATCTCCCTGCTGCCCATCCTTTTCACCCTGTGCCCACCGCCGATCCATTCATCCCCTGCCCGCCGCCGACCATTCATCTCCTGCGCCCGCCGCCGATCCGTTCATCTCCTGCTGCCCCCCCCGATCCATCATCTCCTGCGCCCACATTAATCCCTGCCCCCCACCGCCGATCCATTCATCTCCTGCCGCCCGCCGCCGATCCATTCATCTCCTGCTGCCCCCCGCCGATCCGTTCATCTCCTGCTGCCCCCCCGACCCATTCACTCCCGCGCCCGCCCGAACCTTTTCTTTTCCGCTGCCCCCCCGATCCATTAATCTCCTCTCCCACCGCCGATCCATTAATCTCCTGCTGCCCCCGCCCACCCCATTCATCTCCTGCGGGCCCACCCCGATTCGTTCATTCCTGCCCCGCCGCCGTCCTTTCATCTCCTGCTGCCCACCGCCGATCCGTTCATCTCCTGCTGCCTGTCGCCCATCCATCTCCTGCTGCCCACCGCCGATCCATTCATCTCCTGCTGCCCACCGCCGATCCATTCATCTCCTGCTGCCCACCGCCGATCCGTTCATCTCCTGCTGCCCATCCATTCATCTCCTGCTGCCCGCCGCCGATCCGTTCATCTCCTGCTGCCCACCGCCGATCCATTCATCTCCTGCTGCCCACCGCCGATCCATTCATCTCCTGCTGCCCACCGCCCATCCATTCATCTCCTGCTGCCCATCCATTCATCTCCTGCCCCCGCCGATCCGTTCATCTCCTGCTGCCCACCGCCGACCATTCACCCTCCTCTGCCCCCCGCCCGATCCGTTCATCTCCTGCTGCCCTCCGCCGATCCCTTCATCTCTTGCTCCCACCGCCGACCCATTCTCTCCTCTCCCCACGGCCGCCCACTCTCCTCTGCTCCCCCCCCCAAATCCGTTCATCTCTTGCTCCCACCGCCCACCTTTTCATCTTTTGCTCCCACCCGCCCACCTTCATCTCTTGCTGCCCACCGCCGATCCATTCATCTCCTGCGCCCGCCGCGGTCCATTCATCTCTTGCTGCCCACCGCCGATCCGTTCACCTCCTTCTGCCCACCGCCGCTGATCCATTCATCTCCTGCTGCCCACCGCCGATCCGTTCATATCCTGCTGCCCACCCCGACCGTTCACTCCTGCTCCCACCCCGATCCTTTCATCTCCTGCTGCCCACCGCCCATCCGTTGATCTCCTGCTGCCCACCGCCCATCCATTCATCTCCTGCTGCCCATCCATTCATCTCCTGCTGCCCATCCATTCATCTCCTGCTGCCCACCGCCCATCCGTTGATCTCCTGCTGCCCACCCGCCCCTCCATTCATCCCGCTGTCCATCCATTCATCCCTGCTGCCCACCGCCCACCTTTCATCTCCCTCCCACCCCCTTCCGTTCATCCCTGCTCCCCCGCCATCCTTTCATCCCCTGCTGCCCACCGCCGACCCGTTCATCCCCTGCCCCCGCCGCCGATCCGTTCCCCCTGCTGCCCGCCGCCGTCCTTTCACCCTGCTGCCCACCGCCGACCCAAAATTCATCTCCTGCTGCTCACCGCCCATCCATTCATCTCCTGCTGCTCACCACCCATCCGTTCATCTCCTGCTGCCCACCGCCCATCCATTCATCTCCTGCTGCCCACCGCCGATCCGTTCATCTCCTGCTGCCCCCCCCCCCCATCCATTCACCCCCCTCCCCCCCCGCCGACCCTTTTCATCCCCTCTGCCCACCGCCGATCCATTCATTTCCCACCGCCCCCCAGCCCTGCTCACCCCCGACCCCCACCCCCTGCAGCCAGGGCTTCCCCCCGATCCAACCACCTGCAGCCATGGCTCACCCCGCCGATCCAGCCTCCTCAGCCGCCACCTCCATCCATCACTGTGCACTACGCTTTTTCGGATGCGTTTTCCCCGGGCAATACGTACCCACATGGGACGCTTTTTGGACAGGGCCAAAAGCGCACTCCATTATTCCCTATGGGCTTTTACTTGCGAGAACGCAAGAATTTTGACATGTTAATTCTTAAAAACGATCCGAAAAGCGCAGTGCAGGAACTCTGAAAAGCGCATCGGGGCCCCCCGTCTTTTCGCAAAACGGATCCAAAAGCGGATCGACAAAACGTTGTGTGAACAAGCCCTTACATGCGGCGGCTCTGTCCTCATACTTCACAAAGGAAACTGCATTCAACTAATGCTAATGTATAGATGGCACTGACTGTTCAACTGGCACTGTTATGGGGGGCACGGTATAGCTGGCACTAATATGGTGGGCACTAGTGGGCAATATATGGCTGACACTAATATGGTGGGCACGGTTATGGTGGGGGTTGTATGGCAGGCACTTCTAGGGTGGGCCCTGAATGGCTGGCAGTGTAATGGTGGGCATTGTATAGATGGCACTGTCATGGTAGGCACTGTATAGCTGGCACTAATATGGTGGGCACAGTTATGATGGGCCGTGTATGGCTGGCACTATGGTGGGCACTGCATAGATGGCACTTTAATGGTGGGCCCTGTATATATGGCACTGTAATGGTGGGTCTTCTATAGCTAGCACTATGGTGGGCACTGTATAGGATGGCATAAATGGTGGGGTTGTATAATGCACTGTAACTGGCACTAATTGGTTGGGGATGGTTATTGTGGGGCCCCGTAGGGTCCCCTATATGGGCACTTATAGATGGGACTGTCTGGTAGGCACTGTAAAAACTGGCACTAATATGGTGGGCACGGTTATGGTGGGCCCCGAGGGTGGAACATGGGCACTGTAACTGGCACTAATGTGGGGAGGTTATGGTGGGCACTGTATAGATAGCACTGTAATGGTGGGCCCTCTATGGGTGGCCGGGTGGGCATTGTAAGCTGGCACGTAATGGTGGGCACTGAAAGATGGGACTGTCAGGAGCACTGAAAGCTGGCACTAAAATGGTGGGCAAGTTTTTTGATGGCCGTTAGGCTGGCACTATGGTGGGCACTGCATAGATGGCACTTTAATGGTGGGCCCTGTATGGCTGGCACTATGGTGGGCACTGTATAGATGGCACTGTCATGGTAGGCACTGTATAGCTGTCACTAATATGGTGGGCCCTGTATGGCTGGCACTAAGGTGGGCACGGTATAGATGGCACTATGGGGCTGTTTAATGAAAATGTATTAAAAACTGTTTTTGTATTATCACTCGCTTACTTTCATAAAGAATATTTATTTCTGATACAATTCATAGCGTATTCACAAGATGCAGCCACTTCTGTGACCACCAAAAACTACAATGAAAAAATGGCGCCTCATCTCCTCTTTCTGGAGAATAGAGCAGGGGCCCATCCTGATCCCTGGCAGTCCCTAAAGTGGAACCAACAAATAATGGACGTTTATTATCCCAACAGCACTAATGTAGACCAGAACATGTTGTGCCCCCTGCCCTAGAGGTGAAGGGCGACATGTATCAGCAGGACCGCGCCATTTTTTGTTGTGCTTTGAGCAGCTATCGTAGCCTTGTTCTATAGATGTATGAACCATCGTGCGTCGAAAAATGCAACAAAGTTTGGCGCGTAATTGTCGTACAAATCCATACCAGTTTAAAAGTGTCGTGGTTAAGACTATTTTTAGCGTAGAACGGGGCACATTCAGGGCTGGGACCAGGTATTCTGATGCCCTAGGTAAATACGGCATTTAGCGTCCCACCTCTCCCCTCCCAATGTAAAATTCAGCCCACTCCATACCTATTTGCACCCCCTTCCTGTCTGGGATGTGATGGAGCCCTAGGCGGTCGCCTACCTCCGCCTACCCATCGTCCCGGCCCTGGGCACATTTATAAAGTGCTGTGAGACAATTTCATACATACCGTCAGATCGTACACTATGAAAAACAGAGGTATAACTGGCAAGGTGGCGCCAGGCAGAGCCATCTTAATAGCATTATGGGTCCATGGGCATAGCACTGCAGTGGGCCCCGACCAAACACATGACACCACACTAGGCCATGCCGCTAGCCACCCCCAAGCACACTCATATTATCACGCCACTTATGTCTGGGTACTGCTAGCCTGCAGCCTACAAGACTAATTGGCAAAACAGGGAGCTTTGACTCCCTTCTCCACCATGGTTTTTGCATATCCTAAAAACACACAAACAGTTAAATAAGTAAAACCAACCAAGGGATCCAGGGTATGTTTCTTGTATTCCTGGGACAAACATACACCACCAGGGGCACCTATACTTGTGGGGCCCCCAGACAACTGCCTAGTGTGCCCAATGAAAAAGATGTCCCTGGCGTCAGGTTCACACATGTCCCCCACAGGGTCTACCTGGGAAGAGATGTCCTTTGAAACAATGGAGCAGGTAAGGCGGGTTTCACACGGCTTATTCAAGCCTTAATTGCGGGACGGATTTCGCCTGCAATTACGATTTCAGTACGGGGCGGGGCGGGGCGGGGCGGCTGCTCGCCGGCCCCATAGACTTTCATTATCCACGGCGCGTATCCTGCCGGGATAATGTGCATGTCACTTTCTCCCCACCCGGCGTATTCGCCGAGCGGGGAAGAGAGATGGAATCCATAGTTCTCTATGAGAACTATAGATTACCGTAATGGCTGGGACGGATTTCAGCCGAACTGCAGCGTAGTACAGCGTGCAATACTGCTGGAATCCGTGCCCGAAATAAGCCGTGTGAACGGCCCCTAAGGCTTTGTTCACACGGCTTAACTGCGGGACGTAATTACGCCCCGCTATTACGCCGTGTGGACGGGGGTTGGAGCGGGGGAGTGAGCGGGGGGCCGGCACTTCGCCGGCCCATTGACTTGCATTACCAGCGGCGCGTATAAGCCGAGCAGGGACAGAAGACGTAATCCATAGTTCTGTATGAGAACTGTGGATTACCGTAATGACTGGGATGTACTCCAGCCCGTAATTTTCGCACTTCGGCGCGGAATTACGGACCAAAATACGGCCCATTTTAAGCCGTGTGAACAGGGCCTAACTCTCCAGTTATGTTAAAAGGCTACAACTCCCAACCTGCAACTCATCAGCACATGCTAGTGGTTGAAGTCCCTCCACAATCGGAGCCCCACCAGCTTCATGCTGGACAATTTCTTTTGTAATCTAAAAAAACCTGAATCAAAAGAATCTCAATAGTCAATACAATGAGGGGGCAGGAGTGCCTGGGTGCAGTGTTTGTGTTGGCTCATACTAGTTCACCTACCGATTGTGTTCTCCTGGGCAAAGTCCCCAAGAATTGATCCAGGACGTGTATGCCAGGCCCAGCTATTGATCTCTGGGGCCGGGAGGAAAGCTGTAAAACCTAACTCACCCTACTGGACTGTAATACAATAATTAACATGCCATGCCCATAAAAGAACATGCTGGAAAACTCCTTGGTAATCGTGATCAGAGGAGATCCTAGAAGGCGGCAAACATTTAGACAGAATTCTCTGAGACTTGCAGTACTGCAATAGCTCACTAGCTGTGGGAGCCACCTAGTGGTGAATAGAGGAACAACATGCATGCATTTGATTCTGTTTTAATGTCCTCTCTGCAAATTTCTTGCTGCTGTCAGTGAATGGGATTATTAGTTCTTAAATCTGATTTCCAATGGTAATTCTAAACCGACTGTAAATCGGCTGTCAACCTTTAACACGGACCTTAATGGAAAATCCTTTCAGCAGTCCCCAATGCACGGATTTTCCACCGGACGGTTCTTTATACCGCCGGCGGTCTGAAAAACATAGAACATGTTCATTCTTCTGCCCGGTTTTCGGGTGGAACATGAACATGTCAATGCAAAGTAGGACGGCTTGAATCAGCAAATCGCGGTGTAAAAGCCGTTCCCCTGCATGCCAAAAACAGAGCAAATACCAGTCAGGATTTCCCGACCGGTATTTGTCCATTGCCATGTAAACGACCCCTAAGAGTTTGTTACAAATGTATTCCAGGTGGACAGTCTGAGAGGTGACCACAAATGTAAGTTTTGGGACAGTATATCTAGCTGGAGCCTAGGCTGTTATCTCACAGAGGATTACCTAGACTGCATACAATTGTAACAGGCTCGCAGCTGGGAGAATTATTAGGTCTGTACAGGTGCTAAGCCTTTGCCCATAAGCAACAATGTTTACTGTTCGACTGGGATGCAAGGGGCCCACCAGTGGAGTCGATTCTTGTGGCCGAGTAGTGGAGTTGATTATTGGGTCTCAGCAGCAGAGTCAATTGATGAGGGCCCTTCTGTGGAGTCAATTCTTGAGGGCCAATCTGTCGAGTCAATTCTTGAGGGCCAATCTGTGGAGCCAATTCTTGGGGCCCACTAGTGGAGTCGATTCTCTGGGCCCACCAGTCTAGTTTATTCGTGGGGCCCACTAGTAGAGTTGATTCTTGGGGCCCACTAGTAGAGTCGATTGTTTGAGCCCCCCCACAGAGTCAATTCTTGGGGCCTACTAGTGGAGTCAATTGTTGAGGGCACATCTGTGGAGTCAATTGTTGAGGGCCCATCTGTGGAGTCAATTCTTGGGGCAAACCAGTGAAGTTGATTCTTGGGGTCCATCCTGCAGCTACTGCGCATGAGTCTTGCACTTTGCTTTTTGCTTTCTGCCTCTCTGCCTTTGTCCCTGAAAAGCAGCCCCAGGTCTTCTGTGCCCACCATGTCCAAGGGCCACCTGCTCCCCTTTGGGCCACTCAGAACATGACCATTTTCCCATTCACTGTCAGCAAGCAGAACTTTTAGTTTAGTTAGACTTGACTACTGATTGTTCAGTACATAAAAATATATAATTAAGGTATTGCTGCTCAATAAAAAAAAAAAATCATGCTCATCTTCCTCCTCACCTCGATTACAGCACTGGCTTTGTGTTGTTTCCCTACCAACTTCTATTTAATTCTTGGCTCAAGCCAAATAGGATGTCACTGCTGCAGCTGTTGGTTGGTAACAGTGGTCACATCCCAATGTGTACATCACCTTTTGGAAATGAACAACTTTGAATGGTGATGTGAGAACCGAGGCATGTAATTACTGCAGTTAAAGGCCATGTTCAGACGGCTTATTCAAGCCGTAATTGCGAGCCGGATTGCGCTTGCAATTCCGGCTTGAATAAGGGGCGGGGGCGCGGCCGGAGCGCGGCGGGAAGAGCTGCTCCCTGGCCCCATAGACTTGCATTATCCACGGCGCGTATTGCGCCTGGATAATGTGCATGTCACTTTCTCCCCGCCCGGCGGATTCGCCAAGCGTGTAGGAGCGACGGAATCCACTGTTCTCTATGAGAACTTTGGATTACCGTAATTACTGCGATGGATTGGCGCCGTACTGCAGCGCAAATTCGGCGCGCAGTACGGCGTCAATCTGTGGCGAAATAAGCCGTGTGAACACGGCCAAAGAGTGGCTGCAACAGTGACATCACATTTGGAATAGCCAGAAAGTAAGCAGAAGACAGGGAGAGACGTTGCAGATTCAGCACTGGCACTAAGGCAAGGAAGGTATGATGGGTTTTTCCTATTGGGTAGCAGTGCCTTAATTGCATACTTTTATGTACTGCACAACCCCTTTAAAGAGAACCTGTGACATCCCCTGACATGTCTTGTGTTCCCTTATAACTCTGTATTGTGCTGTTATATTGTGCTGACATTTATTACTGAATCTGTCATTTGGGTGTTACCATTCCAGTTTGGGAAGGGGTGTGTCCCTGCACACACTGACTGTCAGCACAGTCAAATTGTCAGACACAGCCCCAATTGGTAACACCCAGCTGACCGATTCAGTAATACATTTCTTGGAGGAATAACAGAGGAACAGCACAACACAGAGTTATAAGAGAAGATGCTCCAGAATTGTTATATCAGAGGAAACATAAGGATTCATTAAAATAGACATGTCGGCAGATGTAACAAAATGAGAAAAGCACTTCAAACTAGTATGTGGTGACAAACACTATAAAGGGTCGTTCACACTGCTATTTGGCAGATCACCGTATTGGCACCATACTGGCTGATGGCGAATCCTCCCAGCATTACGGTAATTCACAGTTCTCATAGAGAACTATGGACTCCGTCTCTCCTAAACGGTCGGCGAATCCGCCGGGTGGCGAGAAAGTGACATGTTCATTTTCCCGGCGGGATAAGCGCTGTGGATAATGAAAGCCTATGGGGCCGGCGGGCAGCGTCCCCGCCCCGCCCCTTATTCAAGCCGTAATTGCGGGCAAAATCTGTCCCGCAATTACGGCTTGAATAAGCCGTGTGAACCGGCCCTAAGTCTATGTTCACAAAATGGATTTTAACATGGAATTCCACATCGGATTCCACGTTAAAATCCATATGAAAACGGAGTCCTATACATTTGAATAGGCAGTCTGTGATTTTTTATCAAATTGAGGTAAGGGTTTATCATGGCCAGCCTTCATAGGGTGGAGTTGCCCTTTTCGGGGCGGCTATCTCAAAAGTTAGGGCAGGCAAAACAGGGCTTACTTGTGGGATTTTTTGCAGTTTTATGTTATCATGCAATTTTTTATACCTTCTGCTCAGAGTACCTAGTTTCCCTCCACTCCACCAAGAATGCCTTAGAGCGGATCCTGCTCGAATTCCACATCTACAGCCATAATATGGATTAGGCCCATTGAAATGGGGGTAAACTGTATCCAAATCAGAGGAGAGAACTGTCTCTGCAAAGTTAACATCTACAACAGAAATCCAAGATATCAATTTTGATTTCTGTCTTAGATTTCACATTGGATTTTCCATTTGAAAAAGGTTAATTGTCTAACATGCAATAATAGAGGAGCCTGAGGCAGCTTTTTATGCCTATGTTCAACTTAATACATTACTACCATTATTATTTCTGACCAACCAAGCTCTGGGATCATAGGGTACTGCATTGGGCAAGCATAAGGACTGCAAATGTACATCCAGGCCCGGACTGCCTGTAGGGCAAACCGGGCATTTGCTCGGTGGGCCGCTGGGGTCCGGGCCACAGCGGCGGCTTGGATCGCCCGCCGAGGAGGCCGGTGTCCCCCACCCCGGTGGGCCCAGAGTGCCAGCGCCGTTCTGTGGCGCACGTTCAGGGGCCGCAACGGTCACATCTGCGACCTGACCCCTGTGCCAGGGGCCCGAAAGGCCCCCCTCGCCATACGGCTGCATGGCCGGGTCACAGACCCAGCAATGCAGCCAACACGGCCACCGCCTGCACCGCGTGGTGCAAGCAGCGGCCGAGGCTCAACAGCCGGGATCTTCTGATCCTGTCTGTTCAGCTCCCAGGAGGAAGCCAGCGGCCGCTCCAGAGCAGGTGGAGAGGAGGGGACAGCGGGTGAGTATTATTTTTATTTTTTTTAAACTACTTTCTGTCCCTGCCTGCCTATAAGTAGCCCTGCCTACCTATACACTGCCCCTGGCTGCCTATATACTGCCCCTGCCTACCTATACACTGCCCCTGGCTGCCTATATACTGCCCCTGCCTACCTATACAGTGCCACTGGCTCCCAATCAACTGCCCCAGGCTACCTATATACTGCCCCTGCCTACCTATACACTGCCCCTGGCTACGTATATACTGCCCTGTCTACCTATACACTGCCCCTGGCTACCTATATCCTGCCCTGCCTGCCTATACACTGCCCTGCCTACCTATACACTGCCCCTGGCTACCTATATACTGCCCCTTACTTCCTATATACTGCCCATGGCTACCTATATACTGCCCCTTACTTCCTATACACTGCCCCTGGCTACCTATATACTGCCCCTGGCTGCCTATATACTGCCCTGCCTGCCTATACACTGCCCTGCCTACCTATACACTGCCCCTGGCTACCTATACACTGCCCCTGGCTACCTATATACTGCCCCTGGCTGCCTATATACTGCCCCTGGCTACCTATACACTGCCCCTGGCTGCCTATATACTGCCCCTGGCTACCTATACACTGCCCCTGGCTACCTATATACTGCCCCTGGCTACCTATATACTGCCCTGCCTGCCTATACACTGCCCTGCCTACCTATACACTGCCCCTGGCTGCCTATATACTGCCCTGCCTGCCTATACACTGCCCTGCCTACCTATATACTGCCCCTGGCTGCCTATATACTGCCCTGCCTGCCTATACACTGCCCTGCCTACCTATATACTGCCCTGCCTGCCTATACACTGCCCTGCCTACCTATATACTGCCCCTGGCTGCCTATATACTGCCCTGCCTGCCTATATACTGCCCCTGGCTGCCTATACACTGCCCTGCCTGCCTATACACTGCCCTGCCTGCCTATATACTGCCCCACCTACCTATACACTACCCCGCCTACTTATACACTGCCCTGCCTACCTATATAATGCCCCTGGCTGCCAATGTACTGCCCTGCCTGCCTATATACTGCCTCTACCTGCCTATAGACAGGCCCTGGCTGCCTATAAGTGACCCTGCCTGCCTTTATACTGGCCCTGCCTATATACTGTCCCTGCCTACCTAATGGGGGTCTAGCTATTTACATGCCATTTATCTGACATTTTTTAATTTCTAATTAAATTTTTTTTTTTAGAGTCTAACATACGTTGTTTGGGGAATTGATAGGAAAGTGCTGGTAAAGAGAGGAGTCTAAGATGTATTTGTTGTAAATTCTACAGGGGCGAGTAGTGACCGGGAAAAGAAGACATTGCATGCTGTACTGGACAGAGAAAAAAGGGAACAATTCATCAGGGAACAACTCATCAGGGAAGGGAACAACTCATCAGGAAAGACGTCATGGAGGTTTGGGCCAGATGCAGAAGAAACAGAGAAGAGAACAACTCCCATCAGAGATGACGTCTCCTGTGAGTCCCTGCTGTCAGGGGTAATTTTACTTCTGTGTTGAATCAGTGCTGTATTCATGTGATGGTGACCTGACTACTGGGGATGTGATTCGTTGTAGGTTATGCTGGTGCTTATGTAGTGTCAGCAGGGCCGCCGATAGGGCAGTACAACCGGTACTGCTGTACCGGGCCCGGGCGGTCTGAGAGGCCAGGGGGGCCCGCCGCCGCCGGCAGGCTCCGCCCCCTCTGGCTTCACAGAGGCTCTCTTAATTGTATGCACGTCCGTGCGACGCGCATACAATTAAGATGTACAGCGGAGCAGGGAGAGCTGTGCGCTCCCTGCCCCTGCCGTACATCGCTCAGCAGGCAGCGCGGCGGAAGTGACGTCATCGCGCCGCCTGCCGAGCTTCCTGTTCTCAGCCGGGAGGTGACGGAGACGCCGGGGGAGCGTGGCCAGGTAAGTAATTAGCTACAGGGGGCCCTGAAACTAAAGGAGGGGCCTTACAACTAAAGGATGGGGCCCTGTACTATTGGAGGGGCCCTACCACTAAACGAGGGGCCCTGCACTATTGACGGGGCCCTACAACTAAAGAAGAGGCCCCGCACTATTGGAGGGGCCCTGCACTCTTGGGAGGGCCTGCACTATTGGAGGGGCCCTACCACTAAATGAGGGGCCCTGCACTATTGGAGGGGGGCCTACAACTAAAGGAGGGGCCCTGCAACTAAAGGAGGGGCCCTGCACTATTGGAAGGGGCCCTACAACTAAAGGAGAGGGCCCTACACCTAAACGAGCGGACCCTACAACTAACCGAGGGGACCCTACAACTACAGGAAGGGCCCTACAACTAAAGGAGGGTCTCTGCACTATTGGAGGGTCCTACACTATTGGCAGGGGCCCTACAACTAAAGGAGGGGCCCTACACTATTGGAGGGTCCTGCACTATTGGAAGGGGCCCTACAACTAAAGGAGGGGGCCCTACAACTAAAGGATGGGGCCCTGCACTAAAGGATGGGGCCCTACAAGTAAAGGATGGGGCCCTGCACTAAAGGAGGGGGCTCTACAACTAAAGGATGGGGCCCTGCACTAAATGAGGGGCTCTGCACTAAAGGAAGGGGCCCTAGACCTTAAGGAGGGGGCCCTGCACTATAGGAGGGGGCCCTACAACTAAAGGAGGGGACCCTGCTCTAAGGAAGGGGGCTCTACAACTAAAGGATGGGCCCTACACAAAAGGAGAGGGCCCTACAACTAAAGAATGGGCCCTAAAACTAAATGAGGGGCTCTACACTAAAGGAGGGGGCCCTATAACTAAAGGAGGGGCTCTACACTAAAGGAGGGGGCCCTACAACTATAGGATAGGCCCTACAATTAAAGGAGGAGCCCTACAACTAAACGAGGAGCCCTACAACTAAGGGAGGGGCCCTACAACTAAAGGAAGGGCCCTACAACTAAAGGAGGGGGACCTACAACTAAAGGATGGGCCCTACAACTAAAGGAGGAGCCCTACAACTAAAGAAGGGGCCCTACAACTAAAGGAGGGGCTCTACAATTAAAGGAGGGGCCCTACACTAAAGGAGGGGCCCTACAATTAAAAGAGGGGCCCTACAACTAAAGGAGGGGCCCTACAACTAAAGGAGGGGCCCTAAAATTAAAGGAAGGGCCCTATAACTAAAGGATGGGCCCTACAACTAAAGGATGGGCCCTAAAACTAAAGGATGGGCCCTACAACTAAAGGAGGGGCTCTACAACTAGAGGAGGGGCTCTACACCAAAGAGGGGGCCCTACAATAAAAGGATGGGCCCTACAACTAAAGGCTAGGCCCTACACTAAAGGAGGGGGGCTCTAGAACTACAGGAGGGACTCAAAAACTACAGGGGGCCCTAAGCTGCCTACACCGGGCCCTAAGCTACCTACATCTCCCTTAGCTACCGCCCAGGGGCCCCATTTTACCTATATACTGACGGGGGGGGGGGCATAATTATGGGGGGTAATTATTACCAATTGGGCCATTATAGATGGGGAGTTTGTACATGGGGGAGGGGGCACTCAGTTGGGAAAATGATGAAAAATAAGAGTCTCAGGTGCTTGTGTTATAAATTTACAGGGACGAGTGGTGGACAGAGGAAGTCATCATGGAGGTCTGGGGCCGAATAGAGAAGAAAAGAGAAAGTGAACGACTCATCAGACAAGACGTTACCTATGAGGCCCTAAATGTAAGTAAACTATTTGCAAAGCACCTGTGTACCTGGTATCTACCACTATAGGGTCACTGTATGGAGGAAATGTTGGTCTTGATGTAATGGTTTATATTCAGTAACAATATGGCGGTATTATTCAGTATTGTTATGTTGGAGATATGTGGTAATAATGTGGGCGGTATTATTAGGTGCTTGTATATTGTTGTGTTTTGTGATACTGGTCTTGGTATGCGGATTTGGTCAGTAACACTATGGTTTGGTGCTAGTCAGCATATGGTAGTGTATAGGCGGTATTATTTAGTATTTGTATATTGTTGCTTGGCAATATTGGAACTGGTATACTGGTTTGGTCAGTAACATTATAGTGGTGACATGTGGCGGTATTTGCTGGACCTCGTTATATGAACTGACCTACAAAAATAGATAAACGTACCTTGTATAATCCAGCAAGAAACTAAATCCAAAACAATGGTGCAATATTGCATTTTTTTTTTCTTTTGACCCCAGAAACCATTTTATCTATTTCCAGGGTGTTGATGGTTGAGGGCCGGGAGGTGGGTGGGGCTCTGTCGGGACGGCTGGAATGGGGAGTGTAGCGGGGGGTTGGGACGGCCGGAGGGCGGAGCCAGGGACAGAGTGGAGGGGGGGCCCAAATGCTCCAGCTGTATGGGGCCCCAAAATTTCTGATGGTGGCCCTGTGTCAGCGTGGACTTGTCCCCGTTTGTGAAGCAAGCGCACACCTGACTCTGTGATGAGGGGTTTCTCTGCACCACTTTTTCTTTCTTGCTTGTGTTTAGGGAGCTCTCACACGCAGAGGTTTTGGTGCATTTTTTGATACGTTTTTTGTGCAGAAATGTACAGCATTAACTACTCTGCCTTTCTGCACAAAACCGCACCAAAAACGCTCCGTGTGAAAGCACCTTTATAGTGTAGTTTATTTTAGAAAGTGGCGAGGTGCGAGAACAAGGGAAATTTTGTAAGCGGATATTGTATGTGGGCTGCTGGGGGCTTAGTGCCAGGGCTGATTTTTATTCCCAGTCCGGGAAATCCCTTGCTAAAATTCTGGCCCAAATAATATGCAAAGAACCATTTGTAAGCAAAATATACAGTTGAAACAGAAGTTTACATACACTATATAAAGACACATATGCATGTTTTCTCACTATCTGACATGAAATCAGAATAATCCTTACCCATTTTAGGTCAATTAGGAACCAAAATTATTTATATTTGACAAATGGCAGAATAATGAGAGAGAGAATTTAAGGCATTTTTATTATTTTCTGCAAAGTCAAAAGTTTACATACATTTCATTAATATTTGGTAGCATTGAACTTAAACTGTATGTCTTGGGTCAGTTGTTTTGGATATCCTTCCACAAGCTTCTCACAATAGTTGGTAGGAATTTTGGCTCATTCCTCCTGACAGAACTGGTGTAACTGAGCCATGTTTGTAGGTCACCCTGCTTGCACCTGCCTTTCAGCTTTGCCCATAAATTTTCAGTAGGATTGAGATTAGGGATTTGTGATGGTCCCTCCAAAACATTGACTTGGCTATCCTTAAGTCACTTTGTAACCAGTTTGGCAGTATGCTTCCGGTCATCGTCCATTTGGAAGACCCATTTCTGCCCAAGCTTTAACTTCCTGGTTGATATCTTGAGATGTTGCTTCAGTATTGCCACATAATTTTCTTCCTCATGATGCCATCTATTCTGTGAAGTGCACCAGTCCCTTCTGCAGCAAAACAGCCCCACAACATGATGCTGCCACCCCCGTGTTTCACAGTTCAATGGTGTTCTTAGGCTTCTAAGCTTCTCCATTTTTCCTCCAAACATAACGATCGTCGTTATTCAATTTTAGTTTCATCAGACCACAAGACAGGTCTCCAAAAATGTAGGTCTTTGTTCCTGTGTGCATTTGCAAACATTAATCTGGCTTTTATATGTTTCTTTTGGCATAAAGGCTTCTTCCTAGCAGAGTGGCCTTTCAGTCCCTGTTGATACAATACTCGTTTCAGTGTGGATAATGACACAATCTTGCCAGTTAAAAATACATCTACAGGCACAGTAAAAATACCAGTCGGTTTATCTGACCGGTATTTGAACTGTTTTCGTGCCGTGCACACGGCCGCCAAGGGGCGGCTTTTCTCCGCGGTTAGCCCTCATTCACGTAGACTTGTTCATCTTCCGTCCGAAAACCGGTCGGAAGAATGAACATGTTCTACGATTTTCAGACCGCCGGCAGTCTTTCCATAGGGGCCCATTTTAAAAGTTTTCACCAGGTTTGCAGATGGTTTTCAAAACTGAAAACCGTCTGAAAAACTGGGTGAAAACCCGTGCCGTGGGGGACAAGCCCTAATTAACTCAGATGTTGCAAATAAATAAATAAATCAGAAGCTTCTAGAGACATGACATCATCATATGGGCTGTCCCAAATTGTTTAAAGGCATAGTAATCCTAGTGTATGTAAACTTTTGACTTTGCAGAAAGTAATAAATTCTCTCTCTCATTATTCTGGCATTTGGCAAATAGAAATAATTTTGGTTCCTAATTGACCTAAAAAAGTTAAGGTTTATTCTGATTTCATGACAGATAGTGAGGAAAACATGCAGATGTGTCTTTTTATATAGTGTATGTAAACTTCTGGTTTCAACTGTATATTATAGTAAAATAAAATACATCTAGTAAATATAAAATACATGAATGGAATACAATGTAACTGAGATTCACAAAACTTAATTGTGATATTACAGAGCACAAAGTCTTCTGCAAAATGGTAACCTATGCTTGGAAAAAATATATTATTTACTAAACTATATATTCTGTACCATAAAATAGTTTCACACATTCATATCACATGATAGTCATAATTTTGTGACTCCATTATTTATATTTGTACTGCAAGATATTGTAGGTATTCTAGCCAGTCCTAGAATTTGCAGTGTGACTTCTATATAAGTATGTCTGCAGTCTCCTCCTTTATTGATCCCTTGTGCCTGTTTTATGCCTCTGTGCCCCTCATAAAACACACTAAAATATTTGGAGCATGTTCCTGTAAGCTCAGCAGAGAGAAATGGATGTAGTGGGAGACACACAGGCTAGTGTTATGTAAGGACAATAAGAGTATGTCTTGCCAGTCACAGCTGGCGCTTAGGATGCAGGGGGGCACCTTTACTGGAGTCTCTTGTCCAGATCTGGTGATGATCTTCATGCCAGCCTCCTCCTTATAAATAGCCCAACAACAGCCCCATTCACAGTGGAAACTGTGGGCTTTGACCCTTCCCCTGCTTGATAGAAAAAGAAGCAACTGTCTGCACCCCCTCCTGGTCATTTATGCATCAGCATTTCAAGGATTACATACAGATCCCCACCTGCTTAAAACTGTCCTTTAATCCGGCCTCAGTAAGACCTAGAAGGTGGTAAATTATTTTAAAAAAATCTGGATTATTGAATGGCATAAAAGACAATATAAAATATATACTAGCATCCCACCTGGAGCTTTCACATGTACAGCGGGTGAAATAAGTATTGAACACGTCACCAATTGTGTATGCAAATATATTTCTAAAGGTGCTATTGGCTCGAAATTATTACCAGATGTCGGTAATAACCAATCATATCCACATAGACAAAGAAATCAAACCATAGATGTCCATAAATTAAGTTATATGTAAAAAAAAAAAAGTATTGAACACGCTTACTGAAATGTGTTTAATACTTGGTACAAAAGCCTTTGTTGGTGATGACAACTTGAGGATGTCTCCTGTATGGAGAAACTTGTCACACGCATTGTTCAGGTGGGATTTTGACCTTTTCTTCCACACAAACACTCTTCAAACCCTATAGGTTCCGTGGGCTCCTTTTATTAACTCTGGGCTTTAGTTCCTTCCATAGATTTTCTATTGGATTCAGATCGGGTGATTGGGTGGGCCATTCTAGCAGCTTTATTTTCTCTCTCTGAAACTAGTTGACAGTTTCCTTGGCCACGTGTTTGGGATTGTTGTCTTGATGAAATGTTCACCCTCATTTTATCTTCATCCTGGTAGATGGCAACAGATTTCTATTAAAAATGTCTCAGTAAATTTGTCTATTCATTCTTATTTCAATTCTATGAAGTGGTGTATGCTGAAAAATAGCCCCACTCCATGATGTTCCCACCTCCAAACTTCACTGTTGGTATGGTGTTTTTGGGATGATATGCAGTGCCTTTTGGCCTTCAAACATGGTGTGTATTCTGGCATCCAAAGCAGGGGTGTTGCTAGGGTCCTAAAACATCCGGGGCCCAGGCCCTGTGTGTTAAGTTTTGCTCAGTAGGGTTGGGTTCACACAGCATTTTTCACACCAGATTGTGAACTGCAGTGTATTTTTACAGAGAAAAAAAACTTATGTTCCTGTCACTAATTTTCTGCATATTCCACATAGATCCTGTCCATCACCTCAGCAGTCACTGTACAATGAAAATCAGCGCTGACAAATTAGCTTTTTTAAAAAACGCTCCCCTCCGTATGACAGTATCATACCTCTAAATAACAGTCACCTAATAATACACCCATACAAATATACCATATGAATGATTGTTACTAAAAAAAAACTCCTACAAAACTATTACTACTTAAAGATCAATTAATTCTACCAGACCATGTCCAAATGCGACCCCCACATGTGATCAGTTGTACACGGACTCTGAAGATGTGTATTACCGCCATACAGTGACCAGATAGTGGTAGAAACTAGTTGTATGTAGGCGCTCTGCAGAAATATAAGTTATTAAACTGCAGTTACATTTAGTGACTCACAGGAGACGCCTTTTCTGATCGGAGTCGTTAACTTTCCCTTCTCTTCTCCATCCGGCCCAGACTGACATGATGACTTCTCCCGGCCACAACTCGTTTCTGCAGAATTTACCACACAAACATTTTAGAATCCTCACTTTTCCAGCACCTATATAGCTACCTACCGGGGTGGGGAGTTATGTACTTACCTAACCCAATGGGGGTTTATGCTGGAAAGCATGGTGAGGCCCCATCCCCACAGCAACTGACTTTTTTTATGATAGAAAATCCAGGTGCCTGCTGTGGGGGATGGGGAGTCACTCATCCTTCCTTTATAGGCCACTATTAAGTAGGCTTTTAGCCCACCTCCCAGTAGGTAGGTATATCGGTCTCTTCAGTAGGTAGATATATAGTTATATGTCCCCCAGTTGGTAGATATATAGGTAATAGAGTCCCCCAGTAAGTATATAGATAATAAGGTCAACATTTTGTAGCAGAGCAGGGCAGAAAATTTACTCTTGGAGTCTATGTAAAGCACCAGACATTTTTTGGCAAGTTTTTTGCAGAAATACATAGCAAATCTAATGCTGAGCATTTCTGCAAAAAATGCACAAAAAAGCACCAAAAAACATGCAAAACGCGCTTAAAAAGGGACGTTTTTTCTGCTGCTTTTGACAGGCAGTGGCAGGCAGTTTTATGAACGTTTTTAGGATTTGGTTTTCAGGTTGATTTTTGTCCACTGCCGTGTAGATATAACCTAACAGCTCTGAGAGAAAGCTGATTGAGGTATGTGACATCGTCCAGCATCCAGGAAATGTAACATTGATATTTTTGTTAAAATGGTTACTAGTGTTCTTAAGAAGATACATACTAATAAAGGTAATAAACATATTGATTTAAACCACTGAGAAAAGACTAGAATTACAGATTTTTTGTGACAACAATAATCTAGTCTGCAAACCTTCACATAAAGGCAGAAATATTGTCCTGATGGATAGGCAATATTAAGCTGATATGTGTCTATGATAACTTAGTGACAGAGATACATATACAGTGCTTGAAGGTAATTCAACATCCACTTTTGTGAATGAGCTCAAAATACTTTTGCTTGAAGCTAAGAATAGCAAACTTATTACAACCGATGAGTTTAAATACCACTTTAATACTAATCCAACAGTAGCAACTTTTTACTTGCTGCCAAAGGTTCACAAGAAACAGCATCCTATCCCTGTAAGGCCCATTGTATCTGGAAATTACTGCTGATACACAGGGTATCAGCCAATATATAAATTAAATCTCATCTCCTTTTATGGTTACACTTCCCTCCTTTCTAAAGGATACTAAGGACACTGTTGATAGGCTCCAGGATATTCATGTTACTCCTACTACTTTGATAGTAAGTCTGGATGTTGAGGCTCTGTATACTAATATAATGCATGAATAAGGGAGCTCAGTGGTTAACCACTTCCTTAACACTAAAAGTGTTCAGTTTTAGTCATATAATGCTTTTGTATTATCACGATTACAGTTTGTATAAACTCCTAATTATTTTCTTTTTAACAATAAATATTATCATCAGATCACAGGTATCGCAATGGTTACGAACGATGTACCAACTTGATGGGCGTATGTCTTTTTTCAACCATGCTATGTAACTATGTAACTTATGCTAATTTATTTTAAGGTTGGTGGGAGGACACTATTTTTTGGGGAAGATCTTTCTTTTTTTTACTAGACACATCTCATTTTGGGGTAGATATATTGATGACGTCCTCATCCTTGAGAAGGGAAACAACAACTTTTTCTGCTTTTGAAGAAATAACACTATCACATTGGAATGAGGTTTACCACTGAAATCCATGAACATCAAATTTCCTTCTTAGGTTTACGCATTTCACTGGGGCCCGACGGCAGTGTCCAAACGGGGATTTTTAGGAGGTCAGCTGCGACCAATAACCTTTTACATTGGGATAGTTTTCAACTGGTCCCTCAACAAAAGGTATTCCTATTGGGCAGTATTTGAGAGCAAGAAGCAACTGCTTAAATTATTAGACCTTTGAGAAAGAATGTTATCATCTTTATCATAGATTTTGTGTGACGGGATACCCCAAAAATGTATTCCAATTGGTTTATACCACTGCTATGATGACAGAAAGATATGAACTTCAGAGATACCGGTCGCCTCAGTCTTAACTGCTTCATAAGAGTCCCAGTTTATACTATCTCGTAGGTCCCCTCTGTTGCCGGTAGTGCCCTCTGTTTGTCACTCAGTAGTGTAGTCACTCGTGGATTTTGTTGGCCATTGTTAGATGCCCCCTCATGTTGTCAGGTAGTTGCCCCCATTGTTGCCAGGGAAGAGCCCCCATTGTTGCCAGGTAGATGCCCTCTGTTGCAGGATGAGCCCCCATTTTGAGGAGAGGCCCCCATGGTGCAGGTAGATGCCCCCTTTGTTGCCAGGAAGATGCCCCCATGGTTTCCAGAGACGCCTCCCCATTGTTGCAGGCTCAGGAGCCCCCCATATAAGCGAATTAAAATTAAAAATACTTAAAATCCATCATCTCCTCTACCAGGCCTGCAGCACGGCCGCTCCCCGACCGATCTCCTCAGCAGGTGCAGGGGGAAGTGAGAGCAGTCCTTCGCGTGCATCCCTGCGACGCGCGTCACTTCCCCCTCTGCGCCGTGTCCTGTATGTGCGGCGCACACACGGCGCGGACATAAGGGGGGAGGAGGGAGGAGGGAACGATCCCATCCTGCCTCTCCTGCACCAGCGAGACTCAGGGCGGGTGAAGCATGGGCGCAGCGGGCCGCTGCACCCCCTTTAGGAGCGGCCCCGGCGGCGCAGAGTAGGCACTAGCGCTACTCCGGCGCACCGCGGCATTTAAAGAGCCCCTGCCAGCGTGCTGGCGGCGGGAGGAATGCCATACTACCCGATTATATTGCGGTGGCAAGTTTCACGTAGGCAAACGGTTGAGGGCAGGAGGGGACCTCAAAATAGCGGACCACCCCGCCCAAAACACGGGAGAGTTGGATGTTCGGGCTAAGTAGCTCCTTCCAAATATCCCCCTCCACCCACATACAAATATCCCTCTCCATGTTTCCTTGGTCTCGCCCCTCACACCTTCTTAAATATAATCACCAAGCATGAAGTATAAAGTGTAACTCCTATCACAGGATCAGGTATTCCCTCACTCTTAGGCAAGGTTCACACGTCTTATTCAAGCCGTAATTGCGAGCCGCCGGCCCGCCGGCCCCATAGACTTGCATTATCACGGCGTTAATTGCGCAAATACTGGATAATGGTGCATGTCTCTTTCTCCCGCCCGGCGGATTCGTCGAGCGGGAAGGGAGCGACGGAATCCACTGTTCTTCTATGAGAAACTGTGGATTTCAGTAATGACTGCGACGGATTGGGAGTACTGCTGCACAATCCGGGCGCGCTAGTCGTACGGATCCGCTCAATCCTCGCGCCGCAATAAGCCGTCCTGGGTGTGTTTCGCCATTGGCCTTACTGTCAGGGACACATGTACACTACTCGCCAATATACTATTGCCAATTTTTACCTACCCAAAACTGCTCTTTATAGAGACCATCGCATAGAGTGTCAGTACTCCACTCGGTATAACCTTCACACACCATATAGAGACCACATAGAGGTCAGACACCCGCTAGGTATATAACCTATAAACACACCATATAGAGAACCACATAGAGGTTAGACTCCAGTCAGGTATAACCAGTCAACACTGTTCATATGGAGACCACCAATAGAGGTCAGTCATACAGCTAAGGTATAACCTAAAAAACTGCCATTATAAGGGTAGACCACATAGAGGTATCAGAAACAGTCTCAGGGTATAACCTACACACCGCCATATAGAGACCACATAGAGGTCAGACACCAGCTAGGTATAAACTAGTCCACACTGCCATATAGAGACCACATAGTGGGCAGACACCAGCTCAGGTATTAACCTTACATCACCACCATATAGAGTACCCATAGGAGGTCAGGGACACCTGCTCAGCGTATAACCTACAACACCTCTATAGAGACCACATAGAGGTCAGCACCAGCTCAGTCATATAACACTATCAACACTCCTCCATTATAGAGACCACTTAGAGGTTCATGTCACCAGCTCTAAGGTATAATCTTATCATAACACTTCCATTTAGGAGAACCACATAAGTGGTCAGACACCAGCACTCAGGTATAAACCTACTACACGCAATATAAAGACCACATTGATGGTCAGTCACCAGTCAGGTATAACCTTACAACACCTCCAAATAGGAGACCACTGTGAGTCAGTCACGCCAGCTCAGGTTATAATCGCTACAACTCACTTCCTTTTTGAGACGCTACACATAGTGGTCAGGACATTTCCAGCTCAGGGTATAACGCCTACAACACCACCTATATAAAGACCACATAGAGGTCAGACACCAGCTAGCGGTAAGCTACAATCACCACCATATAGAGACACTTAGAGGTCAGACAACCAGCTCAGGTATAACCTACGAACACCGCCATATAGAGATCAATAGAGGTCAGACACCAGCTCAGGTCACTTACAGTGAACTACAGCAACTGATCCGCAATTATAGAAGTAAAATAACACCTGAAATCAGGGAGCTCACCGGAGACGTCTTGAGATCTGATGATGTCGTTTTCTTCTCTTGAGTCGTTCGCTTATTCTTTTTCTTCTGCATCGGTTCCACACCGTCATGATTGATTTGTCCCGGCACAAATCTCATCCTGTGAAATTACACACTAAAATATCTTGGATTTATTCCTTAAGGACTATTTCAATATTGGGTCTTTTTAGGGGTGTTTATTATAGTTTTAGCACGCCTTAGGGGCGTCCGACAAAACTGACTAATGGGTCCCATTAATAGCTTAATGGAAAATGAGACCCCAGAGGGCCGGTAGGTTGCTTTCTCCTACTCTTAGTGGGGGCTTGGTGGTTGAGAAACAAAGAGCGCCCTAGGGACATATGGTTATATCTCTTGAAAAACGTCAGAATTGGGTAATTCAAGAATTTGAAGTTGGCATTTCCTGATCAATCTACCGGTGTTCTTGTGAATAGATGGATTTTGTCATGTAACGTTATTTGAGAAATTCTGCTCAAAAATGAAAATGGTGAAAAGAGTTACGTATAAATGTTTCACCTTTCACTTTGCTTTAATTCTGTGAAACACCTAATGGGTTTATAAACTTCCTATTGCTTGCTGTGTTTGAATACTTTAAGGAGTGAAGTTTCTAAGACTGAAGTCTTTATGGGGCGTATTCTAACATACAGGGGCAATCAGAAACACTTTAGAACTGGACTGGTCCCTGAACAAAATGTATATTTGAAAATTTTCTGGAAGAATGTGAAAATTGTACTACCACATTTCGAAGCCCCCTAGAATGTTTTGTAAAAATAATTAGACCATTTTATAAATTATGCCTACTACAGTAGATATATGGTAGATGTAGTTATAAACTGTTATTTAGTGGATTAACTATCTGGCTTACATGCAGAAATTGCTTGAAGTTTGGAAAATGGTAAAATTTTTCTAATTTTTCACGATACTTTATATTTTCACAATTAATACATAGGTACTTTTTGGACAACTTTAATTACTTTCTTAAAGGCTGCAATGTGTCACAAAGGAAAACAGTCTTGAATCACATTGGATTAGGTTAAAGTGCTTCAAAAAGTTATTCTCACATAATGTGGACACATGCCTGATGTGTTTATACAAATTGGGGGGCTCTGTCTGAGTGGCAAACTGGCTCCTGCGGTAGGTAATGGGTTAAATTGTGTATTATAACAGTTCTTACAATTTCATAGGAATCGAGATTAGAAAACTGCAACGTCTTTCCATATTGCATCCAGTGCATTTCTTAATGCTCTACCACACCACATATATATAGCATGTATTCATATGGTATGTCCAAGAGCCAATCAGCAACCTGTGCTGTAACCTGAGAATTTAAGGTAAACCCCTCTTGTAAAGAGGGAGAGTACACATTGAAGCTGACTTAGAGATGCAAGTTTCTGACCACACCCGTTTCCTTGTCTAGGACTTGCAAAGACTGACGCCACACCTCTTCGCAGCAGATTTTCGATCAGATTTGGGCAGCATGTAGCATGCTTTAAGGGGATGTGCCACCAGACAAGTACTGACCTTCGTTCAGTATGAGAGGAAGATGTCAACAAATCATCGCTGATGTCATGAAGCTGCGTGGGGAAAGGGAGGGCATGTGGGAGGAGGGGGGGATGAGGAATCCAAAAAAAGCGATCTCAAAACTTAAGGGAACTAATAAACAGTTACAACAGTGGATTCAATTCAGCAAGGATCACAGAGCCTCAGACTGCACTGTCAGGAGAAACCTTATCTGCTATCTGAAGCAGTAATGTTAATAGTAAACAAATCCGCAAGAGAAGAGACGAGCTGACTCACATGTCACACACAGCCATGAGCAGCTCAGAGCTGGCATAAGGGGATCCTTGTGAGGCAGGTTCTCTCAAATAATCAAACTAGAATGGTGAATTCTGGTATACAAAAGACGAACCGAACCATATTCTTAAATCAGCAATTGAATAAGCTTTCTTCTTCTGATAAAAGCAGGGATCTAATAACAATCAGTAGTTTTCTGTATACAAAAGATAAGAACCCATATTGCTACCTGGTGTGCCTTTAATTAGACCATTCATTCTTGGCCTGTTCATAAGTAAGAAGTGATTCTCGCAAGCGCGGCTTTGCAGTCCTGGGTCTGTGACGTAGGGGTAGTTATGTGGTAAACCGAAGGGGCGTTTGAGAAAATGCTGTGATCTCAGAGTAGTTTTCACTTTTTTTAATTCACATTTATTTAGAAAAGTGATTTTAAAATACCACATTTTGGAGGTTCCCACGTCAAACATTAACATGGTGGCAAAACACCTTTAAGGTCTAGCAAGTACACACAACTTTCTGAGTCTGGTCATGGAAGAGTGTATTGGGGACAGGGAAAGCTTGTTAGTACTGAGACTATCCTGCAGACACACACAATTCATGGAATTCAGATAAAGTCTTGTTGTCCCTTATCGTTTCAGAGAACATTTGCTGAAAATTGCTCTTGAGATCACTTTAGATGGGCAATTTGGAAAGATACAAGATACACAGCCGCTGAGTCAGAACTTCATTGGTGAATTATGGGGACTGGAAATAGCCAAACTACGGCGATGTGTATGGTTTGCAAGGGTGTAGGAAAGGCAGGGAATATTCTTAAGGTTCTGTTATTCCCTGCATGCATTGGTGAGCCTGTCCAATGAGTGAGCTTCTTGCTATTGTAGGCCTCCCACTAGCAATTTTCCAGCAGTTCTGGAAAAACGCTTAATTCTGACAGGTAGTTGAGTTTTTGCCACTCAATATGCAGAAGCTGTACACTGTCTTTTGGTATGAGCAGATAGGTTGCAGATGTGACTGACGTATTTTCATATGTTGGGTTTCCCAGAGATTTGACGGATCAGGGGACCCAGTCATGTCTAAATCTAATTCTAGAGTCTCTGCCAGAAAAATGCAGGTGCAGAACAAATGATAGCCACCCTATCAATCTCGACTAATGAGTTATGTAGCGTTTTAGTGGAACAAATGAAAAAAAATGCTGAGGGTGGAAATGCCTGTTGAGACATAAGATAAGGGATGTGAAATTACCTTTACAGATTTTTATTTTGCCTACGGAGAGGTACTCATAGAGCTCTCACAGGGTTCAGCCCTTTTAAAGAATGGTTTCGGTGCCCTTAATTTGATTAAGGAGTTCTATGGGAGGGTAACCTGAGATGAGCCAGAGAAGTAGATCTATGATAGGACACGTGATAAAACTAAGGGAGAGAAAAATGCGCAAGCATTTAAGCAGTGTGGTGCTTGTCAACATGACCTGGGGCTCAGCGACGATCCTTGCTGCCATAGAAACTCTCCACAAATTCACACCTTCTTCTTTTCTTAATAAAAACTGAGCCAAGGATTGGATTATGGTTGGCCACAAGCAGCGCCCATTTTATTGAACATACATATGAAATCACAGAATTAACATTAGCGAAATGGGGAAACTACGTACACCTCATCCATACGCTAAACCCTATCTTCTCCCAAATTAACACTTCCTTAACTTTCCAGAATCTCAACTTGGGGTGATGGTCTTTGGAGCCTATCAATCCTTTCAACAACCAAGGTGTCTGGCGAAAATCTCTACTTCTTTCTCCGTGCACAGTTTTTTACCCCAGCCGTCACCCCCGGCGATTTCAGGGGCACCAATGGCCACTCAGATGGGCCGTGGCGCACTAACAGATTTCATCAGATTAGCTCCCAAGGTACGGCTCCGCCCTGTGAGCCCTCCAACCTTCGCCAGACCAGTGGTATCCCGATATTGGGAGCCAAGCTGAGCCTGACCCCCCCACTATTTCACCGACCTTGCGGACCCAACCCGCCAGCCAGCTACTGTTGACGAAAAGCCACCACCTATTAGCATCCTCAATACGAGCTCGCCGAACTACATGTTACACTTCCTCCCATCGCAAGTAATCCCCCAAGACACCACATTTGGGAGGGAGGGTGGGTCTGGTCTGTTCTCCCGAAGGGCGTTGGGTTTCTGACCCTCCTTAGAGAACCCGCGCGGCGCAGGGGTCAGGCTTTTATTGTTTGCCTGGGCCCCCTCTGCATGACGAGCGCGGTAGCGCCCGCCCGCCTAACAACCCCTGCTGTCTGACGCGGCGAGGCGGGTCATGTGGGGGCTCCCCGTAGGGCCTGCGCCTCCCATGTCCGCCCGTTCTTGACCCTGGGCAGCGCCTCCTATCTCGTAGTGCTAGAACTTCTCCCAATCCACACCATTCCTCTCGTTGTTTCTTAATAAAACACTGAGACATGGATTGGATAAGTTGGCCAACAGCTGCAAACTGTTATTAACATACATATAAACACATTATAACAATTGCGACATGGGAACTAAGTACACAACATGCCCTAGTACGCTTAACCCTATGCGCCTTCCTTTATCAAAGTACACTTCCTTATGACTTTCCAGAAAAGTAAATTCAAATTGGGGCTGAAGGTCGTCTTGGAGCACAATCAATCCTTTTCACAACAACAAGTTCTGGCGAACAAACTCTCCTCCTTCTTTCCCCTCAGTTTTTACCCAGCCGTCACCACGGCTTCAGAGGGTCACCATTTAGCCACTCAGGCGGGCCTAACCATGTCCATCACTTGCTCCTAGGACGATCGCCGTCACCGTGTGGGGAAGCCCGCAAGACTCTCCTTTGCCAGACACACTGAGGTTATCCACGTAAATTTGGGGAGCTCGCATGTTGAGCCTTAGACCCCCTCCCACTATTGCCATGACGACACCTCAAGGACCCCAACCTAGAGCCTCGAGCTAGGCTACACGGGCATCAGAACTACGTGTGCGACGCCCCCACAGCTCCTAAGCCCTTCTCGATTCCCCCTGTCGAATGTCCCATAATATGACCACATAATCGCAGAAAACAACTGCTATTTATAGTGTACCGCCTTACTCTCCTCAAAACTCCCCTTCCAATTCCTCGTGCTCTAATGCACCTTAACCTCGATACCCCCCCGGGTTTCCTGAACAACGATACGATGCCATACGACATTTATTTCACTTTAAATCTCTTGCCCTATTACATACCAAACAACCGAATCTGTGTGCCGCCCATAGGACAACCTCGGCTACGATAATCTGGACTACCATATAACCACAAATCTGGAGTATAATACATCTAGTCTATAGCGCAACATTTCAATATCGCTTAGCCCTAATCAATGTCCCTAATGGGACGTGGGCCCAAGTTCATTCCCCCGACAGGAAAAACACACATAATCCGAAGAGCTCGATCCACGACACAACTCCTCTGGAATTCTGGCCAGCACTTGGGCTCCAGGATTAAGCCTCTTGTTCAATTCCACCGCACTAGAGCAAAATCTTCTGGAATCCCCAGATTGTCGACGCTGTTAAGTATACGGACGACCCGCTCTGCGCCCCGTGCACATACGGATGGTGTCACAATAAATCCAGATTTGAGCCTAGTGGACCTGAATTCTAGAAAAGAGCAAAGAGAAAGAAGGGGAGGGGTAACCGAAAACCCCCCATAAACGATCCTAGCCAAACCCCTTCCCATTAATAGCCTTACGCAGCCCATTCCCCCCCCCCCCATCCCTCATTGCGAAATACCTGCTTCCGACTAATCTTAATTACCAGAATATAAACGGTCGAATGTACAATCTGGGTACCTGTTCTCGATTTCCCTTTCTACCTGATTTTTCGTACCAGTTCGGCATCCTCTAAACCACCCAGACCGCCTTCTGCTCGCTGCCTCCGATGCGGGACAAGGAATGTGGCGGCGAATGCGCCGGGGTCCATGCCACGAGTGCTCGCCCAAAACACCGCCGGAAAGATGGCAGGTAAATTGGAGAACTGGACAAAAACCCCCATCCGCATTGTACTAGCAGGGGGAGAGGTCCCTCCTACGTAATCTCTTTTATTCGTCCCAAGACACCGTAACGGGGCACATCATTGCCACCATTGACCGCCCTCAAACGCACCACCTTGCCCTTCCCTCTTTTGTTCGGTCTTGGACACTCGAGAGTGTCTTTATCATAGACATCCCGCAAGTACATCTGCTCTGGCTGATTAGTGATAACATCGCTTCCCTGCAATCCCCCGTATTCACCTTTTTACTTGGGCAGATGTACAGCTCGCCGATCATTAGCGCCCAAAAAGGCCATGAAAAAGGCAGCCGAAACAAGTGAGCTTCAAAGTAGATGTACAAACTAACGGTAACTTAATCCCTAGACGTTCTAGCAGATAAAGTCAGCCGGACGCCGCTGGGATCGATACTGTGACTTTCCCCCGCTGAATCCCGTCAAGCTGTGTTATCGCTACAGCAAAAAATTTGCTTTTTTGTTAACATCAGTAAAACCACGTGCTTTTGAAACCCAATAAGCGTAAAAGACCTCGGAGATTGCAACTTGGTCATCTCTGGAAACGACGCCGACCCTTCATTAGAGCACATGACCTTACCAGAAATTTCGAATATGACAGGCCGTAGATACATATCCCTCAGCCACAGTGACATATGCGTATTTCAATGCCTCCGCTCCTCAACGCATCGTTCCCAGAGATGCTCCTCAGAAGACCTACAGAGTCATTAGAGGACACTTAAACCGCTGTTTGGGACCAATGAAGATCTGACTAAGTGGTGTGCAGCTTCCCTGACCACGGTCCATAAGTCTCGGATCAGTTCCAGCCCTACCGCTCCGCAGTTCCGCGGCCGCTTCTCGAATGAACGGGTTCCTGTATATCCGTGGTCTAAGCGCTCTGAGAGACTAGAAAGTCGTCGTGTCTTGCCATGGTTTCGCAGTTTCGTTCAGCCCGGAACGTGCGTTGCGCGCCACCACTCCGCATGGCAGTTAATAACGCCAGCAACGCAAAACAAAAACGCGCGCCTCTCGCGAGCATGGGAAAGAGGACTGGTGTGAGCGTGGAGGAAGTGATATGGAATTAGACTGGCTTGGACCAGCCCCCAAGGGTTTGTGCAGACTCAATGTTGCAAGCGAATCTTTTTGTCGACCTACTGAAAACGTCTTCTTCCCCTGAGATAGATGGGTTCGAATGAGATCAGAAACACTCAGTGGTGGGAGAATAGATGTAGACAATTGTCCAAACAAGAAGCCAAATAATGTCACCTTGACTCTATTCAAATTGGTAGTTGACTGACACCAACGCGGTCTTGTCGCCGCAATTCAGTGGGCAACGCCCCGGCACACTCCCTTTGGCAATATTGCACAGAGCGCGCAATCTTCGTAGACTAAATAAGCCTAACAGACTTCCGTTTGATTGCATCCGTAGAGAAATAACCTTGCCTAGCTATGTGCCGCATTACACTTAAGGGCGCTTATCTCCTAGATAAGAGTTCGAAGATTCGCCTTACCGTGTATGATTTGCTCGACAAAGAATCGACTGCCATACTCTCATAATATCTTTCAGCCTGGCAGGTCAAGCGAAATAAAATGATGCCGGGCCTGTTACCACCGCCGTTGTGTGTGCTACCCGCCGTTGAATGGGAAAAAACCCTCCCGCATTGGCTATGAGTACGGTCAGTTTGCAAAATTGATTCTTTCAGTAAACGGACTGTAAGTCCTCAATAATTACCTTCTTGCAAGCCTTGTATAGCCTTTAATGTCCCCCCTTCATGATCCGATCTCCCATAGTTTATCGCTCCCGGCAAAGGCTACATTCCAATCAATACCGAGATCTCAAAGTATGAATATGACCCAGAAAAATTGATAGACGTTGGTTGGGCCTCCTGGTTTATTCCGGGGCCAAGGAACTGCGACAAAGCTTTGCCACCTCTCGCTCCGCGCGCGGATGCCAGACGTATGCCAACGCCGCGACCGACTCAGCTCTTCGGAGTCCGATGGGTCCGGCTGCAAAGGATAAGTCATCTAAAATAATGAAATACCGTGGACAAACGCCGAAACGTCGCGTACACCATTCCACATGATAAGGAGACTGGAAAAGCCGTATCAAAATTAGTATGAGTCAGTAAAGGTTGGAATTCACACCCCTTCGGGTATATCACGATCTATAAAGAATAAAACCGACCAGGAACATCTCTCTAAGCAAACGCGTTGGTGCGCAGTGTGCACTGTCAGGGTGACACGGCAGTAATCTTATAAAGCGGACTCGAAGTGTCCGTTTTTGCCAAGAGTGGCTCCATGTCTCATACAACCTAACCAACGAAGCGCCGCGGTCAAAATGACGTATAAGCCACGGAACAAGCATACGAGGGTGCAATCCCGCGTTAAACCGATAATCTTTTAGGGAAAGTAATTAATGGTGAAGATGAACCTTAAACTTGTTGGGGCTCCTTTTTGGGACCTCTGTGCGCGGCTGCGGAGGAAGACATCCGACCAAGTCCGAAAACGGTTGGGAGAGTTTTTCGCGCGTACGGAGCCCTGCTCACTCCTGACGCCCAGATGTGGATATATAACATCCTTTGTCGCCACTTTAATTCAGGTACCCCCATGTGGTGTTGTTGTTTGGTAAGCTTTTTGGCCGATTGTCAGTAATTACCGCTCGCTTAACTGTGAAGAAGAGGGGTCCGCATGATGGCTGAGGTGATGGGATGCGTAAAACCTTCCTGCTGTGAGAAACACTCCAATTAGAACGCAGTAGTAGCTCGTGGCTCCTGTCGGATACGCTGATTATAGGATGTAGGGGTGGCTCTACGCTCTCATAGCAAGAGAATTGATTGTCTCGTGTGGGGTGTTCCACTCCCGCTGCGTATATAGGACAAGCTGCACGCTCGCCTTTTCACGGGACTCTCCTCCTGCGGGACAACAAACGCTCGTGATTGAGCAGTGAGAGGTGCATACACACGGACTCAGTCGTTGGTATGAGCGACCAATTCCGCATCGCACAAATTGTATTCATGATGTAAGGAGCTGGGGATCTGTCTCAGATTAAATGGTTGTGCAGAGACCCGGCTTGAAATCCCCCGGGACTCATCCGCTTCCCTGAGACCGAGCGATTCCTCTGTCCTTGACTGGAACTCACCGCGGGGTCACTGGAAAGGGCTGTCCATAGCGCGGTCGGGCGAACGATGTGTAAGCACCTAAACTGTACAGGCCCCCCATTTGTCCTTCTGATCAACGGATCGACGGCGAACTGCTTTCGCTGACAAAATTGTTCGTCGTAGCGGAGCCAATTGCTATGATCGCATTAACTCGCTGTGCCTAACTATTGACGTCAGATAGCAAAACAGGGCGAGAACAATGTTTCGGAGACTTCTCTCCAATGCGCTTGTCAGAATGGCGACAAAGTCGACCTGCATCAGTAGTTGGGAGAAAAGTCGCTGGCGGTTGATCATCGCCAAGCCTGCGCTTTTTGCCTCTCCTTTTTACTTCATTCCCTTTGTTCCTGTTTGGGTGAGATTGGAAATTTTTTCTAAAGGCAGGGCAGATAGAAGAAGTATTTTTCGACATACTCGATCTGCAAATCTTTTTCTTTCACTCTCCTTTTTTTAATGGCAGAAGGTGCCCGTCAGAAACCAAACATAGACTCGCCTTTTTGTCCTCTGTGATACCAGTGTCCCCCACCACGAAAACCTATCGTACTGCACCTTCTAAATCGCCCTCCGGCCTCACTTCCCCACTGAAACAACGCCCAAAAGGGTTACGCTTCCCGCTTACTCCGAGGGCCCACAGGCCTGCTCTCCTCATATCTCGCCTTATTCCGCGGGAATAAAGGGCGAGAGGAAAAATGCAGTACGCCGGGTGATATGAATAGGGTATCGCGCCGCGAATTCTTTCCTTGCTCCGTCATACCGTGGAGCACTGTTGAACTGTCCACAGAACCCAGGTTATCGATGGAAGGGTCCGGTGGGTTCAGTTCGTGGCGCCAAAAAAGATGTGTCGGCTAGATTGAGCGTACCAGCTAACTCTCCACGCATGGTGGTATTTCACCCGCCGGTGCGTTCGCACCGCTTGGAGCGGGAAGCCGTCCACTGTCGCGGATCGCCCGGGTGTAACCGACAGGTCCCCCGACGGGCCGAACGATTATAGAACTATTAGATGAACTTTGCACCAGGCTTAGCACAGGATGCTGTGATCCCGCGCAGCGCTTTCCAAGTCGATCCTGAAGGCCTCTTCCTTCGCTCGGCTTGTGTACCTCCTTCCGGCTGTGGGCAATCCACCCGGTCTCGCGTCGGAGCTCGGCGCCTCCGATGATCCTGGCCAACGATTGGATACGCTGCTGACGCTGCTCTGTCGGGCGCGCTGGGCCCTCGTTGGAAGGGGACCCTCCAGGTTGGGTCCCCAATAGCGCTACAGCGCAGGGATTGGCGCACGGGCGAACCCAGGAAACGGGGTAAGATTCCTGAGCTCTCCACCTGCCACTCGCGGTCCGTCGCATCCTCTCCGTCGTCCTCTGACCGCGGCCATCTTCCTCTGGATATGTGCTTCGAAAACGCGCTCCTGGCGGGGACCCCGACCGCTCTCACCTAGGGGCACCCGCGCCCGCTAGCCTGTGGGGGATTGCGTGAACAGGAACACTGCGTCGCTGCCCCGAGATGGGTACGCGTTGCTGGCTCGCCTCGTCTGGGCCTCATCGCGAGTCGGATTCCTCCGCCGTGGGTCGAGCCGCACGAGCACGGGACACCGGAACGCGCGATTGACTGAGAGGGTCCCCGGAGGGGCTCCTACGAGCGAAGCGGGCCACTAGGTGTCGGCTCTGGGCTACGGACGGTTCTGGAGGGGGTCCGCCGCTCTCGAAGTGCAGGGCCCAATGGAACGCCAGTAGGAGCGCTTGCGAGGTGATGCTCCACTACCCTCCAGCCGATCGCCCCATGGACTTTCGCTCCTAGCCATGCCTGGCCCGCCCGCTCCCTGCAGCCTGCCGCGAGTGCGCCAAAATCTCTCCATCCAGTCTCCCCTGCTGTGTTCTTGCACACATTACCGCCCAACTTTATTGGCCAAATACTCTAGTTGTGTCCGCGCGGGGACAGAGAGAGTCAGCAAGTCATGCTGTTCTTCCCACGACGGTGGTCTGACTCAGAGCCGCGCGGCCTGGGCGCGGGCTTGTTTATGTGGCCCCCTCATGACATTGACGCGCGGTGAGCTCCGCCCCTAACAAACGCAGCTCTGACGGCGCGCCGGGTATTGGGGGCCTCACCACTTCGAGGATCGCCCCATGTCCGCCGTCCTTGACACATGTTACAGGCAAAACAAAAACTGTGGTGATGAGACATAATGCGCAGATCAAAGGGATCCTGAGTGAAGCAGGAAAGAGGTTTTGGCGGTATTGGGGGTTTTTCTTATGCTGCTAGTGATTGTTAGGGGCGATCGTGTGCAGTGGTATAAGGGCGTGCAGGTACTCTAAAGAAAACAAGTGAAAACTGAGAAATGTCCTAACTGAGGTTTCTTATGTAAACAGTGATCAAAGGCCATACAAAGAGCGATTGTGTGCGGCCTGGCTGCAGTTATGCTGAGGCAGGAACATGTGGTTGCCCTGCTTAGAATTTCTGTTCTGTAAGCTTCGACACGATAGTACGCACTGAGGGCTGCACAATGTCTAACCTTTAGTTAGCCAACATAGCTAGAGGTTCTGAACTTGGCGAGAAGTGTTCAAAGGAGCTCAAGCAGAATCTCTCTCCATGTGGGAGCACGGTACTCCATCTACGCTCATTAGTCGAGTATGCATGACCAGGTTTCTGTCAGAAAGTAGAAAGGAAATGATGGGTTCAAATAGAAAAAAGTGTTTGGCCTTGGGTTTTAACTATAGAAAAAATCCGCAGCCAGAGTGCAAGGGCTCCTCACCTGACTGTCCTTTGCTGTCCTTAAAAAGGGACTCGCGAAAAACAATGGTTCTGTGTGGATAATACAAAATTAAACTCTTTAAGCATGTTTATTAGCATTGATATGTACATTATATAGAAATCAATACAAACAATGGAGCAGATGCACTATACAAAAGATGACAAGGCTGGTCAACATCATTAGATGTAGAAACAGTACATGTTCAGATGAGCAGAAAACAGAGAACAAAAACTAAGGTTATATTGCTGGTAAATATGTTGTAGGACAAACATCAAATCAATATAACAGGTGTTATATCGCTTCGGTGGAATAACACTATATGAGGATCTAGAATCCCAAAGAGAATGCTTTTTGTGTGAGTAAAAAGGGGAATCAATCAATCATAGTTCACATGTGCAGCTAAAATTAATAGAGAGGGGCTCTAGGTCCTTCCAGTGATAGGCAATAACTGTTCTGGTGGCAATAAATATGTGAAAAGAAACTGTTCTGTGAGTGGGAGAAATTGTAGAAAAATTGTATATCGTAGGATTTTCTAATAGGAGAAGAGCGTCAAGACGAAGGGGCACAAGTACTTCTGTAAACAAAAGACTAAAGCTGTGATTACAGAAACTTTTTGATTATTCTGGGTGCAACCCGCACCATGACTGAAGTATGGTTCCCTGTTGCCCGCATCTCTTCCAACAAAGATTGGAAGAGCTCGGGAATATAACAGATGAGTCTGGTAGGTGGTAAGAACCACCTAAGTTGGATCTTGTGCATGGTTTCTTGAGGATTGGCACATCTGGAAAACCTTGAGGGGATAGAGTGTGCCTGTTCCCTTGCTCTATTAGATAAATTGGTTTAGGCTTCTTTCCATTGGTCATGGTAGGAATTTACCCTAGTCTTGCCCATAAGAATCATTCTATTAGAGAGGGATGAGGCCTTTATCAAACCTCGTGCTTTTTAATTTAAAAAATTTTAAAAGTCTGAGAGGGAAGTAATGGTGTGTGTGGGGGCTTGGGTGGGGAGAGTAACTAATAGATTGCATCATATGCCAAAGTTGGAGGTATTGAAAGAATATCGAGGTAGGGAGATTATAGTTTTGACCATGTCCTCCCTCAAATGTTTTAACTACTTTATCATCATACAATTGCTCAACCAAGATTATTTCTATGGATCATCCCTCTAGCAGCGAATCGGCAGTAGGTTGGTGTGGTTGCCCCGCAGTGCAGAGAGAAGAGGGTCTGGAGATCTTTTCTTTTGTTTGTAAATCCACTTATTTGGAACTACATGTGAGAACCAGGCTTTGAAGAGATCGGTTAGAGATCTTAATGAGATAGTTAAAGATGGATCACATACCAATGAGGCGATCAGAGGCAGGTTTACCGAATTGGGAGTAAAGGCGGTAGATTCAAAAAGTGCCCATAACCCAAACTCCAGATCGGTGCCATAGGTGAAAAGCCTGTTCCCAGCGGCGTAGCTATAGGGGTCGCAAAGGTCGCCATGGCGACCGGGCCCCTAAGCAACAGGGGCCCCTCAGCCCCTTGAGCTATCATGTGCGCCTCCAGTACAAGCACCTCGGCAGCTAGAATGTCTGTGGCGGAGAGGAAGTCAGATCAGGATTAGTTGCGGAGCTTAAGCCTCCCAGGGCAGAACAGTGGGAGAGTCATGTGCAGCAATGCATTCTGAATCCAGACTCCCAGCTGCAGCCCATCAGCCAGCCCCTCTCCTACTGCTTGCTTAGCCGTTGATCAAGCAGCTCATGATGCGCCCTCACCCTCTGTCCTGCAGCCCGTCAGCGCCCTCTACCCTCCGTGCCTGCAGGCTAATCAGCTAACCCTGAGCCACCCTCACCTCCTTGCCTGCAGCACCGATCAGCAGCCATTGAGCAGCCCTCACCTCGCTGCCTGCAGCCCATCAAGCAGCACATGAGCGCCTCACCTTTGCCTGCAGCGATCAATCAGCTGCATGAGTCCGCCCTCACCCTCCTGCTGCAGCCCGATCAGCAGCCGATGAAGCGCCCTCACCCTCACTGCTGCAGGGCCATTCAGCAGGTCGCATGAGGCGCTCCCTCACCTCTCCTGCCTGCAGCCAACTCTCAGCCGCGCTCGTCGCTCTGCTGCAGGCTCAGTGCAAGCAGCCATGAGCCGCCCTACCGCCTGCGTGCACCCTCCACTGCCATGCAGATCATCAACTCAGCCTTGAGCCGCCCTCCCCCTTCCTGCGCTCTCTGCAGCTCCACTCAGCAGCGTGTTATGAGCGCCGCTGCACCCTCATGCCTGCAGCCCTATTAGCAAGCATGAGCTCCGCCTACCCTCCTGCCTGCAGGCCCCTTTAGCAGCATGAGCCGCCCTCTCACCTCTGCCCTGCATGCCACTCAGTGACTTAGCAGCCTATTGACCACGCCTCGCTCAACCAGCTCCTAGGCCTGTCAGAGGCATCAGCAGCGCCAGAGAGCCGCCCCTCATTTCTCTGCCTGCTAGCCCTGATCCAGCAGCCTAGGTGCGGCCGTTCACCCTCCTGCTGCAGCCCGATATTAGCAGCCTTGAGCCGCCCTCACCCTCCTGCCTGCCAGGGCCCATTGAGCCTTGAGCCGACCCGTTCACCTCCTGCTGCAAGCCGCCATCTGCAGCCAGGAGCCGCTCCCTTTCTTCCTTGCCTGCAGTCCCGTTCAGGCAGCCAGGAGCGCGCTCCTCACCCTCTGCTGCAGCCCATCAGGGGCACATCATGTATGGGGGGGGCCCGCGCCCCTCCATCCCTCCTGCCTGCAGCATTCCAGCGCTAGCCTGGAGCGCCCTCCACCTCCTGCTGCTAGCCGATAAGCGCCATGAGCCGCCTCACCCTCTGCTGCAGCCCTTCAGCTCTGCCATGAGCCGCCCTCACCCTCCTGCCTGGACAGCCCATCAGCCAGATGGAGCGACTCCCTCACTCTCTGCCTGCACAGTTAATATTTGTAAGAGAAAACATTAAATGCACTTATATGTCATTGTATAAACTACAGGGGTGCTGTTGATTTATTTTGTTGACTTCCAGGGTACGTCTGCGGGCTGGCTCTCTGTGTAGGGGGACATCGCTGGTACTGTTAGTCTGCAGCAACTGTTGTGGGGAGCTGCGGATTCTACACTACATATGCTTTATGTTTTTTAAAGGGTATGTAGTGTAGCATTTAGTACTGTAGATCCACTTATACAAAATTTTAGTATCAACAGAGGATTTTGTACTATTTCACGCAAAATTATAATCCCCCTGTTTAAAAACATAACCTTTTACTAAATCATCTGAAAAATGATACTTCCTTAAATTACCCCTATCTAATACCACAACAACCTAAATGATACAGCATACTAAATTCATCCATCAGTGGAGTAATCGCCTGCTGAAGGGCGCCTCCGCTTTAATGACAAGGATAATATCACTGTGATAAGTTTGTATAATTCTTTAATCACCGCTATCCCAACGCATGTTTCCCCTTATAATTTTGGGTTCATCAGGGGATTCAACAAAAAATCTCCTCTCGCTGTTAGGAATAAGAGAATACGTTTATACAACGCAATATTACAATCTATTCTATGACGGGTATATCACCTCTTATGCGGTGAGATAGGAAAAAGTTAGGTTACTTGCTTAGAAGCACTGCAGGTTTTAAATGATAATCCTAGCAGACCCATTGGTATGCTGGCACCCAGGATAGAGGGATACAGATTGATTTCATTTATGCCTCACTTAAATACCGTACTTGGCCGCTTTAGATGTATAACAATACAGCCTCCCAAACACTTCAGTATTAATGGATATTGTTTGGTATACTATTGCCGGGTTTACTTAACATGTGCGCTATCCCCTGCCTTTAACTCCATGTCTGGCGTTCCGGATGTTGCAGACTGCGATGACCGGAGGAATGGAAACCAGATGAATCGGTCATTTTCCGATTCACTTCAGCGAAAAGGTCATTTCCGATTCTCTTCAAGCGAAAGCAAAATACGATGCCCAACAAGACCTACCACTATCACTGAGCCGTCCGGCGTTTCATGAAATCGCTCTGCGGCATTCGAGGAAAAAGGCGCCGGCAAATGCGCGCACGATCAAAAATCCGGACATACTCTCTGCGCCGTACATAATAAATCGCTTGACATTTTAGAAAGACAGCACTATGTCACTTCCGGTCAACGCCACCGGACGTCATACCAAACCCATATTAAACTCCGGCAGCCAATTCAATCTCCGATTACTAAGGTTATAACGGCACACACGATTATCGCATAGACGCAAAATTGCTGCTAAGCAGCCCAAATTCTTATACTGGCCGTTCTGTATAACGGATATCTGGAGTGTAACATGGGCATTTAATTTTGGGTCAAATAAATTCGGAGGTACTAAAAATTCATTGTCTTAAAGCTGACTATAGATTATCAGGCTATAAGTAATCAAAGATATAATAATGTAATGATATAATTAATGATACAAAAAGTGACTGGTCAGCTGTTGCAAAATCATTATCTGGTCCTCTTGAAGAGTGCGAACGAAACAGAGCAGAAGAATAAACAGACCAAGTACGGCACTACTCAATAAAACATCCAAATGGCAAAGTTCTTTAAGGCCCTTTGGATAGGAATTAAATGTTTCCATACGGTTAATTCCCAACTGGGCCTCTTTACACAAAATTCGGTCTATCCCATTCTCCTCATCTTGGTGACGGTCTCACTACCTCCATGATCAAAAAGACGAGAGATTCCATTCGCCATTATGTTGTTCCCAAACATGTCGAGCTACAGCGTGTCTCTTCTATTACGTCTGTCCCCAGATGTTCTCCTCCCTCCTTTTAATGTTCTCTCTTTGTTTTTCATTATATAATTCAGGGGGGTTTTGGGGGGGGGGCAGGGGACATATGAATGTGACTACTCCTTCTGTCTACAATGGCTCAAAATCACGAAATAAAAAATTGTTTGTCCCTTTGAGGCACTTGTAAAGGATTAGTTTGTTGTTTGTATGGACAGGCTAACATCTTCGCCCACATTTAAAATTACCCATCGTGTCCTGTCATAGCCATAGTACCTTGAGGGGGTATGGTGTCAATGATATGGATCAATCTATCTTTAATGGATCTTCCTCTTCGGTAAGTTATCAAAGGGGTAGCAGGGAGGTATCCCTCTAGATCCTGGTCCAACCTCAATATTCCCCAATATTTTTTGAGGATGTTCACAACTTCTAGATTTCTATCGTCAAAGGTTGCGATTACACGTGCTTTATTGTTATCTTTATCCCCCTGAGATTTACCCTGTAGTAATGTTGTCCTATTCTGTTTTTGTGCATGCCTTAGGGCTGATTCCAAAACTCCTGAGGGATATCCTCGATTAAGAAATCTTTCTCTCAATATACCTGACTGTCTCCTAAAGTCCTCATCTCTGGAGCAGTTTCTCTTAACTCTCAGGAATTGACCCTTCGGTATTCCTCTCTTACAGGGTAATGGATGATAACTTTCCCAATGTAGCAAGCTGTTGGTTGCTGTGGGTTTCCTATACATATCCGTATGGATGTTGCCATTCCGATCTTTAATAATAAGGACATCCAAAAAGGGTAAACAATTTTCTTGTACTTCAAATGTGAAGTGCATACCAATCTTGTTTTTATTAAGATGTGCAACGAACTCCTCAAAATCACACCTTGCTCCTTCCCAGAGGACGAAGATGTCATCAATGTACCTCCCCCAGAATAAAATCTGGGGGGGGCCACTGATCGTCTCCCGGTTGTGAGACCAAGGTGGCCTCCCACCAGCCCGGTTGTGATACCAAGGTGGCCTCCCACCAGCCCAGGTTCCTGGGCTGGTGGGAGGCCACCTTGGTATCACAACCGGGAGACGATCAGTGGCCCCCCCAGATTTTATTCTGGGGGAGGTACATTGATGACATCCTCGTCCTCTGGGAAGGAATTTGCATGGGCACGCCCATCTTGTTGGTATGCCACGCCCCTTCAAAAAAGCCACACCCACTCCACCTAAATGCATAACGGCTTTGGAAGAAAGCCAGGTAGATGCCCTTATAGCCAGGTAGTAGCCCCCCATAACCAGGTAGTGCCCCGTACAGGCGGTAGATGCCCCTTGTAGCCAAGTAGATGCCCCCTCTGTAGCCAGGTAGATGCCCCCCTTTGTTAGCCAGGTAGGTGCCCCCCATTGTTAGCCAGGTAGGTGCCCCCAGTGTTAGCCCGGGAGGTGCCCCCATTGTCAGCCAGGTGGTGCCCCATTGTCAGCCAGGTAGTGCCCCCTCTGTTGCCAGGTAGATGTCCCCATCTGTTTGCCAGGTAGATGTCCCCTCTGTTGCCAGGTAGTGCTTCCTCTGTTGCCAGGTAGTGCCCCCATCTGTTAGCCAGGTAGTGCCCCCAGCTGTTAGCCAGGTAGTGCCCCATCTGTTAGCCAGGTAGTGCCCCCGTCGGTGGCCATGTAGTGCCCCATCTGTTAGCAGGTAGTGCCCCATCTGTTGCCAGGTAGTGCCCCATCTGTTAGCCAGGTAGTGCCCCCATCTGTTTGCAGGTAGTGCCCCCATCTGTTAGCCAGGTAGTACCCCCATCTGTTTGCCAGGTAGATGCCCCCTCTGTTGCCAGGTAGTGCCCCCTCTGTTGCCAGGTAGATGCCCCCTCTGTTAGCCAGGTAGTGCCCCCATCTGTTAGCCAGGTAGTGCCCCCTTTGTTGACAGGTGTGCCCCCATCTGTTAGCCAGGTAGTGCCCCCATCTGTTAGAGGTTAGTGCCCTCTTTTTTAGCCAGGTAGTGCCCCTTTGTTGCCAGGTAGTGCCCCCCTTGGTGCCCGGTAGAATCCCCCTCTGTTGCCAGGTAGAAGCCCCCTCTGTTGCCAGGTAGTGCCCCCTCTGTTGCCAGGTAGATGTCCCCTCTGTTGCCAGGTAGTGCCCCCATTGTTGCCAGGTAGATGTCCCCTCTGTTGCCAGGTAGTGCCCCCTCTGTTGCCAGGTGATGCCCCCTCTGTTGCCAGGTAGTTGCCCTCTCTTTTAGCCAGGTAGAGCCCCCTAAAGCTAATAAAAATCAAATAATAAAATCCACTTACCTTACCAGGCTCCTGCAGCGCGGCCGCTCCCGACCGATCTCCTCCGCGGCGCTGGGGGATGTGAGAGCAGCCGCGCGTCACTCCCTTGCAGCCGTGCGTCACTTCCCCCTGCGCCGCTGATCTGTGTGTACCGCGCACACACCGGCGCCGTACATACAGGGGGAGGAGGGAGGAGGGAGCGATCCCTCCTGCCTCCTCCCCGCACAGTGAGACCGCGGGCGGGTGAGCGGCCGCTGGGCGCTTCACCCGCCTGTAGGAGCGGTTCCGGCGGCGCAAGAGTAGCGCACCAGCGCTACTCTCGCGCCGCGGTAATTTAAAGGACCCCCGCCGCCTGCAGGCGGCGGGAGGAATGCCAACTCCCCCGGGAGGGCGGGAGGGGGACCCCAAATAGCGGGACCCCCCCGCCAAAAACGGGAGAGTTGGCATGTATGGTTATACACCTGGTAGTTGTAGAACAACATTTCCCAGCAGTGTCAAGTACCATAAGGAATACACATTGCAGGCACACTATGTATATGTATATACATATATATATATAGTGTGTCTGCAATGTGTTTTCCTTATGGTACTTGACACTGCTGGGACATGTTGTTCTACAACTACCAAGTACTCTACTACCAAGTAAAATAAAAAAGATGTAATGAAAAGAAAAAAATCTAAAACCTTAAAAAACATCCCCCTTTTGCTATTTTAATAATAAAATAATCAAAAAGTGACCCATAATTGGTATTGTCTCAGTCTTAAAAGTCCAGTCTATTAAATATAACATAATTTACTCCATATGGTGAACACTGCAGAGCCTGTGTACACTATCTACCATTATATAATCAGTATATGGCGGTAAAAATGGTCAAAAGTGTAATGTTGTAATGTTGAGTTTTTATCAGTGACAGTACAATGGTTTAATTCAGTCTCTTTATGGTGGTGTTATTTGGCAGTAATATTTGGTATTTGTATATTGTTTTAATTTGGCATTATTGGTCTTTGTAATATGAGTTGGTGTGTTAACAGTATGGTGGTATTAGTCACTTTATGTGGTGAAATACAGTGATTATGTGGCGGTATTATTGGTCTTGGTATATTGATTTGATGAGTAACAGTATGGGTTATTAGTCACTATGGTGTAGTGATATCTGGGGTATTCTTTGGTCTTTGTATATTGTTTTTATTGGTAATATTACTCTTGCTATATTGGTTTGATCAGTGATATTATAATGGTATTAGTCACTATATACTGGTGATCATGTGGCTGTGTGTTTTGTCTCTTGCATATGTAGTGACCTGCAGAATACAGATAACGTCAATTAAACTGTACGGTGTAAACTCCAACAAAAACTAAACTCAAAAAACAAAAGTGAAATTTAATTTTTTTCCTGTTCACCTCACAAAGAATTGGGGTGGAGGGAAGGGACCGATCGGGGGCAGACGCTTCGGCTGTAGAACATATTTTTCTTTATTAACCTGTTGTTAAAAACTAGTGGTCCACAGCGACCGTCTTCAGGTAGGGGGTCCAAGCTGAAGTTTTGCACCCGGGCCAACAAGCCTCTTGCTACGCCCCTGCCTGTTCCAGAATAATTGTTGAGTTGTATGCAGCCAAATTAGGAACAGCTAGACCTCCTTTTTTGTGACTAAAAGTACAGAAAGCCTTTCTTAATTCTAGGCCTGTGGCCATTCCAAATGATCTTTGCAAGTAAATTTGTATATCATGGATAGAGGGAGTAAATAAGGTATAGCCCTACAGTGTCTCACAGAAAAAAGAAAAAATTCCCATAAAACAATAGTTTTTAATAGATATGCATTAAAGGGAACCTGTCACCAGGTTTTTCACATATAAACCAATTACACTGTGGCTAAACATAGCCCAAGCTGCCTTTATTTTTTAAAAAAAGGCGTGTTGTTACCTTCCCTGAAGACCTTTTTCAGTCTAGAATCTCGCATATTAAATAGCCCTCTGACATCACTGTAATGGGCTGGTTTGGCAGTTATTCCCCGCCCACTTATTAAACAGCTTTCTGTTTTGCATAATCTCATTGCAAATCTCGACATGCTCTCAGCACTGGCAAAAACAGGAAGTGGAGCTCTTCTACTGACTGCAGCAGTCACCCACAGCTTATAGAAATCACCATTCGTCATTTCTGCTAGTTCATTCTTCCATCCTTTTCCCTACATGTTCTTACTCTCCTCATGAATATCTTTAGTGAGGATAATATTGAATAAATGATTTCATTAAAAAAGGGAGGAAGAGAGTGAGAAAAGAGAGAGCAAGAGACTCAGTGGAAAGAGGGAGAAGCTAGAGATGAAAGTATGCCTATCATCAGTGTCGGACTGGGAGGCTTAGGTCCACCAGAGGAGTTGTTTTTGGGGGCCCACCCTGTCTCCACCACCTAAAACACTGCAATACTCAGTCTCTCTTAACATATACAGACCTATGTGATGACATCTTCACACTAACCTGTAAACAAGATGGAGCGCTGGGGCCCTTTTGAGTCTCCCTCACTTAATTGCATCAGGACACCGGTGGTAAACATAAAAGGTCTAAAGATATATGTCCCTCTCCCGAATGATACATTTTACATAAATAAAAATATATCAAAAGCTATAACACAAAGTACTGAGTATAAAACTACTAAATAATGGTCGCACAATTACCAGGTAACATCGCTATATAAAACCACAATCCAAGGATAAAAATTTCCAATAATTCCACTAAGACCAATTACCACCACATCATGACCAGATATCCACACCACATAGTGACTGAATAATTTTCACCAGCCCATTACTAAATATAAAAACCATTACACTTTGACCCTTTCATTGCCATACAGTGACCATACAGTGGTAGATAGCAGTTGTACACAGGCAGAGTCGTAACTTGAAGCTCTGGGGCCCTAGTGCAAAAAGTTAAAAGGGCCCCCAAAATACCCTGTGCTACTTACAATTTCTGGTATCTTTTATGAGGCAGAAGGGCGACTGCTACCTCTGCAACCTTATAGCTTCGCCCCTTGTCCACAGGAGCTCTGCTGACATATAAGTGATTACAGCTCAGGTACATTTAGTGACTCACAGTCGTTCATGTTCCCTTTTCTTCTCCATTTTGGTCCAACCTTCATGCTGAATTTTCCTGAATTGTTGACACAAATATCCTAGAATCCCACTTTTCCAGCATTGTTTTCCTTTTCCCAACTCTATACAAACTTCCCCAGGAGTGGGAGGAGCGGGGCACAGGCCATACCTTATAGGCACAGTCTCTGAGGAGGAAAAGAGGACTAAACCCCCGGAGATTTTGCATGGCCTGTACCCCCAGAATTTGGGTATGTTCACATGTCTTATTTTGGGGTG
>JAODAL010002829.1:0-186354 GCA_025379985.1 Phyllomedusa bahiana
AAGTCATTTCAAAATGTTAGGGAAAATTTTAAACCCTGTGCAATAGTGCCTTTTGCTAAAGGTGCCTAGGACTGCATGAACTTAGAGGGGAACAAAGAAGGGGGTTTATTCTACCATATCTGAGGCCAGGATAGTTTGGAGCAGGATTTCTGAATAAAAAGCAGACAAAATTCTGACTGGACTCCTTAACAGACAGTGAAAGTTCTGCTGACCCCCGGACACATAAAGTGATGGACAGTTTTCCCTGTATCAGTGTGTGTACAGAGCAAACTGGCAATTACTGTATGTGGGCCGGGTAAGCAGGACTTTTGCTGCTTTATACCTAGAAACCCGCCCCCAAATTTTTCCCCGGCTCGCTTCTGCCCTTATAATCCCGTTTAATAGGCAGCATTAACCACCCAAACATGTTCCCTTTAAAATAGAGAATTGATTCTGTTTAAAAAAATGATGTGGGGCTAAAAACAGGTTTGTTAAAAAATGCAAAATAGTCAAACCCTTGAATAGTCCTGAAGCCCACAGATAAAAAAATGTGGTCTTGGTCTGTGTTCCCCTAATCAGCAAAAGGGGGGGCTCGGGAAGCTATTAAAAATGTATTTGACCTTAGTATGAGTTGCCTGTAAAAGTTATCCTCCCAATGTGTATGTCTCTTTGAAAAAAGTGTTTGATGATTTGCTGTGAATGTTGTATAAGGCTGGAACCTCATCTGCACCGTTATTTCATTTTTCCTTGTTTTGTCTTTGTAGATGGGGTGGAAGGGGCGGGTTTTTGGTGTAAGTGGTAGTGGAATACTATGCTCCAGAAGAGGGTAGAGCATGTAAGGAAGGTGAACAGGGCTATGTGACAACATTTGTAATACCATGATTGCTAAAAGTGTACGTGTTGTATTCATTCTGTGTTATTGTTAAAGCTTGGTGACTGATCCTGCTAAGTAGCATTTGCCAGTGAACTGTTTAAATCCCTGTCCATCTCTTTTATTAATGGGGAGATTTTGTCCAAGTCCATCCAGTACTGTCCAGAGCCTCTAACTCTTCCTATTGGGGCTCTACATTGGGAGAAAACAAAAATTTATGTTCTTCTGAAGTCTACCTATTTTGTGCTTCTGGGTCTTTAGTTTTAAGTTTCCAGCTTTTACCATACCTTGACTTCCTGCACCATCTATTGCCTTTGCAGATGTTTTCTCTAAGAAGCAGGCGGAGACACTACCACCTGATAGATCATATTCCTGTCCAATGACCTTCTCCCAAGTACCACTGCATACAATTTGAATATCTTGTCATGCCCATTAGCTTGTGAAAAGCTCCAGTAGTCTTCCAAGTATTCGTAAACAACATTTTCCGTGAGCTGTTTTATGTTTGTTTAGTAGTCTACTTGGACATCACCCTGGTCTTCTCCCCTGACCTTCTTTTAAAACACTGAAGACATGTCTGGCAAGTCCTCTGCCACCTGTGGGAGAATTAGTTATATGCTAAGCTAGAGAAATGCCTCTTTGAACATACCTGTATAAGTTACAGAGGGTCACGCACACCTAGCGATAAGGGAAAATATCAGGGTGCTAGTGGAAAGGAGGCAATAGCCTTAAGTCTAGTATAAATGATAAATCCTCTGCACACCAAATAGGTAGTGAGAAAAAAGGGTATATCTTTATTTAACATATAGCCTGGATTAGAGCTGTGGTAATAAATCCAAACATAGAAAGTGTCAGTATTGCACCAATTTGTTTAAATATTCACAAGTACATAAGCACAAGAAGATAGATATGAAAGATTAATAGGTATTGATGTAGAAAAATATACGTTTCGGCGTCTAGCCTTTTTCAAAATAACATCTGCGGTAAAGAAGATATTACACTAACCGGCCACTTTTTAGGTACAACCATGCTAGTAACGGGTTTTGGACCCCCTTTTGCCTTCAGAACTGCCTCAATTCTTCGTGGCATAGATTCAACAAGGTGCTGGAAGCTTTTCCTCAGAGATTTTGGTCCATATTGAAAATGATGGCATCACACAGTTGCCGCAGATTTGTCGGCTGCACATCCATGTGTGAATCTCCCGTTCCACCACATCCCAAAGATGCTCTATTGGATTGAGATCTGGTGACTGTGGAGGCCATTTGAGTACAGTGAATCCCTTGTCATGTTCAAGAAAACCCGTCTGAGATGATTCCGCTTTATGACATGGCCCCTTATCCTGTGAAAGTAGCCATCAGATGTTGGGTACATTGTGGTCAAAAAGGGATGGACATGGTCAGCAACAATACGCAGGTAGGCTGTGGCGTTGCAAAAGATGCTCAATTGGTACCAAGGGGCCCAAAGAGTGCCAAGAAATTATTCCCCCCACCATTGGACCACCCCCACCAGCCTGAACCGTTGATCAAGGCAGGATGGATCCATGCTTTCATGTTGTTGACGCCAAATTCTGACCCTACCATCCGAATGTCGCAGCAGAAATCGAGACTATCAGACCAGGCAACGTTTTTTCCAATTTTACTGTCCATTTCGTGAGCTTGGGCAAATTGGAGCCTCATTTCCCTGTTCTTAGTAAAAGGATGGCACCCGTGTGGTCTTCTGCTGTGTGCCCTCTGCCCCCAAAGTTCCCCGTACTGTGCTTAGAGTGCTCTTCCCCTCCTTGGTTGTACGGGGGGGTTTTTGAGCCCCTGTTGCTTTCTATACCGAAACCGTCTCCCCATTTCCTTTGACCTCTGGCATAAAAAGGGCATTTCCGCCCACAGGACTGCCGCTCCTGGTTTTTTTTTCTTTTTGACCTTTCTCAAAAAACCCTAGGGGTTGTGGGGTAAAAAATCCCGGAGATAAAACATTTCGAAATACTCAGACCAGCCCTTTTGGCACCAACAACCCTGCCACGTTTTAAAGGCATAAATCACCTTCTTCCCCATCTGATGCTCGGTTTGAACTGAGGGATTGTCTTGACCCCTTCTCATGCCTAAATGCACTGGAGTTGCCGCCATGTGATTGGTGATTGAAAAATTAGTGTTAAAGAGCTTGACAGGTGTACCTAATAAAGGGCCCCCGGGAGTGTATAAACACAATTTTTTGGGTTACGTAAAAATTTCAAATTGGCTTTTTGAAAGGAAAAAAGGGGGAAAAGGGGGGGGGAAAGGGGGGTGGGGGGGGAAGGGGGAAGAAAAATGAGAGGGGTGGAGGGAGATAACAGTGGAAAAGGGGGGAGGGAAAAAAGAAGAATTATGAATAAAAAAAACACATGAGATAGGAAATATCAGAGCATAAGAAAGGTAACTAAGTTATTCTTACCTAAAAAAATTGTAGTAAATGCACTGTGGTAAAAGAAAGGGGAAATAAATCTGAGGCGTGAGGCTATGGGGAAAGAAAGAGGTAACAAGGTAAATTACCGTGGTAGATATATGAATAAAAGATGTAAAGGAAGGGGTCATACCGCTCACTGCGAAAAATCGTTCCTTTTTAAATCCCGGGGCGGCGTTTAAGAGGGCCCGGTATGGTGAAGGTAAAGATAATCAGGTCACAGAAAGCCCTAAGGTGGTAAAAAACGAAGAATCAGGAGTAGAGGGGATAGGGGAATTAATTACCTAAAAAATGGACAAGCACGTCCTGGGGGTCTCGGGGCCCGCCGGGGGCTGTTTTCGGGCAGGGCGGGTCTTAAAAAAAAATTCCCGAGCCAATGCCGCGGGGGGCCCCCGGCGGCGGCCCCCAAGAAAAAAAGAGGGAACCCAAGGGGCCCCGGAAGTGTGAGAAGATAAAAGTATTTGAGCATGCCCCCAAAAAACGGCGAAAGTTAGGTTTAAAGGGTAGGACCCAAAGGGGAAAAAGGAAAAAGAAAAAAAATATAAAATTTGATGGGAAAAGTTGTATAGGAAAGTAGTCCAAATACAAGGAGAAGAAGAAGGGGGAAAAGGGGGAAAGGGGAAGAGGTCTAGAGGGGGAAAAGGGAGTATAAAAAGAAAAATAGAGAAGGTTAATTTAAAAGAAAGTATAAAAGGAAAAAAAAAAGGGGGGGTTTAAAACAAACCACCCTCAATAAAGTAGATACCATCATTTTTTTCTGTGGGAACAAAAAAAGTTTGATCAATAAAAATTTCCTTTTGTAAATATATTATTCTGCCACAGATATACGTTAGAAAAAGTCCCTGAGGGGTTTGTGGGGAGGATTCTCGTATAAGTTTAATGGTAGAAAGTAAATTCGCGACAAAAAGTTCCACGTTTTAAAGCCAGTTGTTGTAGGAAGATGCAATGGAGTTGTTTAAAGGGTTTCAGTTTAAGGGGATTTCCCTTTGAAAAAACGGTATGCCTTCGGTCAAAACAAAAAATGCAAACTTCAAAGTGAAGATCATTAAGTCTGTTTGGGCAGCCAAGCTGGATGACAGGGGAAGAAACAGGACGTGAGGGGTAAGAGAGAGGGGGGGGAGAAGAGGAAAAAAAATGTTTTTTGGGGAAAAATTTAAATTAAAAAGGAGCAGGCACGTAAAAATTAAAACAATGAACCCTTTTTTGCCACTGGGTGGCCGCATTACTTAGTAAAAAAAAAAAACATAACATTGCACAGTACATAAATATGAAGCTGTGACAGCATATATATATAGAGATGTTTAAACAGTGAGATGTTTCATGGTTACAGGAATGGGATAAAGATCAAATATATCCTCTAGGGATAACACAAAATTAATGTAGTACAAGCAGTGTTTATTGTTAAATATTTTTAAAAAGCCATATCCATGGGCGGGCCCCAATGGTGAGAATACAAATGCATTTAAAGATTTTTTGTATAAAAATTTTCATATAAAAAGCTCTTTTAAAAGTCCCTTGGGCCCCCAAGGGTGTTCGGGGTTTTTGATCCGAAACGTCCCTACGTAGGAGGGGGGGCCATATGATTGCCCCCTTGCGGGGTTTGAAGGCACTTGCTCTATAAAAGGGAAAATCTGAGTTGGGGGGATGGTGTTCCCTTTCTAAAAAGGGGGCAGGGATTGGTAAAAATTTATTTCCCTTCCCAGGGATGGTGGATTTTTGCTTAGAAAATCTTTTCCCCCTTCACTGCTTGTGAGGTTTGCCCTACATTTTCAATCCACATGGGCATTTGTTTAAGGTAGCCAAAAAAAATTGGTTTCCGCAGGGAAAAAAGCCCTTAAATTTGGGGTATTGTTGACCAGTCTGGGGATGAAAAAAAATTCCCCCTTTTTTTAAAAGAACATTGGGCAAATTGAGACAAGGATAGGTGCCTGTCTAGGGGGGGGTCATAGTCAGCTGTCAGTGAAGGGGCGAAGAGATCCGAAATCTGCCTGGGGCCAACGGTAAAGGAGGGTTTCCCCTCTCTTTTAAAGCCAAATTTGGGGGGTTGATGTTTGGGAAAAACCCCTATTTCTGGGTTTGCAAGTTGCCCCAAAAATTTGTCCAATGTCTGCGGATACCGATAAAATTTTTTTTTGTAAAGGGGGGATACTTTAGGACTAGTGGTTGGCGTTGTCCCGTAGGAAATAGGTCGGGGTTGGTCAGCATTGTTGGTCCGTATTTGTTGGGGGTGTGGGGCATCAAAGGGGTGTTAAGGATGTGTTTTGGGATGAAAGCTGTAAGAAGGGTTTTGAATTTTTTTCAAGTCTGGTTTTACAAATTTTTGGGGGGTTTCCCGAAATATGCGGGCGGATTTCCGGGGGTGTTTTGTGGGCCCTGGTTTGTGAAAAATTTTGGGATTTGGGGGATGATTTCTTGGTAGTGTAGAAGGGTATTCCCGGGCAGTGGGTTTTTCCCATACAAGTGGAAGATAGGTTGTTGTGAATCAGAATTTTAAAAAGTTGTGTCCAAAAAAATTTAAACTTTTTATTTTTTATAGTGTATGGTGAAAACCCTTTTATCGGGTGGATGGGTTGATATGTTTATGGAAAATCCCGGGGTGTGTCCCCGGGTCCCGTTTTCCCGATGCAAAAAAAAAAAAAACGTCGATTTAAAAGGAAACCAAAGTCTTGAGTGCTGTAAAAACAGTGGGGGAGTATTTACATTTTTCTGATTTTAAAAATGGCCATGAAAATATTTGGGGTATGGGGGGGCCATTTTTTTGCCCATTGCCCCCGCCTTTTTTTTTGGGAGATAAAAATTTGGGCCCCAAAAAAAAGAAGTTGGTTTTTTAAAAATTAGGGCAAAAGGTCAAGGGCAAAAATTTTTTTCGACGTTGGTCAAAAAAAATTGAGAAATTAATAATTTGGGAACAGCCCCCCTTGACCTAATTGATGTTTAATAGAGGTGTATAAGCTCGTTACGTCCCCCTGTAATCAAAATTTTGGGGTTTTTTAGAAATTAATTTGGTTTTATTTGGAATTTTTTTTTTGTTCAGATAATCACCCGTGTCCCCAGAATGAAAAAAAGAAGTTTTTTTTCACTAAAGGGGGTTTGAATTTTTTCAAGCAGAATAGCGAGTGGGGACGGATTTGGTTGTGGAAAGGGTTTCTAAACGGTCGTCCCGGGGGTCTGATAGGGGTCTTTTTTGGATTTTGGTAACACATTTTAAAAAAACCGGGGTGAATGGATGAGAGTTAGTGAGGAACTCGGGCTGTCCGTGAATTATTAAAATTAGGGTAAAATGTGTTGACCAAAAATCCAAATAAACCCATACTGAAAATTTTTTTGGGGGGGGTTTAAAGATTTAGGGGGTTTAAAAGGTGTCCCCAATCGGAGTTGTCGTTGGATTTTCAGGCCAAAAATACATGTTCTTGTCCATTAAAGGCAAATTTTACCCCCCCTTTTCCCGTGGTTTTTAGACTTTTTCTTTGGGTGTTCATTAAATTTATTGAGTTTCTTGGGTTCCAATGGGGGGTGAGTTTAGAATGGTATTTCAGGTTTGTCGATAAAGAATGGGAGGGTTTTAATTGGCTATATCGCGGTTTGGCCCAAAAAAAAAAAGGGGCTCTAACCCGGGTGGAAAGGGTTGGGAGGGGGATTTTATTTTGGATTTAGTTTTAGGGGCCAGATTAGATATTGAAAAAAAAAGGATTTGGGTTTTTGATAGGCCGGAAAAAGTGGTTCTGTCGGTGGTGGGCCCTTTTAAGTGTTCGTAAGGCGGACCCCCCACCAAAAAAAACGTTGGGGTCCTCCCCAAAGAAAAAGGGTCAAGAGGTGTTTATGGGAAAAAAAGGACGGCCCCCCTTATTGGTTTTTGACTTTTTTTGTAGGTTGTTAAATTTTTTGATGAAAATGTTTTTTAATAAAGGTCCGTGGGTAAAATACCGGGGTAGCAGGGGGGAGCCGTTGCTTCCCGGGGGCCCCCGCGCTTTGGGGGGGGCCCCCGGGGGAGTGTTCTGCGTCCCCTACCCCCGGGTTTTTCCGTCCTGGGCCCGCCGGAAATGAACTTAACAAATTAAAAAAGGGGGCGGCGGGGGCTGCGGGGGGGGCCCCGCGCATACTCCCTCTGAAAAGCCCCCGGCCCCCGAGCCCCCAGCGTTTTAGAGGCAAGGGCCCTGCCGGGAGGAGCAGGAAAAGGAAGCGCCCCCATCGCTTTCCAAAATTTCTACTTCCCCCTGCCGGCCCTTGGGGGTTCCCCCTTTGGGCCCCGCGCGGTTTAAGTAACATCCCAAACCCCGCCCCCCCGCGCGGAGGAAAAGGGCCCGCAGGGAGGGCAGCCCGGAAAAAATTTGGGGGGCGTGGAAACCCAGGTGGGGAGTAAGTTTTTTTTATTTTATTAACCCCCTATGCATTTCCCATAGCCCCCCTATGGGCCTTTCCCCTTTTTTCCCCCCCTTTGCCTGCCTATAGCCCCCAAAATTTCCTACCCAAAGCCCCCAATGCCTTGCCTATAGCCCCACATTGCCCTGCCCCCATAGCCCCCCAAAAGCCCGCCTATAGCCCCCAATTAAAGCCTGCCTTTAAAACCCCCCAAAACGCCGGGCCCATAGCCCCCCTTTTTGCCTGCCCCATACCCCCCTTTTTGCTTTCCCCATAGCCCCCCCATTCCTGCCCTTTTTCCCCCCTTTCCCGCCCATAGCCCCCAAAAATGCCCCTTTCCTATTTGAACTTTGCCTGCCCCATACAGCCCCAAAATGCCTGCCCTTTACAGCCCCCCCATATGCCTGCCTAACATCCCCCCATTTTTCCCCGCCTATAAAAGCCCCCCTTTTTTGCTGCCCCATCAGGCCCCCCCATTTGCCTGCCCCGCCTTTTACAGCCCCCTATATGCCTGCCCCGCCCCATTCAACCCCCCCATATGCCTGATGCCTTTTGGGCCCCCCTTTTGCCTGCCCTTTCCTGCCTATTTCCCGCCCCCTAAAACTGCCCGCCTTTCCATACGCCCCCTATTTGCCTGTGGCCCATTCAGTCCCTTTATGCCTGCCTGCCTATTTCCCGCCCCAAATGCCTGTTTTCAGCCCCCATAGCCCGCCTCTACACCCCTATTTGCCTGCCGGTTTTTTACCCCCCAAGCCTGCCTGTATACCCCAACCCCAAACCCTTTCCGGTCCCCACTTATTGGGGACCCCTTTTTAGCTAACCCCAAACCCCCTTCCCCCTTTTTGCCCCTTTAGCCCCCCCTAACCCCCCCGTCTTTCATTATAGCCCCCCTAAGCTTTCCCAAACCCCCCCCTGAAATAATTGGGGACTCTATTGGCTCCTAAACTTTCCTATTTGGGGCCCCCTTTTATCCCCATTAAGCCTGCCTGCCTAAATGGACCCCCCTATTAAACCCGGGGGGGAGGGGCTGGAAAAAAAGTCAGGAAATTTTAAGTTTTTTGTGTTAAAAAAATGCAGGGAAAAGTGGGGCGGGGGTTTTCATCCCAAAGATGGCAGGATGGAAGGTTTCCAAGGGAAAAAAAGAGAAAGTAAACGAATGGTCAGGGGAAACGTAAACCCGTGAGTCACAAGATGTAACGCACTGAATTTTTTTTTATTTTTTAAAAATTATTAAATTTTTTTTAAAGGCCATTGATTTCCCGGGGGGGCTGTTTTCCCTTCGAGGGGTTACATACTTTTCTAAAAACAAAACCGGGGGGGTAAAAGTGATAAGGATAAAGGGCAATTGGTGGAAAGAGGGAGAGGATTATTTTGGGCTGCCCCGGCTGGTACCCCTGCTGTCTTTCCACTATATGGTCCCCTGTAGGTGGTTTTTTTATACAGTCTGCAGAGCCCGTGTACACTAGTTTTACCCCTTTTTGGCCTTTATTATTTTATATTATTTTTTTTAGACAAGTATTTCTTTGGTTTTTTACTGACAGTAATGTGTTTGGGTTTTTTTTCAGGGCAAAATATGTGGTGGTAATTTGTGGTCGTGTTTCTGGGGGGATAAACAGGTCCTTATGTTAAAAAGGTTATTGGTAAAGTTGGGTTTTTGGGAAAAGTGGATTTGATTGGTAGCAGTTTGATGGTGATATGTATGGTGAGGTATTTGCCCTTGTATTATTACATTATTAAGCATGTCCTGGTACATGGTCGTGGTCAGGGAGGGGGGGCCCCCCATCCAAAAGTTTGCTATGGGGCCCTGGCTTCTCTAGTTACGCCCCTGCTAAAGGTGGCTCACCTGTGAGCGTGTTAGTATGCGTGGTGGTGGTCCTCCGTTTCCCCCTGCGTACTGGTCGTTTGTGTAAGTACATTTTGGTCGTCGTCCACGTGGTCGTCCTCTTCCTAAAAAAGGTTGTCTTGAAGTACCAGAGGATAGGTCACTGTCGGAACCTGAGGATATAGTATATCTATTAGCACGATTAAATGGAGGGCGGGGGTAGGAGGAACCCTGATCTTGCCACTTATATACTATATCGTTGAGGTAATCCTCCGCGTCTCTAATAAACTTGTTCCTTTTCTTCTGTTGGTTGTTAGATTTAAATTCTGCTATAGTTTTGTGGACTCTCTCTTTAAGACCGTCCACTCCTCTGGTGAAGTTGAAGAACTCAGCTGCTGTTCAATGCTCTCGATCTTCTTAGAGGATTCCAATAATTTGACTTGACGTAACGAGCTTATACACCTCTATTGATCATCAATTAGGCCTAGAGGCTGTCTCCAAATTTTTAAGTCTCAATTCTTTTGACGTCGAAACAATTTTGTCTTGACCTATTGTCCCTAATTTTAAATATCAACTTCTTTCTATTTGGGGACCAATTTTATCTCCAAAGAAAAGGCACGGCTATGGGCAGTAATATGGCGCCCCCAAACGCCAATATTTTCATGGCCATTTTTTAATCAGAATATGTATATACTCACCCACTGTATTTACAGCACTCAGGAATTTGGCTTCGTTTTATCGACGATATTTTTTTTGCATCTGGACAGGACCCGAGGACACACTCCTGACTTTTCCATGATCATTTTCAATCCATCCATCCTGATCTACGGTTTTACCATACACTATAACAATAATAAGATTAATTTTTTGGACACATACATTTTTATTGATTCACAAGGCCAACCTATTCCGACTTGTATCGGAAACCCACTGACCCGGATGCCTTCTACACTACCAGGCAATCATGCCCCAAATACCAAAGTTCACTACCACCGGTCACAATACAGCCGTATCCGAGGCCCTAGTTTTAGGACCCGCAAATTTTGTTTAAAACCGACTTGAAGAAATGTCCCGACCGTTCTTACAGCGTTGGCTATCCCGAACACATTCCTTAGACACAACTTGATGACCAACCACAGACAAAAAGACCAACAATGCTGACCAACCCCGACCTAGTCCTACGGCACAACGCCTACCACTAGTCCTCAAGTATCATCCCTTTACGACTAAAATTCATCAGGTGATCCGCAGACATTGGACGATATTGGCACGTGCATACCCAGAAATAGAAGAGTTCAAACATCTACCACTCCATGCTTATAAAAGAGAGAGAAATCTCCGTGACCGATTGGTCAGGGCAGATTTCGGATCTTTTTCGTCCCATCACTCGACAGCTGACTATGACCTCCCCTAGACGAGGCACCTATCCTTGTCTCAATTTGCCCAATGTTCGTCTGTAACAAAAGGGGAATTTTTCCTTCATCCCCAGACAGGTCAACAATATCCTATTAAGGGCTTTTTTACATGTCGATCCAATTTTGTAGTCTACCTTATCAAATGCCCATGTGGATTGGCATATGTAGGTCAAACCTCACAAGCAGTGAAGGATAAAATTTCTAAGCACAAGTCCACCATCCGCTGCAAGGAACTACTCTTACCAATCCCGGCCCACTTTCATGAACGGAATCACCATCCATCCCAACTCAGATTCCAGGTCATAGAGCAAGTGCCTTCACCACGCAGAGGGGGCAATCATATGGCCACCCTCCTACGTAGGGAGCGTTTCTGGATACATACCCTGAACACCTTGGAGCCCAAGGGACTTAATAGAGCTTATGATATGAAATTTTGATACATAGATAGATCTTTAATGCATTGTAGGCTTCACCATTGGGTCTCCGACTATGGATATGGCTTTTTAACTATTTAACTATATCACTGCTTGTACTACATTAATTTTGTGTTATCCCTAAAGGATATATTTGATCTTTATCCCATTCCTGTAACCATGAAACGTCTCACTGTTTAAACATCTCGATATATATTTACTATTTGGATTTTGATTGATCTATTTTTGTTTGTTCCCACAGATCTACTTTATTGAGGATGGCTTTGTTTCCATCCCCCCCTTTTTTCTTTCCTGTTATACTTTCTTTTATTATCCTTCTCTGTTTTTCTTTTTATACTCCTTGTCTCCTCTAGACCTCTTCCCTTACCCATTCTCTCCTGCGTCTTCTCCTTGTATTAGGACTACTTTTCCTATACACTTTACCCATCATATTCATTCTTTTTCTTTCCTTTGTCCCCTTGGATCCTAGCTCACTTTATACCTATACTTGCGCCGTTCTTGGCGCATGCTCAGTACTTCTATCTTCTCACACTTCCGCCCTTGCTTCCCTCTTTCTTCTGCGCAGCCGCCGGGTCCTCCGCGCATGCGCGGTAGTCTTTTTAAGACGCCGACATGCCAGAATCAGACACCGGCGGTCTGAGTATCCCCTGGACGTGCTTGTCCATTCCCCTACTTCTCCCGGTAATAATTTGCCCCTGAGCTCCCTCTACTCCTGTTATTCTTCGTATTTACACACCTTATGAGCTTTCTGTGACCTGCATTATCATTACCTTCAGCCATACCTGGCCTCTAATACGCCGACCGGGCATTCACAGGAACTGATATTCGCATGAGCGGTATGATCCCTTCCTTTCACAAAGCTTTTATATCAAAATATCTACCACGGTATATTTACTTGTTACCTCTTTCTTCCCCATAGCTCTTCACTGCCTCAGTATTATATTTCACCTTCTTTCCTACAGAGTGCATTTACTACAACTATTAGGTAAGAATATACTTTAGTTACCTATTCTTATGCTCTGCATATTTCCTATCTCATGTGATTTTTATTCATAATTCTCTCTCTTCCCTCCTCCTCTCCACTGTTATCTCCCTCCTTACCCCTCTCAGTTCTTCCCTACCCCCCCATATTTTTCCCCCTTCTTTTTACTTCAGTATGCCTAATTTGATATATTTACTGTAACCACATTAATTGTGTATATATATCTTCTTTACGCAGATGTTATTTGGAAAAAGGCTAGACGCCGAAACGTCATATTTCTCTGACATCAATACCTATTAATCTTTCATATCTATCTTCTTGTGCTTATGTACTTGTGAATATTTAAACAAATTGGTGCAATACTGACACTTTCTATGTTTGGATTTATTACCACAGCTCTAATCCAGGCTATATGTTAAATAAAGATATACCCTTTTTTCTCACTACCTATTTGGTGTGCAGTGGATTTATCATTTATTCTTTGAACATACCTGTCTGCCATTCCTAGGATATGTAAACTCCGATCAAGATATACTCATGGATCCTGAGAAGCACTCTGCAGTGCTCAGCTGGCCTCATCCAGTGCACCTTGTTATCCAACGCTATGTGCGATTTGTCAAATATGACTGACAATTTATACCAAATTTCTCCACTCTGGTGGTGCCAATTTCTGCTCTTACCAAAAAATACAATAACCTTAAGGCCTCGTTCACACGGCTTATTTCGCCGCGGATTTGCCGACGGATTGACGATCGTCAATCCGTCGGCAAATCAGTCAGAAACAAGTCACAGCCTATTTTCTATTGATTTCAATAGAAAATACGGCTCGTCGTTCACACGACGCGTATTTCCGTGCCGGATTGCCGCCGCGGATTGACGACGGCAATCCGGACGGAAAAACAATGTGCATGTCAATTATTTACGGACGGATTCACCACCTTCAATGAATGGAGATGGTGAATCCGTCGGGAAATCAGTTACAAATACGTGCCACACTTAGTGACACTTATTTGCAACTGATTTTCAACTGATTTCAGAACGTATTTACCATCGGCAATCCGTTGTAAATACGTTCTGAAATAAGCCGTGTGAACGAGGCCTAAGACTTCTACATCTACGGCTACATTTGGAACCTCCAAGTTCTACCGAGGATGGCAGAAAAATAGAGGACGCCATGACGGAAACCGAACAGACTCCCTTGTAATCAGTGAGGCCATTGGGCACTATTCATGTTCATCAGTAAGGGGATCTGTTTGCACCTCTGATATGGTGGTTCAAAGCAGAACCTCCGACACAGAAGTAAATGTAGCCTAAAGCTGAAGATGCCTTTTCAACTTTCCCCTTGGCTTCGGTGTTGCATTGCCCGGATTCTGATAAGCCATTGTTGACCCTAACTCTGACCATCTGTGCTTTTCTCCTGTATCCTTTTAGATTTAAAGGGCAGGTGTTTAATGACTATCCCTGACTATTGCAAGACACTTATGGCTATTTAAACACCTCCTTTACCTCAGTGCCAGATTTTTAGTCTTGCTTCCTTGTCCTTTAAAGAGACTTATGCTGTGTTGATTCATAGTTCCTGACTTCTTCTTGTTCCCTTCCTTGATCTTGTTTACTGTCCGCTGTCATCCCCAAACTCTGACTTGATGTTGATGATATCACTCCACCTGCCCTGCGCATCAACCGACTATACTGCTCATCTGCTCCTCCGGTAAATCACTTGAACATCAGATGTCGCCACAGGTCACTACGACCAGAGTAGCAACCTGGGATTATCATGTAGTAAAAGCCACATAACTTGGGTTAAAAGATAAAAACCAGAGGACTCTTTAGACTTCATGCCCAGGATGGTTAGCTTAAACAGTGGTGAGAAACTGAATGGATCCACCTCCCAGCTCCAAAGAGTCATTACTATTGGTGAAGGGGCAGCTAAACTGAATAACCATTTACCAGACTGGAGATGTACCAGAATGGAGGCTGTGCAGTGGTTCTTCAGAAGTAGTAATAGGGACCCAGAGGTTCAAAGTGCCAGAGTAGTATGGCAGGAAAAGGCAAGAGTAACATCAGTCAGAGAGAATATGAAGTGTCCTATGCACTGCTTGAGCTTTATTGACTTCAGCCATAAGCTATTCCAATTCTGAGGGATTGTGTCGAGTACGTGGTAACATTGGTCATGTGTTCAGCCATACTAGGGTTCAGTGACAAGGCTTCAGGACTTGTGTACAGACAGCCTGGACCCAATGAGAGATTGGCTGCTTTGTGATCTTAAGTGTGAGGGAGGGTTTTGGTCATAGCAGTGGGACAAACTCAAGGGATATCTGATCAGAAAAGTAGTGCTAGACAAGAAACCCATCTCCTGGATATAGAGAAGGTTCAAATAGTATGCTGCATGTTACAGGGGGCTACAAGTTGACCTGAGACATACTGAAGTTGATCTGTTAACAGTGATCTTTGTAATGTTAACAACATTTTTAAAAGTTGTGTTGTCATGTTGCTGTAAACAAAAGTGGGTGGTCCATTAGGAAGTGATGTCCTCTAAAAACAAGGACTTGAAGTGTGACTGCAAGACCACATGGTGGTCTGGGCCCATTATCTTGACAGATAGTGTCAAGCAACAGTCAAGCGACTTACTTCTAAGAGTGGTTGCAAGCCAAAGATCAGGGAGCAGTTGCTTGAGGAACTGTGTGAACTGTAACAATGATACTGTAGATGTGCATCTCAATAAATAAATTAAAATATCATTGAAAAGTTAATTAATGTCTGTTATTAGAATAATGGACAATTTTGTTGACTCGGTGTCACACTTTAATCAGCTAAAAAACCCTTGCAAAGGTGTCCTAAGCCTTTAAATGGTTCCTCAGTCTGGTTCAGTAGGCTACACAATCATGGGGAAGACTGATGACTTGACATTTGTCCAGAAGGCAATCATTGACAAACTCCACAAAGAGGGTAAGCCACAAAAGGTCATTGCTAAAGAAGCTGGCTTTTCACAGATTGCTGTATTAAAGCATTCTAATGGAAAGTTGTATCGAAGGAACAAGTCTGTTAAAAGGTGCACAAGCAGCAGGAATGACCACAGCCTTGAAAGGATCATCAAGAAATGTCCATTCAAGAATTTGGAAATCGATCCCAGGGTGTGGAGGAAGAGTGGACAGGTCACATTCCACGCTGCTTGAGGTACAGTGTGAAGTTTCCACAGTCATTGCTGGTTTGGAGAACCATGTTACCTCTTGGTCCACTGTGTTATATCAAGCCCAAGGTCAGCATAGCCATCTACCAGGAAATTTTAGAGCACTTCATGCTTCCCTCTGCTGACAAGATTTATGGAGATGCTGATTTCATTTTCCCACAGGACCTGGCACCTTCCCACACTGCTAAAAGTTACAATAGCTGGTTTAATAACCACAATATCACTATGCTTGATTGGCCCGCAAATGCGCCTGACCTAAACCCCATAGAGAACCTATGGGAGATTATCAAGGAGACTATGAGAGACACTAGACCCAACAATGCAGCTGAGCTGAAGAGCGATATCAAGGTAACCTGGGCTTCCATAACACCTCAGCACTGCCACAGACTGATCACCTCTATGCTACGCCCTGTAGCCAGAGAGACAGCTACTAGTCCAGAGGAATTTCTGGTGAATGAGTTGTAACCCTATGAATAAGTAGCATCTATGCATGCACAGAGACATTGGACCTGTGGTGCAAGGGTCTAGAGACTGAAACTGTTTTCTACATCAGAATCACCACACATATTGTATAACTTGTTTATAAGTTCTTTTAAAACCCCAAGCTTGAAGCACCTCTTACAAATAAAGTGTTCCAGAGGTTTGCAATGGAAAGGACTGTGAGTGTGTTTTTCCTGCTGTGCTATCTCCCTCCACTGACATTCACCATTCTATACTCTCAAAAGCCCATAGGGATTACTGCCCTGTACACCCATAGTCAACTATATCACCTCCCCATCTGACCTCTCCACCCATTTTACATCATGAAGGTGCTGGATGAATCATTATGTAGTAGCTACTGCAACCATTCAAGTAACAGTCAGATGGGGGCCATGACAAAGGCACAGAAGAAAAGCAATTACTTTGAACACATTCTCTCTCTCAGTGAACCTCTGGAGTAACACCCAGTTTTCCAGCCCTGTTAAAGGTCCACTGATAAAGTGAATGGAAAAGGGGTGTTCCATACCTATTAAACACATTGGGCACATTTATCAAGGCAGTTGGGCAGTTGGGGTGACCTCGGCAAGATAGCGGTACTTTATGGAAAGGGTGTGTGGCTTAGTGTGCAACACCTTGTGCCAAAGAAATGCGGCAAAATTCTTGCGTTGCTAAGGGCATAAGGTGAGCCAACGTAAAAATGGTGTAAAGTTAGACTACACAGTTGTCATGAGCAGAGTTGGTGGATCCGCTCTTTCACCGGGAGAGATGACAATTACCACACCCAAGATCAGAGTCTAAGGAGCCCCCCGGAATTCACCAGCCTGTTGTAAGGTAGGATGGACTTGGCTGCAGGGGAATCCCAGATCGCTACCTCTGACATGGCTGCTGCTTGTGGTGACAGCCGAGTTGCCAACGAGGTGCAAGAGTAGCAGGCATCGGACTCATTGGGTCACAGACAAGGAGATCTGGAAAGGCAGCAGGCAAAGAGTAGACAGAAATGTAAAATCAAGGGTCAGAACCGGAAAATACACCACACAGGCAAAAGACTCTAATGCCCTAGAAAAATGCACCAGCAACTGGCAAGGAGGCAATTGGGAGTCGTTCAGATAAAGCCCTTGGCAAAATGCGATTGGTTCGAGGAAAGTTGGGTGGCACGCACTGGCCCTTTAAATCAGAAAGGTACAGTGCACGTCCTCTAGTGGGCAGCTGCACAGACAGACTGGGAGCAGAGGAGGAGACCGGATGTCTGCGGGGAGTAACATACTGGGGAACTATGGCATGGACGCCTCTGCAGACTGGGGCACGGACTGCAGCATGGGCCATAACAAAAGTTTAAATATGCGCCAGATTTATCAACACTATGATAATTTTGGCTTAACTTTACACTATGCATGCATTAGACAGTATTGATTACTCTGCACCATTGTTCTGCTCTCTGTATTCTTTAAAGAGAACCTGTCACATAGATTTTGCCCCCCTGGCTGAGGACAGAAAAAGATAGTGTCAGGCCTGCTGTTTCCAGCGCTGGTCCCTTATTCTGGAAGATGCGTATTTTTTGTGTATTTAGTGCTCAAATTGCAGTTTTCAGCCAAAAGAGTCCTTCAGAGTGTCAGTTTTTTTCAAACCGGGCCAAATCGGGGCTAGCCCCGCCCACCCAACTGAAAAACCTATTATTTAATAGGTAGAAACTTTAAATAATTCAGTGGGGGAGCTATTTTTGGGTGGGGGGGAGCTAACCCCTGCTCATGAATAAGTTTAAAAAAGGGTAAATGCCCTAAAACTGCTGCATCTTACGAATAAGGGACACAGCGCTGGAACGCAGGTCTGTCCTAGCTTGTCTGTCCTCAGCAAGAGGGGCACAACCTATGCGACAGGTTCCCTTTAAGTATGCATCCCTGCTTGTGAACAAAATAAAGTCTGATGGTATACTTCACAGTCTGCAATCTTTTTTAAAAGGGAACCCAGTAAGCACCTCTTACATGCCACAGCCCCTCTACTCTGCCTATTGGTGAAGTATTTTTCTAACCACCATTGACCATACATTGATGGCCTATCATACGAGAAACTATGAATGAAAATTCCTAGAAAACTCCCTTACAGTTTTGCACAGTATCCGAGCACTGGCATCTTCTACACTAAGTGTTTTTCCTGGACTCATTAAGTTAAGACATATATTAGATCTCTCCAGTGTTGGGGCCACATTATCTATAAAGATCTCTGCAGGACCTATCTTACCAGATGTAACTACCATGACGTCAGGCACAGTTCCAGTAAACCATTGTTATGGTCAATGCTGATTATACTTAAGCATTGTATATTTATTTGTTTCATTTCTACAGCATCATTATATTCCTCAGCACAGTATCAGTCATCATATTATAAATACAGTAGTAGACTAAAATTTTGTTCCAATGTGCCAAGAGACTGAAGTGTTTAGGGATAATCTGACTGTACCCTATATTGTCAGCTATTTTGTGGATATAACTGTCCCCACTATTGCAGCTTTAGTAGAACACCAAGTCTGGAGATAAGGATTGGTTTATCTTACAAATTTAGCTGATGCCCCTGTGGGGGAATAACTTTGTCCAAACTAACATAAAAATCTTTACAGAGTTTTTGCTCTGTAGTTTTTTGATATTACAGAATAAGAATTGTGTGTATCTAAAAAGAAGTAGGTAATCAGTAAGACAGGTATTATCTAAGCTGTTAATTAATGAGCCCTAAGGTTTCCTTAAACTGAATACACGTCTACAGTGTTCAACCGATAGACACGTCTTGAGTTTCATGTCATTATTCCAATTGTTTAATGTTGAAATCATCAGAACAAAACAAAATTGGATCTACCCAGCAGCCACGAGAGATGAGATATAAATTATTAGAGACAAGCAATGACCAACAGCCAGAAACAAAGCAAAAATGTTCTCACTAGGATGTCAAATACTGGTGATTACACACCTGATTGCACCATTCATTCTCCAATTATTCTAACATTCTTTTATTTAATCATTCATAATATTTTAGTTTATTCACAATTTATTCTTCATTCAATATCTTGTGTGTTCAGTGGATAGTGTTGCTCATGCCTGTGTACAAAAATCAAACCACTGTAATACTGTCCCTTTGTACAAGTATATAATTAGTATATAATTAGTATACCCTTTATATACAAGAATACAACTACTATAATACTGCCACTATGTAAAAGAATATAACTACTACAATTATATAAGTACTACATATATCATATATGATGCTGCCCCTATTTACCAGAATTTAACTACTATAATATTGTCACAATGTACAAGAATATAACTACTATAGTATTGCCCATATACAACAATATAACTAAGATAATACTACCCTCTATGTACAAGAATATAGCTACTCCCAAATTCCCCCCCGGGACTGAATATTACTTGTAAAATATTCCCTTTCCCAAAATACGGTCATATGTACAAAAAAATTACACTAAATATTACCCTTGTACAAAAATATACCTACAAAATATGCTTGAGGCTGGGTAGTGGATCCCCCCCGGGCCACCCAAGCGTGGTTTAAGCCCCCCAGGGAAGGAATCTAAGTGCCCCCGGTTTCACCAGAGCCCGCCCAAACGGGATGGGCTTGCTGCGGCGTGAGGGTACCAGGTCCTCCCCCCTGACGTGACTTCTTGTGGTGCCGGCCGAGGTGCAGCGTGGGACAGAATCGTAGTCCCCAAATGTAGTTGTGGCAGCAGAAGGTCAGGGGAGGCGGGAAGGTTCGTGGTCGTGGACAGGCAGAAGGTCGGCAGGGGGCAGAGGTTTTGGATCGGGAAATTAGCGAGAGGGCTGGGACAGGTAAAGCAGGAATCACTTTAAGGAACGCTTTCTCAAAAGGGTCGGGGCAAGTAGACCGCAGGGAAATGAGTGGGTGCAACACTTATATAGGAAAACGCCCAATTACTCAAATTTCCCGGGGGGGCTGTCCCTTTAAATTCACAAGACGAGCGGGGGCGCGCGCCAGGGGGGGCACATGCGAATCCCCCCGGGGGGGCAGGACCCGGGCGGAGCGAGGCCAGGTGAGTGGATGGAACGGGTGGCGCCGGGCCCCCCGTCCACGCGGGGACCCGTTATGGGGAAGCGAGTGCGACCGCGGTCCCGTGGCCCGGACCACCGCAACCCCCTTACAAAAGCTCCTATGTAAAAAATATAATACTAAATTGGTCTTCTATGTACAAGAATATAACTACTTTTAAAACTGCTCCTATGTCAAAAATATAATATATGGGTTTCCCCCGTACAAGAATAAAATAAATATAATAAAAAATATAAATCTATATATTTTAAAAATATAACTTTTAAATTGCCCCTATGTACAAAATATAACACTGTAATACTGCCCTCTATGTACAAGAAAATAACACTTTTTACTGCCCCTAACAAAAATTAACTACTATAATACGCCCTCTATGTAAGAATATAACTACTATTATACTGCTCCTAGTACAAAAATATAACTCTTAATACTGCCCTCTATGTCAAAAATTAGCTACTATAAAACTCCTCAGTACAAAAAAATAACTACTATAAAACTCCCCCATGTACAAGAATATAACTACTATAATACTGCCCCCTTACTAACAAGAATACAACTTCCAAGGTTGTGTCCCCTCTGGACAAGATTATTGCAGGTTTTAAAACACTATAACATCTTTACAACTGGTAAATAGACAAAGAACATTAGAAGTTTGTATTTTTTGAAACGTAAAACTACAAAATATTCAACACAAAGCAAACCTCCCAGTATGTTCCTAATGATATAAACAAGATTATATGTGGTATTAGAAGTTGTTGCCTTTAGGTCAAACTTTACAGAGCAACATCATTCTTCGGAAAAGAGGTTTTTAAGAGATGGCCTAGCTTGAAGGGAAAAGACCCAGCACTCCCCCATTACGTGCGGCACTCGGGCGATTAAAATTATTGTGGAATTTAATGTCTGCTACAAGTTACAGCCCCCGCCTGATACGTGATTCCTCGCCTCCCCTTTAGAAGGGAGCTTCCCCCCCGGAATTAATATATGTGCATTTTTTTAAGAAGGAACATTGGAAGAACATTGTGTTGAAGAAAGAGCTCGAAGCATGAAGGGTTGAGGGGCACAGTGACCCTCTGATTGGCTGGCTGTTTTAATGTCATTATTTCTGGGCAGGCAGGTTGGAGTGGGGTAGGCACGTTATAAAAGTTATTGTGGGTAGAGTATTGGGAAATTTTTCAGAGGTAAAAAGAACTATGGTACACGAGGAAAAAGGGACGGTGATTTTAAGGTTTAAAGATTCATAAGTAAATGTGAAAAATAGGTGACATGTAAAAATGGGGCTGCTCCAGATATCTGGCATCTTTTCACCCAATCAAATGCAGCCCCTTTCGTAATGTTTAAGTGCCCCCATGCCCTTACAGGCACATTACAAACGGGGGCCCGCGGCATTTGTAATGCGTCTGATCTCGGGGGGGGGGGTTTGGGGGGGGGTGGGGCGCATAGCCCCAGCAAACTATAGATTTAAAGCTTTGCTATACATTTTAGGGCATTTCTTCTGGGAAAAGGATCCATTTCAAAGGGTAACCTGACGCAGAAAAAGTCATACTCGTAGAATGCCCCCTAATTTATGACCCCGCGGGGAAGGGGTTCATAAATCAGGGGCTTTTTAGATTAAAATTATGGCATTAAATTTGGCGTTTAAAAGCCAAATTTTCCCTACAGTCCCCCATAGAGTCAGCTTCGGGAAAGGGGAAAAGGAATTTAACTCCCTCAAGTTTTGTTTTTTTCCCCAACTAAAGAAATTAAAATGGGAATGGCTGTGTTTTTCCACCTTTTAAACATAAATTGGACCTTCAATGAGCCAAACAGAGTCCCCCCCTTTAAGATACCTCTTTTTAGGAAAATTAACAGTGCTTTAAAATTTGTGAACTAGAGAATTTCTATATTTTTCCTTTCCCTAAATTTTGACCTAAAAAAAAAAATAAAATTTTTTAATCAGCCCACAGTAATAAAGAAAAACCATAAAAAAAAATGAAAAAAAATATTAGACTTGGCATTAATTTTTTTTGAGGAAACAATTATCAAAGTCTGGTCTTTATAACAGAAGTTTTTGGAAGTGTATCATGAAGAAAGGAGATTTTTGGAGGCCTTAGAAAACAGTTGTTGATTCCCCCGGCGGAAAAAGGTCACACAACCATCTCTAAAAAAAGGGTTTTTTTTCCCCAATCCCCAGTCGTAAAATCTTTTTACCGACGGGGGACTTCCAGACCATTAAATTTTCCTTTTGTTGGGCTTGGTTTTTTTTTTGGGAAAAAGGTCCCTTTCTACTCCATAGTCCAGAGACTTTTTCCAAAAGAATTGCTTTATTTTTTCCCAAATTTTGTCTATTTTTTTTTCATTTTTTATAAAAAAACAAACTCCCCTCCTACTCTTTTCTTTACAACCCCTTTTTTTCCTTCTTGTTCTTTATCCTCTCATTCTGCATATATATCCCTTCCTTTCTGCTATAGTCTAAAATTTAATCCTTTCCTTCTTCTATATGTCCTTCCTTCCTATTCCATTCACTTAATTCTTTTCCCCCCTTCCCCATTTCCCTATTATACCCGATTATTTAAATCCTTTTTAAACTAGATTTTCAATGCCCCCCTTATCTTTCCCTTTTTTTACATATGATGGGGACATATACTTTTTCCCCTTAACCCTACCCCCCGCACTACATTTTCTTTCCCAAAATACCCCAGTTTCTTTCTCTTTCAAAGTTCCCCCTCTAAAATCCCGATTTGTTAAACTCGGGACTGCACCCTGCAGGTCCGGTGTTTTGTGGTGTACATTTTAACTATGGGCTTCTCAGTCTGCTACTGCGCCTGCCCCTAATACTCCAGCAAAGGGGCACAGTTTTTTTAAAGCTTGACTCTAGAGGGCGAACACCTCTGCTCACGGGCACTGATCCCCCCAATCCCCAGGTAAATTTTACTCCCCAAGGCTACTTTAATTCCCCTTTTTACTGCAGACAAGCATTTTAAACACCCTTCCTTTTAAAAAAACTGGGGAAACTATGCTTTGTGAAACTCAAGAGTGAAAACTCACTTTCCCCCTCAGGACAGAGGGTGTGTCACCCAGGCCAATAGGGGGGCCCCCAAAAACAGCACCCCAAAAAGCTGCTTGGGATTGTTGGGGGTTTCACCATTGAAAACCTCCCCCAGACCTTCCCGCCTTGCCCGTGAAAGGTTTTTACCTTTCTCGTGTTCCCCTTTTATCCTATTTTGCTTCCCCCTTTTTCCCCAAACCTCGGGCTCGTGTTTTTTGGGCCTCGGGTTTTTCTCCCGATTCGGTACCTCCTTCCCCCGATAAATGTTTTTACCCCCGGGCTTTGTTTCCGGTTTTTCCTTTTCCTTTTTCCCATTGGTGGGCCCCGACGTTAACGCTTTTGTTGCCCCACTTTTGGGGGTGGTTTTGGGCCTTTCCCCTTTTCCCGACGGTCCCCGCACCTTTAAAAACATAGGGACTGCCCCCCAAATTGGGTCTGCCTTTTTAAAGGGGGGTTCCCTCAAGGGAAAGGGAGGGGGCATGGGGTGGGGTTTTGTCAGGGGTCACTGTACTTCCCTTTTATGTTTAATTTTCCCCAGGTATTAACCGTTACTGCTCTCCACTCACTATGAACCCCATGACAGCCTTGGTTGAGCAGAAGCAGGGGCTTACCCAGCTCGTCCAGGATATAGCACTGAGGGTCCAAGCAGAATTTTCCCCGATCAGAGTTCCTGGCATCTTTTTCCCCCCTTCCCAGGGAAACCCCCCCTATTAACAAACCAACAGGGTTCTTGAGTGACAGGAGGACCTTTCGGGTTTTCACGGAGGGATGTCGTTTGTATTTTAGACTCTGTCAACGTATCTCAGGTAATGAGGAGCAGAGAGTGGGAATTGTCATATCCCTTCTGCAGGGATCTCCCCAGGAGTGAGCATTCTCATTATCCCCTAACTCGCCAGAATTGTCTTTGGTAGACAGATTTTTTGACTCCTCGAGCTTACTCTTTGACGACCCATGGGAAAGGTGTGGCCAAAGACCCAGCGCACTACTTTTAGAAAAGGGAAAGAGGACATGGGGGAGTATTGCTCTGAATTCGTCACGGGTGGGGTTTGTCTGGGGGGAACAACCACTCTTGGTGCCAGTTTAATTGGGTTAGCTGACAATGTAAGACATTTTGGGTTGGTTGCTTACCATAACCTGTACTCTTGATAATGCTATGGCTCTGGCTGTTCGTCTCAACAGATGTTTCAGAGAGAGACGTCACAAAAAGACATGTACTTTGCTGTACCGTTCCGCTGGTCCATTCCGCAGCCACTCCAGACTCTGCTTTTGCTGAGATACCCCCTGAAGAACCTATGCAGGTGGGGCACTGCAAATGACCGTAGGACCTCCCGTCGCATCCAAAAGGAAAACTAGGCCAGAAAACTCCTAGGTGACTTGCAGGAATGTCATCTAGGTAAACAGGTAATTCCTATAGCATCAAGAAAGTTATTGCTCCCAGGGAAAATTTCGTACCTATCTATCTGTGAGTCTGGGAGTGCCTTTTTGGATTTTTGGGTCAGCTTCCAATTCTGTGGACGCTTCATTCGCCAAGCATCTGGGCCTACTTTGGAGGCCTCTATCTGCTTCCCTGTGGGTTGTGGTGATTGATTCTGCCCCATAAGGGCAATATCCGGCATTGTACTCCCGAGCTCGAGATGTTGATAGGCTCAATACATCATGAGAAATGTGTTGTTTTTATTATGGAGGGGTTACCCGCTGATGTTGTTTTGGGGTTATCCTGGCTTCAGAAACACAACCCTGTGCTTGACTGGAATTCTGGAGAAGGTGGGGTAAGCAGTGTATTAACAGATGTTCCCAACTGTACTTGGTAATGTGGAAGTAGAACAGATCCCTGTCTTTATTCGGGACTTAGCCAACTTTTTTTCCAAGGCACTCCATACAATATACCCACGATCGAAGGGTCAGTGCCCTCTGACACTGCCGGATCATAATACTCTACTATGTCTTTCCTGTGCATTGGTGCCCAAAACTGTACACAATATTCCATGTGTGGTCTGACCTGTGACTTGTATAATGGGAGATTTGATATATTTGAGCCAAAAATGTCTAAATAAAAGGTCTTCATACTGTAAGTCATTACTAATTAATTTTTTATGTGCCGTGGAGCCCCTCTCCTTATCTATGTGGGACCACCAATGTGGAATTTCCCTTGCCACTGAGTACCTAATCCTTCTCTAGGTGTGCAATCCCTATAGCCTACTATTCCATACAGTTATGGTGTCAATATACTTCTCCATTGTAGATTATAATTTCTTGTGGGCTATTTATTCTCTCCTTCTGTTTCAGTTTGTTATATGGTGTTATTGTCGTATTTGTCCGGATCCTATATTATGTACATGAACTCCTTGGCTTGCACCGCACTCTGTAATCAAGGCATTCTAAATACATTATAATTGTAAGGGACCCGTCAGGGGCGCAACGAAAGACCAACAGTGTGACCCCTGAAACTGGCCCCAAACCCCGGGTCCCCTGCCTTTTGGGTTGCCCGATCCTTAATAGGCGGCCCCAACCAGAAGACGGGCACTATACTGAAAGTGTGAAAACAAAAGACGCAACAAAAAATACAAACAAAATATGGGAACGTCAAGAAAAGCCAAGTCGGTACAATCGGGAAGCGGTAAAAAGTCAAAAGGCAGAAGAATAAAGGGCCCCAAAGAAAAGTAGGAAACCCAGTGAGGCACAAATAAGCAGTAGCAAAAGCAAAAAAGGGACCAGTTAACAGCAAAGTGAGGAGAAGAAGAGAATTTAAAAAATCCCATTCCCAGGAGAACAAAAGGAAAAAGGCAATAGGGGGAAGAAACGAAGACCAGATGGGAAGGTAGAGCTGCCCAATCACCAGGATCAAGGAGCAGGTTAACCCTGGAGTGCTGGAAGATTCCCGGGCCTAGCGTCGGCCAGGAATAATTAAGATAGCAGGAAGAAAACCCAGTTCACATAGTGAACACAAATCAAAAACCACGGCTTTAGTCGCAACGGCCGTGGGCCGGGACCAGAACTAAAAGCTGGGGTTCTTTTGCATGATCAAAAAAGTCCCCCCCCCCCTTTTATGGGGGGCCCCCCCGGCCCCTCAACAGACCCTCATGTTTGGAAGGGACCTGGTGAACTCTTTCCTTTTCCAGTTGGGGGCTTTTTGTAGATGAGACTCGGAGGCGGACATACTTTGGTCTGGTTGGCGGTTTTTACTAGGTTTTTTTTGATTTTTAGTTGGGCTTTTTTTTGATCTTTATGATCTACCCCAGACTGTGCCAGTCGATTAACGGCTTTTTATTTTAGTTTTATCCCCTGCACTGGCAGAAACCCTGAGGGGAAATCATCCTCACAAAAAAGGAAAAACAGTTAAAAAGAACAGAATGGATCGGCAGCAGAGCCCAGGATTGAAATAGGTTGAACATCTTTCCCGGGAGAAGGAATATTTACAGGTTCTCAATATATGATGAAAGTTCCTTTCCGGGGCGAAAGTTGAGCTTTGCACCAGGAATGAGGTCTGTAGCGCCATCATCAGGCCGGTGTGGAAGGTTTATCAGCAACATCCCATCACAGACAAAAATTGAATTCAGATTACATTCTGAATATCATGAGCATTAACAAAAGAACACCAAGGACGGAACCAAGAATGAAAACACAGATTTCCCCCATTTGATCAACCAGTGGCCCCTCCAGTCGAAAACGGATTGTGGGCGGAGAAAGGGGAAACCAAGAAAACCTCTGCAGCGATTTTTTCCCCATGAAAAAACGAAATCTTTTCTGATGCGAACTCCAAAAAATTCAAAGTACCTCTGGGTAAAAAATTGTATTCTTCCCTGGGTTTAGGGATTTAAAAACTACACGAAACCCAAAAAGGGGAGAACACAGAGGAAAAGTTCCAAACCCAAGGCTTTAGCAACAACCTATGATAAAACTTGGCGCAGCACCCAATAATCATGGCATTAAGGCAAGAGTTTTGGAATAGAAACCAAGGTTGGGGGTAAAAAAAATTTGTTATTTACATTAGGAGGACCTGTACATCTGAGTTCCTTCCTGGAAAGTCCAAAGTTTGAATTACCTTGGGGGTTTGGGGGTCTAATCGGACAGTCTCTAAAGGAAATGGTCGGGTTTTCCCCACAATAGAGGCAAAAAGCGTTCTCCAACCGGTGTCTCTCCTGGGGGCAGCAATGCGAAACCCAACCCAGGGGTTTTTCTCCAGAAAATGGGGGGAAGAGGAGAATTTTTAAAAAGTAGAAGGGGTTGTAGGGAAAATTTGCCTGAGCTGAACAGTCGACCCCCCTTTCTTCCCCCTCGTCCTCCTTAATTTCTGTAAATAGACACAGCCAGATCAAAAATCATCGCGTCTCGGGATTTGGGGTAAAATGCCCATAGCATTTTTACCACATCAACGTCCTTGTCTGAAAAGGGTCTTCAAGGGGTTGGTCCGACCCCCCTTTCAAGTCCCCAAATTGGCAGAAATTTGGAACAGAAATCTTCGGCTGAGCGGGGGGCCCTGCAAAATAGATAGCAAAAGGGCCTGGCCCATGCCCCCCCGGTTGGGGTTTCAAAAACCTGACCAAAAAGCTAAAAAAAATTGGTCCACTGATTCCACTCGGGGCTTCAGAAGGGATAGCTAAATCCCAACCGAGTGGGGCCGGAGGAGGACACAACAATGCCATCTTTCAGCCTCAGTGGGAAAATAATTTAACGAAAAAATAAACTACAAGATTCCTGAAGGTTGAACCTGTCAGGATTCCCCTCAAAGTGGTCAGGTAAAGCATCTTTTGATTTATAAGGACATTTTGGTCCAAAACATAGGGGAGGTAGGGGGCACAGACGGGCAGAAAGTCCGGGTCCCGGGGGTTTGTTTTGGGACCCGCGTGCAGACTTGATTAATAAAACCCCCGCCTGCCCCGAAGCTGAGTTCCAATTTTTCCAAGCATCAGTGACCGACAGGCCGGTACCCATTGGAAAAACGCCGGAGAGTTACTTGGGTATGGGTGGGGTTTTATGTAAAGGGGCCCCTCAGGGGCGCCGAACAGACACAGACAGTGTGAGGCCCTGACACTGGTCCCAACCCCTGTCCCCCCGCCTTTTGGGGGGCCCGACCCCTTTTAGGTCGGCCCCCCAAACCCAAAAAATGAGCACTATATAAATGTGAAAACCAAACGCAGACAAAACAATACAAACACAATAAGGAAAAGTCAAGCAAGCCAAGTCGGGGGAACCCAAACGGGAAAGCGGTCAAAGCAGAAGGCAGAAAATAAACGTGATCCCAAACAAAGTGAGGTAACCGGTGAGGCAAGAATAGAGCAGGGAGGCAAAAAACAGAAAAAAAAGGGCCAGTATAACCCCAAAAAAGGAGACAGAAGAGCCTTAAATCCTTTCAGGAGAACTAAGGAAAAGGCAAAGGAGGAAAAAAACAGAAAACCAATAGGAAGGAGAGTGTCAATCACCCGGGCCCAAAGGAGCAGGTAAACCCTGGGTGCTGGAAAATTCCCGGCCTAGGCGTCGGCCAGGAACAATTAAAAATAGCAGGGAAGAAAACCCCGTTCACCTAGTGAACACAAAAAGTAAAACACTAAGTCAAAAACCACGGCTTACGTCGCAACGGCCGTGGCCGGCGACCAGAACTCAAAGCTGGGGTTCTTTCTGGCATGATCATGACAATAATAGCACACAATGGTCATCCCAGAACCAATTAATATTGTGTGTTGATGAACTACAGATATAGGATGAATCCACAGCACATGTTTAGTGTAATGCTCATTTTATTTATTCAAGTTGTGTATAATACAAAGAATTGGAATTGTAGGTTTTAACTCTCCATTTAAACAGCAATAGCAATCAAGTAATAAGTATTGTCTCAGTCTATAATGTGTGATATTTCGGCCTTGGTTGGCCTTCATCAGGAAGGACCAACGTTGTGGGTGGAAGAGAACCAGAGGGTGCACTGTGCGCATGAGAGTTCAGTTACTCTAACTAACTTAAAGGGGTTGTCTCACTACATTGATTTCATCTTACCTCATCTGTTTTTTGGTTTTTATTTTTAATTTTAGGGGGCCCGTTTAATGGGTTTATGGCTTTTATGGCTGCAATGAAGTGCTGAGGACAGCGTGGCAGGCTATCAGTGAGGTTGAAAGGTCTTTTGCTAAAGACCCGGGAGCTGATGCGCTAATACAAGAGGGGATATTAGGGAAAAGGTAGGCACTGTAATGGATGCATATTGCAAAGATACTTGTTTTTGCAAGCTCTTTAACATAAAAAGCAATCCTTGTAGTGAGACAACCCCTTTAAATAGCATATTGAGTAGCATATAGCCTTTCCACTGAGTACCCGTTAACCTAAATAGGTGTGAATTCCCTCTATATTCTACTACTGTTGGGAGACTGTATATCAGTCTTCTCAGCTCCTTCTGCTATTTAGTATAAAGCTGGCAGATTATCTCTTAAATGAGTTTCAATGCTAACTGTATTAAGTAGATTGTAAAGGAGACAAAAGAAGGTGCTCTACAATTGGCTTTTTAAGAATACCGGGCCCATATAAGGTTCTTGCAGAAGGGCCTTCTGAGGTCCGTGTCCGCCATGTACAGGTTACTCACTAAAAATAATAGATGCCATGGACATTCATACTGAATAGGTGCCAGTATTGCAATAGGTTGGTGAAGACCAATGAGCCCAAAAATGAACAGCTATACAACCACTCACAAATTACAGTGACATGTCCCATTAGGGCTGCGCCTTTTTTTAGGTGTATTTTGCGCCAAAAAAACTGTTAACGCCCTATTCTTTATATAAATGAACTGTCGTACACCAAAACTAGGCGCATTATACGTCAGGCACAACATAATTGAGTGTGCCTAAAGTATCAAATATGCTATCAATATTATGCTATATGCCTACATTTTACTATGCACCTAGATTAGGCGCATTAATTATATTATGCAAGGTATACCACAAGCCAGATTTTTGACGGGTTCTTTCATACGGGTGCACTATACACTTGTTTAATGCGCTTTCTGACATGTCGTCCTAACTCTTTATTTGGGATAGTTCCCCTTGTTACTAGGTCTGAGTGTAGATTTAAACATTCTTGTTGATCTTTAGACTAAGGAAACCTTTGAACTGATTAGGAGTTCAATGAAATAATGATTCATAAGGCATTTTTATAATTTGCAGAAATTGCAGGAAAATGTAAATCAAGATATTAGGAACTTGAGTGTGAAGTCTTTAGTTATAGGAAAATATAGCTTCATTATTTTTTAATTAGCATATGTAGTTTAACATCTAAAATGCATTTGGCAAAAGACTGAATGATTTATTACAGTAATATAATTTATCACTTCCTATTTGTCTATATGAAATCTAAAGTAGTACAATTAGAACAATTTGGAAAGAGCCTCCATATGGGTCAATGATCACCCAGAATGATTGTTCTTGATTTCAGCGTAATCAGTAATCACGTGGAAATCTGCCTATAAGAAATTATCCTTAGGGTAAATTCACACGGCTTAATTACGCCGGGTGTTCGCGGAGTCGCGCTGATTGCCGCATACTCCTGCAACGCGAGGGGGGCGGCAGCCCGCCGCCCCATAGACATGTCATTTATCTCCGCGTGTACAATACGATCGTATTGTACGAGCGGGGAGAGGAGGCGTAATCCATAGTTCTCTATGTGAGCTGTGGATTACCGTAATGATTGGGGCGCATTTCGCTCGTATTAGAGCGCAGTATGCCTTGAAATACATGGCGAAATGCATCCCAAAATAAGCTGTGTGAACTTACCCATAGGCTTAAGATAATGAAAATGGTCATGGCAATAAAAAAGGAGTGTACTGAACCTATTGGAGGTCAGACTAAGCTTTAAAAATTAACAGAAGCCAGGTTCCTGCTGCACAGAGTATTTCAGCAGAGATTAGTGTCATATTGTGATAAACAAATGGAAGGTCACAAACTGGGAGTTACATAGTGGATGGAGCAGAGTCTCCAGCAGCACCAAGTATTTATTAATGAGAGTTAAAGAGGTCACCCTTTTTGCCATTTTTTTAAGCAAAAGTATACCTCTGCTGCAGCTGCTGCTGTTCTAAGAAAATAAATAATTCATACCTTTGTACTGACCTCTGTTCCAGCAATGCTGCTGCTGGTCCTCATTCTAAGGTTTTCTTTTGACTTACTGCTCTTGGTGACCAACTTTTGTGTACAGCAGCCGCTGATTGACCCAGCATCACAGAGCATTTTAGGATAAAAGTAAGTTGATATTTTTGGAAGCAGTAATCTGTATACTCCTGATGATACACTGACAAGCAAAAGGGTTACTGCAACAGTTGGCTTACGGGAAAGGCAGGCATGAGGTGTGGATCCTCAGGACCACTGCAAGTGGTGGTATAAGTCACATCATGGAGAGGAATCCAAGTAGGTCCCGGTATTCACAAGAGCCCGCCGCAAGGCAGGTTGGACTTGCTGCGGCAGGAGACTGCCGCTACCCCTGACATAACTTGCTTGCGGTAGCAGCTGGGGTACAGCTCGTAGTCAGGGACAGGCAAGAAGGTCAGGGCTGGTGGCAAGGTTTTTGGTCAAGAAAAGAATGCAAAAGGAGTCTGATACACGGCAATCACTAGAAACATAGACTAAATACTTTCTCGCATAGGCAATGGGCAAGATGGATCTGGCAAGGAGGAAGAGGAAGGATTAAATAGGGTCAGTGCCAGGTAATAAATCACCAGCGTGCTGGCTCTTTAAATTTCACTGAGCTGCTAAGCGCGCAGCCTAGGAGGTGGGGGAGCACGCAACGGCCAGCAGGAGCGTGACAAGGAGCAAGGAGAGGTGAGTATTGGCCAAGAGTGCAAGTGCGCCCACAGTCCGACGCATGTCGCGTCGCCACTTGTCCCCGGCAGCATACAGGGAGAGGGGACACGAGTGCGCCCATGGCCCAAAATGCAAGTTGCAGGACCACTAGTAACAGTACCGCCCCTTGGCCCTTCCCCTCCTTTTAGGCAGAAGAAACTTCCAAACCAGATCCCGGTATTGGACTCCGGCTCCCAGGACCTCACTTTGGCCCAAATCCCATTAAGTCAACAAGTAATAACTGCTTTCCCATGGTGGTCTTCATGGCCAGAGTCTCTCTTGCTTCGAAGACTTATGTAGAGTCTGCTTATGGACATGGAGAAAAACAGTTCAGGACTAGCGGCTTGAGGAAGGAGACATGGAAGGACTTCGAGATGCGAAGAGACAGAGGCAGAAGAGCTTGGAAGCCACAGGATTGATACGTTGAAGGACCTTGTGCGGACCTAGGAACTGCAGACCCAATTTCTAGCTGGGGATCTTCAAGCGCACGTACTTGACAGAAAACCACACCTGGTCCCCTGGAGAGAAGGTCGTAGGAGGTCTTCTATTCCTTTCCGCCTGTGATTGGATACGTTAGGAAGCTTGGAGTAGGGACCGTTAGAAATCTTGCCAGATAGCTATGAGGTCAAAAACGTGGTCATCTTCAGCAGGAACATTCAAAGGGGTAGACAGCGGGAGGGAGAGGGTTTTGGCCATAAACAATATAGAACAGAGAGGCTCCAACCGAATCGTAATCCCGGTGGTTATAGGAGACTTCCGCCCAAGGTAGCAGGTTTGTCCAGTCCTCCTGTCATGCGGAGACAAAGTGACATAGGTAATCTCCCAGAATTTGATTTATTCTTTCCACTTGCCCATTGGCTTGAGGGTGGTAAGCTGGAGAAAAATCTATTTTTCCAGAACTTGGAGACAAACAAGTGAAAAATATGCTGGAAGAAGTGGCCAGCAAGCTAAGTAGCTGAGGGGAGACCAGGCAGAGGCACGAAGTGGGACATTTTCGAGAACTGGTCCATAACCACCCAAATAAAGGTTTTATTAGAGGAGGGTGAAAGCAATGATGAAGTCCATGGCTATATGGGTCCACGGACATTCTGGTAAGGGCAAAGGCTGCAAGGGGTCAGCAGGCTTGAGTTGTGGAGTCTTGTCATGGGCACATGTGGTACAAGAACGAACAATGACTCCACTTCAAGACTTTCTTCCTGAAACCCGGAGGTATGAACATTTTCCCTGGGTCTGTAGGTGCAGCCATAATCAGCTGTTCAGGAGGAACAATATGCCATGATGCAGAGTTTAGGCCAGCAACATCGGAGGCACGGGAGAGCACATCAGCCTTGATATTCTTGTCCGCTGGTCAGAAGTGAATCAGGAAGTCAAACCTTGAGAAGAAGAGGGTCCATCTAGTTTACCGAGGGTTCAGGCATTGTGCAATCTGGAGGTATAACAAGTTCTTGTGGTCAATGAATATATTGACCGTGTGGCGAGCCCCCTTCCAGTAGGTGGTGCCATTCTTTCAAAGCCAATTTAATGGCCAGTAAATCCCTTATGGTGTAATTTCTCTCAGCAAGGGAGAACATCTTGGAAAAAAACGCAAGTAATAGTTTTGCCCTTGGGAGTCCTCTGTGTGAGGACCACACCTGCTCCTACAGACAAGGCATCAACATCAAGGAAGTAGAGCTTCTGTAGATCGGGACGAGATAGAATAGGTGCAGAGGCAAATGCTGGCTACAAACAGGAGAATGCCTCTCCGGTCTCAGATGGCCAGGACCTGGGATTTCCATTCTTCTTGGTAAGCGTCACAATTGGGGCCAACACCGTGGAGAAGTGTGAAATAAACTGTTAGTATTAGTTGGTGAATCCCAGGAAATGCCCATAGGCCAACTGGCCGCGGCTATTGCAGGACAGAAGTCAACTTGGCAGGGTCCATCAGGAGTCCTTTATCAGAGACAATATATCTCAAGAATGGCAGGCTGGTCTGCTCAAATACGCATTTTTCAAGCTTGTCATAAAGTTGGTTGCTTTGTAAGTATCTTAGAACCTGGCGCACATGGGCACGATGAGCTTCAAGACTAGACAAGAAGATCAGGATGTCGTGCAGGTACATGACAACACATGACTGCAGAAGGTCTCTAAAGACATCATTAACAAATTCTTGGAAGATGGCTGGAGCGTTGCAGAAGCCGAAGGGCATCACCAGGTATTCAAAATGCCAATTACGGGTACTGAAGGCTGTCTTTCATTCGTCTCCTTCACAAGTTCTAATCAAGTTGTAGGCCCCCTGCAGGTCGAGTTTCGAGAAGACTCTAGCTCTGTGCAGATGGACAAAGAGTTTGGATATCAGTGGCAAAGGATACCGGTTCTTAACGGTAATTTTATTATAGTCAATACAGGGGCCAGGAGAAACCCATCCTTTTTTTCTACGAAGAACAACCTGGCACCGGCTGGAGAGGAGGACTTGCAGATGAATCCTTTTTGTAAATTCTCCTTTATATAGGCCACCATCGCATGTGTCTTGGGCACTGACAAAGGGTAGATTCTGCCCCGTGGGGAAATAGTCCCAGGTAGAAGATCAACAGAACAATTATAGGCATGGTGAGGCAGAAGAGTTTCAGCCTGCTTCTCAGAGAAGACATCCACAAAGTCCTGATACGGAACAGGCAGACCCAGCAAAGGCTTGAGAGGCATCAGTGGAGAGGTGGGGCACACTGGGTGAGGTGCCACTAAGCAGTGAGACTGGCAGTCTTGTCCCCAACATGTGACTGCGCCTTTCTTCCAGTTAAGTATAGGGGCATGGCACTGCAACCACGGAAGTCCTATAAGAATTGCTGAGGAAGAACAGGGTAACACATAAAATGCGAGGATTGGAAGAAGGGGGAGTCTAGTACATGGTAATCACTAGAAACACTTTCTCATATACACAATGGGCACTATAGATCTGGCAAGGGGCAGGAATAACAGGCAGGGTTAAATAGGGCCACCTGGCCCTTTAAATTTCAGTGAGCTGCCAAGTGTGCACCCTAGGAGGCAGGAGTCCACGGAGGCCATCAGTAACTTGACAAGGAGCGAGGAGAGGTGAGTGCTGGCCAGGAATGCGTGTGTGCCCGCAGCCCGATATGCAGGTTGCCACTCGTCCCTGGCAGCATACAAGACAAAGGGACCAGAGCGCGCCCGCAGCCCGGCGTGAGCTGCAGGGCCACTCATAACAATAATAACGTTTTTAACTTTTAATGTTTTGAATGTGAGACTACCGTCATGTCTTAGACTATCATCTTGGCTATCTCATACATAAATTTGACTTGCAATTATTTAGCATATACTTAGCTATGCAGATTATTGTAACTGCATTTTTACTGTTTTGCTCCTGGAGGTGGGATAATCTTTTTCTTCTTGTATACTACAAATTACAACCTGTTCTCACATTCCCTAATAGTTAAGTGTGTTATTAGGTTGGTTCCCAAGCAAAAGGTCACTGATTCAAATCGAGAACCACCCATGAAGATTTCCCTAGAAAAGATAATCAGCATCATCCAGCTTATCGACAGCGGTCTCTCAACCAAGAAAATTGTCAAACTGTATTATATGAACACCATAACAACTAGAAGAATACGAAATTAAGTCTGTCCATCCATTCCAGAGTCAAGAGGTGGACTCTAAGGCCATGTTCACACGGCTTAAAATGGGCCGTATTTCGGTCCGTACTTACGCGCCGGAGTGGGCAAATTACGGGCTGAAAACGGCCCATTCATTACGGTAATCCACAGTTCTCATAGAGAACTATGGATTACGTCTCCTCTCCCTGCTCGGCGAATCCGCCGGGCGGGGAGATAATTGACATGTGAATTACCAGCGGCGTATAAGCGCCGCTGGTAATGCAAGTCTATGGGCCGGCGAAGTGCCGGGCCCCCCCCCCCCCCCCCCGCCCCCCGGCCACACGGCGTAATTGCGGGGTGTAATTACGTCCCGCAGTTAAGCCGTGTGAACATAGCCTTAGGCAAAATATCAGAGTCAACAAGTCGTGACAAATACGGCAGTGGAAGTGGCTCGTATGTTTCACCAGGATTGATGGTGGTCTCAATGGTCAACTATAAGATGAGTTACCTCATACACTCAAGCACTTTGGATATGAAAAGCACGACAATGTTCCAGCAGGACAATGACCCAAAGCATACGTCAAGATTGGCGAAGAAATGTTTAGTGGACAATCCAGAAACTCTTCTTCATTGTCATTGACAGTCCACAGACCTCATCAACCAGTATGCACCAACGTTGGGAACATGTAGAAGAGACCTGATTCTGCTCGAGAGATACTTGAATCTGATCGAGAGCAGAAGGATTGAAAGTGTGTTGAAAGCATTTACAAAATACTACCAAAATAATAAAAATCAAAGCAAAACAGTAACAATGCAGTTACATGCCAAGAATCTGCATAACTAAGCATATGCTAAATAGTTGCAAGTGAAATGTATGTATGAGATAGCTAAGATGATTGTCTATAAAATGATGGTAGCCTCATGTACAAAGCTGTAGTGGATGGTGAGATATGAAGCCTGAAAGCCAAAAGTTTAAAACATTCTTACCCTTTTGCTTGTCAGTGTATTAGGGAGGCTAAGGCTGCATGTGACACAAGAATGGAAATAGATCACAGTACAGTGAAAGAAGCATAGACCTCCAAGCAGCACTCAGTATTTCAGGAGAAGGGTGTGCTGAAATGTGTTAAAATAGTGATCTGTCCACTTATGTGGGATTATATATGTGAATATAGCCGCAGGAACATACCTTTACTTAAAACTGGAGAGGTGGACAATCCCTTTAAATAATAGAAAAAGCAGAGCCCTCCCTGCTGCACAGAGTTTTTAGGAGAGGAGTGGAAGGCACAGAATGACCCAACCTCACAGAATATTTAATGATATAAATAAGTGGATAGTTTGGGAGGAAGTAGCCTGTGCACACCAAATAATAATATGGAGGATAGGACTGCATGTCAAAAAAGAATGTCAAGTTGTGAGAAGACAAGTGAGAGATTACAGCACGGTGATAGGAGGATAGTTCTATAAACAGCACTCAGTGTTTCAGAAGAAATGTGTAAGGCAGTGACCTGTCCACTTATGTGATATTATTGAGGACAGACCTGAATGAGAGAGTTACATAGTGGTAGGTGCAAGGTCCCCAACAAGCGTGGGGAGTGTGCTAACCTTTTGGTGGGCCAGAAACCTGTCTGACCATATGATGAAGTTAGTGAGGACAGGTCTGTTACATCTGAGAAGGTGTAGAGTCTACAGCACCACATGATGATTGCTATTTGCAGCACGTCCGTTCTCAGGCTGGATATATAAATGTCTTTAGTATCAATCTGGCCGGGTAATTCTCCCAATAACTCCAGCAAGAGGGTTTCTAAGACAATAAATTAAGGTCTGAGCTTTTTTCCATTAAGATCACTTGTCTAGTAACAAGTGGAGATAGCTGCGCCTAAGACGTTCCTGCATTCATTCTATGGAAGGTCTCGATTTACTCTGCAGCACAAATTCACAATGAGAATACAAAGATATCTTTTTGGAAAACGACATCTGAATATGAATGAGAAGTCTGCAGCCCCATATGTCCACAGAAGCCACTCACATACTAGCACTGTGCTGCTCTGGAGCTGGCTCATGTGTTCCTGGTGCACAGTACCCTCCCGCGACCCTCTGTCTACTGCAGGTCTCTGCACACTGAGTATTACTGACATTTCACATTATTGAAAGTGACAGCGTATTTATAATCTTTTCTACCTGATTTGTTAAATAGACTTTGCATTTTCTTGCAGACAGTTCTCTCTATATTGAATGATGGAGAGTTAAACGTATAAGGGTGAGTTCATACAACAGATTTACGTCACACACTTTCAACGGCACTAACGAACGTGTTTACGGTGAAAGTATGCACTAATGGCCGAAGGCAGAAATCTTGCCTCGTGTACTCGGCTATTTCTCAGTGTGTATTTCTCGCCGAAACATGCCATCGTCAAACCATTGTCATCTGGACTACGACGATGATTTTACAAAGGACTCAATGAGTACTGTACGTGACCATTGTTAGAAGCATATACTTCGCTGCAAATATGCACCGAAGTACACACTGTGAATATACCTCGAGGCTATGTCTACACGACAGTGGACAAAAAAAGACCTGACAGCCAAATCCTAATAATGTTCATAAAACTGAGTTTTTTGTCCACTGTCTGTCAAAAGCTGCTGAAAAAGCGTCCATTTCTTGGCGCATATTGTGTTTTTGGCCCTTTTTATGCGCTTTTTTTTTAAAGAAATGCACAGCATAAGATTTACTCTGCATTTCTGCAAAAACGTGCCAAAAAACGTCCGGTGCTTTACATAAACTCCAATAGTAAATTTTCTGCCCTGCTCAGTCATTTTTTGCTTCAAACAATAAATGGTTTGGCCGTATAACATGCACATGTTATGCAGCAGCAAAAAAAGATGATCCAGCGATATATCCACATATGCACATGTTATACGTCATATATGTCGTTTTTTGCAACATGTTTCAAACAACGACCAGCAAATAAAACGAGCAGAAGAAAGACGTTCTGTGGCAACTATAGGATGTTTTTACAATAGAAGTCTATGGAACTGCTTTTCAGTCATTTTTTCAGTGTTTTTAAAACCTACAGATTATTCAAATGTATATTGAACTTTGTTTCATTGGTTGGAAAATGTATCCAACATGTGTCACAATGTTTCCTGACAACTGCTTCATCACTATTCAGTCATAATTTATTTGCTATTGTTATAAACATCATCAGGTTCTCTGCCCCCAACTGTGCCATGGTCAGAGAACCTGGGGTGGCAAGGGAAATGTCTCAAAGACAACATCAGGACATATACATATATATATATGTGTGTGTATATATGTAAGTTACATACAAAGGACGAGATGATAAACACGCCATGCTGTTATGTTTCAAGCAGCTCTGTAAATGCTTACAGATGTGGTCTAATTAGACACTGGGTCTTGCCACAAGAGGGCATAAATCTGCTTCCTCCGCTGCCCTATAAAAGGCTCTCAGAGGCTTCTTTTTGGTAATGTACCCTTGACTGCTAGTCATGCCTCTACAGTGCACTGTAAGACATTTTGCCCAATTGAAAAAAACTGTGAGAGGCTGCATCATTGGACTGAGAAAAGCAGAATAGTCATGTGAATAAATGGCCTTCCATCTAGGCCATTATAACCAAGCTGTTAGGAGTTGTTGGAAGTAATGCTTACATGAGGGCTTGCACAAATGGCGAACCAGCTCCAGATGGTCCAGACAGACTAACAGAAGAGAGTTTTGACACGCACAAGCAGCTCTTTCAGTACCTTGTCTCCTATTCAGACACCTTCATTTCACACCCCTAACTCTGCCTGGACTATTTTTAGATGCCTAGCAGAAGGAAATGTGATTTCACAGTACCCATTACGTGTCCTGCCATTGACAGCCAGCCACCACCAGGGCCGTTCCTAGGGGCGGGCAAGGCGGGAGATCGCCCGGGGCGCCGACGCTCCGCTCACCCGAGGGGGGCGCCGCCCGGCTCGCCCGGAGAATAGCCCCTGGCTCTGCGCGGCCGTTTTATAACAGCCACTTAGCAGCTGCACGCACTTGCTGTGCAGCTGCTGGTACAGGGAGGAGGCAGGACGGATCGTTCCCGTCCTGACTCCTCCTCTGTATCAGCGTCGCAGGGGGGCGCACAGCTTTCACCGGGCCCCCTGCGACGCTCGATCTCCTCGGCTGGCAGCTCTGCCGCCGCGGAGATCCCTGGGAGCTGCGTGACAGCGTAGGCGGTGTGATGACGTCACGCCACTTACACTGCTCAGCAGCTTCCGGAGCTGGACACGGGGACCGTGGTCAGGTGAGTAATTTTTTTTTATTTTATAATTAGCTACAGGGCATCTACTGGCTACAAGGGGGGCATCTACTGGCTACAGGGAGCATCTACTGGCTACAAGGGGGGCATCTACTGGCTACAGGGGTCATCTACTGGCTACAGAGGGGCATCTACTGGCTACAGGGGGCATCTACTGGCTACAAGGGGGGCATCTACTGGCTACAGGGGGCATCTACTGGCTACAAGGGGGGCATCTACTGGCTACAAGGGGGGCATCTACTGGCTACAAGGGGGGCATCTACTGGCTACAGGGGGGCATCTACTGGCTACAGGGGGCATCTACTGGCTACAGAGGGGCATCTACTGGCTACAGGGGCATCACCTGGCTACAGGGGCATCACCTGGCTACAGGGGCATCACCTGGCATCTAGTGCTGATAAAGTGAGGAGATGTTTGTTTTGTATATTCTACAGTGAACAGTCGAGGCCGGGAAAAGACGTCATGGCGTCTGGGACAGATGGAGAAGAAGAAGAGAAAGAGAATAACTCTTCAGGGACGTCTCCTGTGAGTCACTAGATATAACTTTACTGTAATCATTTATAGGTCTACAGAGCCTGTGTACAGCTGGTATCCAACACTGTGTGGTCACTGTATGCCGGTAATATTGGTTGTAGTATAATGGTCTATACTCCGTAATGGTCAGTTTATATGTGCTGGTGATATGTGGTCATGGTGTGACAGTATTATTCGGTCACTATGTGGTCTAGGTGTCGCAGTAGTTGTTAACTAAGTGCTGGTGACATTTGGTCTTGGTGCTATTAGCCTGGGATTCTGGTTGGTGTAGCAGTGTTATTTGGTAACTGTATGACTATTATTTAGTAGTTTTATATGTAGCACATTGTGGTAAAGCTTGTTATATATTTTAGATTTGGTTGATGGTGATGCACTGTGTTTCATTGTGGCGCATTATGTTACGTGGGGGGTGGGGGGCAAAATTTCTTCACCTCGCCCTGAGTGCAATTTAGCCTAGGAACAGCCCTGCCACCACCACCTTTGTTTGGAGTGGTATCATGAACAAGAAAGGTGGACTGCTATGGACTGGAATCATATTGTCTTTAGCATTGAATCCAGGTTCTGTTTGTGATCTGTAACAGTCTAGTTTGAGTATGGGGGCTTCACTGTGAGCCGTTTAAGCCTGCTTTTGCTGTGGAACATTATCCTGCCCTAAAAGCTGGAGGGATAATATGGGGAGCCATTGCATATGTCAGTCACCCCTAGTAGTGATATGAGGAACACCAACATCTCAGCCATGTGTGCAAGACATCCTGCAGCCACAAGTGTTGCCTCCTTTCATTGCATGATTTCCAACTGGCACTTTTATGCAGGATCATTTCTGCCCACGCAAACCAAGGGTTTCCCAGGAATGTGTATGGGAGATTGCAGCACTTTCTTGGACTGCCCGGTCACCGAATTTATTGCCACATATGTTGCAGCTGGGATGACAGCATCGTCAACTTACAAGTATGCATGATCCATAGGCCCAGCTGCAACATATGTGGCAAATGTGCCTTACAATTGTAATGGCCGGAATAGTGGATCCACTGGACCGCCGCAAGCGATGGTGAAAGCCGCGCCAGGGAGCAGAATCTAAGTAGGTCCCGGTTTTCACCAGAGCCCGCCGCAAAGCGGGATGGACTTGCTGAGGCAGGAGTCTACCAGGTCGCTACCCCTGACGTGATTGCTTGCAGTGGCAGCTGAGGTGTAGTGTGGTACAGAGTCACGTGGCGTAGACGTAGTCGGGGACAGGTGGTAAGGTCAGAGCAGGCGGCAAAGGTTCAGAGTCGAGAAACGTAGGCGGAGGTCAGGAACACGGCAGAGACAGGAAAAACCATAACGCCTTCTCTAGGGCACGGAGGCAACAAAAATCCAGCAGGGAAGTAACGTGGATCCATAAACTATATAGGGTCAGCGCCCGGCAATTAACCAATTACCGGCACGCTGGCCCTTTAAATTTACATGAACGAGCGCGCGCGCTAGGGGGCGCGCACGCGCTTTCCGGCCGACAGGGGAAGAGAGCAGGACAGGAGCGTGGTCAGGTAAGTGGATGGGACGGGTGCGCCAGCGGCCAGTAGCACAGCCAGCGGCGCCACCCGACCCGCTGGGCGCCCGCAGAGAGGGACACTTGTACGCCCGCGACCCGCGGACCGGGATGGGGCGCCACCCGTTACAGGACCTCCCCTCCTTTTTAGGCTGCAGAAACCTGTGGATGAGATCATGATTCAGGATATTTGATTCTGGCTTCCAGGATCTCTCCTCGGGTTCGAAGCCTTTCCAATCCATGAGGAAGAAACGCTTCCTTCTGACCGTCTTCTTGGCCAAGATGTCCTTTACTTCAAAGATGTCAGCGGAATCAGCTACCGGGGGAGGCAATACATTCTTCAGAGAGAATCGGTTCAGGGCCAGAGGCTTAAGGAGGGAGACATGGAGAGAGTTTTGAATCCGGAGTGATGGAGGTAAGCAGAGCTTGTACGTCACCGGGTTCAACTGCCAGAGCCCCTTGAAGGGTCACAGGAAGCGAGGGCCCAACTTGTAACTGGGAATCTTCAGGCACACGTACTTCGAGGAAAGCCAAACCTTGTCCCCTGGGAGGAATGTCGGGGCAGGTCTTCTCCTTTTGTCTGCCTAAGACTTTATACGAGCTGAGGCCCGAAGTAGATGGCCTTGATATCCTGAACTTGGTCATCGACAGCAGGCACCTCTGAATCAGTGGGCAGGGGAAGTGGGGGTAGGGGGGTGCGGGTGGCGGCCATAGACCACAAAAAATGGAGACGCTGGCTGCATCCGATTCACAATGGTTATATGAGAACTCTGCCCAGGGGAGCAGCTCGGCCCAGTTGTCCTGACGTCCGGATACAAAATGACGTAAGTATTCCTCCAGAATCTGGTTCACTCTTTCCACCTGACCATTGGACTGAGGGTGGTAGGCCGATGAAAAGTCTAATTTGACTTGCAGACGGGAACACAGCGCACACCAAAATAGGGATACGAATTGAACGCCTCGATCAGAGACGATGTGTGAAGGTAACTCATGTAGACAGAAAATATGCCGGTAGAAGTGACCGGCCAATTGTGGAGCAGACGGCAGCCCGGGAAGAGGCACAAAATGGGACATCTTTGAAAACCGGTCTGTAACCACCCAGATGACAGAATTCCCTGAAGAAACCGGTAGGTCCGTGATGAAATCCATGGCTATGTGTGTCCAAGGAGTTTCTGGAACAGGCAGTAAGAGACCTGTGGGCCTGTGGCGTGGGACCTTGTTTCGAGCACACATGACACAGGAGAGGGTGAAGTCCTTGATATCTTGTGCCAGAGTTGGCCACCAGTAGTGCCGAGAGATCAGAGCATAGGACTTCCGTACTCCAGGGTGACCAGCCAACAGGGAGCTATGCCCCCATTCTAGTATCCTATTCCTGAGTGCCAGCGGCACGTAAGTCTTGCCCGAAGGAACGTTTTGGAGATCTACGGAGGCCACGTGAACCAACCGTTCGGGAGAAATAATGTGCTGTGACACAGGTTCTTCACCAATCACATCAGAGGCACAGGAGAGGGTGTCAGCCTTGACATTTTTCTCAGCAGGCCGGAAGTGAATGCGAAAGCGTGAGAAGAATAGGGACCACCTGGGTTGGCGAGGGTTTCGACGCTGGGCCGTCTGAAGATATAGGAGATTCTTGTGATCCGTAAAGATGTCAATTGGGTGACGAGCCCCCTCCAGTAGATGTCGCCATTCCTCCAAGGCTAACTTGATGGCCAAGAGCTCCCGATCCCCAATGGCATAGTTCCGCTCCGCCGGCGAAAAGGTCCTGGAGAAAAACCCGCAAGTGAGAGTCTTGCCTTTGGGGCTTTTCTGTGTGAGGACCGCCCCTGCCCCCACTGAAGAGGCATCCACCTCCAAGGAGAAAGGCTTCTCGGGATCTGGCCGGACCAAGACAGGCGCCGAGGAGAAGGCAGTCTTTAGTTCAGCGAACGCCTTTTTAGCCTCCGGAGGCCAACATCTCGGGTTTGCATTCTTCCTGGTGAGGGCCACAATGGAAGCCGCCAGGGTGGAGAAGTGAGTAATGAATTGACCATAATAGTTGCCGAATCCCAGGAAGCGCTGTATCGCCCAAAGACCGACAGGACGGGGCCATTGCAGAACCGCAGAGAGTTTAGCTGGATCCATCTGCAGACCCTTAACAGAGACAATATATCCGAGGAAGGGTAAGCTGGTCTGATGGAATAAACATTTCTCCAGTTTAGCGTACAGATGGTTGTTGCGCAGACGTCTCAGAACCTGGAGCACCTGTGTCCGATGGGTCTGGAGGAAAGATCAGGATGACGTCCAGATATACTATGACGCAGGTGTACAATAGATCCCTGAAGGCGTCATTGACGAACTCTTGAAAAACGGCCGGGGCGTTGCAAAGTCTGAAGGGCATCACCATATATTCAAAATACCCATCTCGAGTATTGAAAGCCGTTTTCCATTCGTCCCTCTCTCGTATTCTGATGAGGTTATAGGCCCCTCGCAAATCCAATTTAGAGAATACTTTGGCCCCCCCGGAGATGATCGAAGAGTTCCGAGATCAACGGAAGTGGGTAGCGGTTCTTCACCGTGATCTTGTTTAGCCCTCTATAATCAATGCTCGGGCGAAGAGAGCTGTCCTTCTGCACAAAAAAGAACCCAGCACCAGCCGGAGAGGAAGACTTGTGAATGAAGCCCTTCTGCAAATTTTCCTGTATATATGCCGACATGGACAATGGATAGACCCTTCCCCGAGGAGGGCTAGTGCCAGGGAGAAAGTCAATCGGGCAGTCATAAGGCCGATGGGGTGGCAGCGTCTCAGCCTGTTTCTCCAAAAACACGTCCTGGTACTCCGCTGGTCGGCCTGGCAGAGGCTTGGCGGGCAACCGCGGAGAAGTGGTAGTCACCGGGCGTGGTGCCACCAAACAGCGAGACCGACACTCCGATCCCCAATCTCTCCTGTCCTCCATTAGAGCATAGGGGCATGACGTTGCAGCCAGGGAAGCCCCAATAGGATCGCCGAGGAAGACCGCGGCAATACGTGAAAAGAGATTTTCTCCTTGTGCAGGATCCCTATGCGGAGGAACACCGGCTGAGTGATGAACTGAATGGGATCTTTAAGGAGCTCTCCACTGACTGAGGAAATAACCAAAGGCTTTTCCAGGCGAAGTACAGGCAGGCGATAACGGGAAACCGAAGAGGCGTGGATAAAATTCCCGGCAGACCCTGAGTCCAGGAAGGCCTGCACCCAGAACGAGAGACCAGCAGCAGAAGTGACCTCCACCGGAATCATCAAACGTTGAGAGGAAGAGTTAGCACCTAGAAACGCCTCTCCCATGAAACCTAGGTGCGAGCGTTTTCCCGCAGGCTGAGGACGCATCGGGCAACTTCTGCGAAAATGGTCCGGACTGGCACAGTAGAGACATAAGTTCTCCAAGCGATGGCAGGACAGCTCCTGCTCCAGCAAGTGGGCCCCGCTCCACCTGCATGGGTTCCTCACTGGAGGTTGGTAGAAGGGGCTGCAGCGACCTTTGGAATACTGGAGCCAGACGAGGTAGTCAGCGTGGGCGCGCTGAATCTCGTTCTTGACGGTGCTCCTCCTGTCTTTCAGCGAAGCGCACGTCTATGCAGGTGGCCAGGTGGATTAATTCGCCCAGGGAAGATGGGAGGTCTCTTGTAGCGAGAGCGTCATTGATCCTACTGGACAGTCCCTTCTTAAAGGTGGCGCAAAGAGCAGAATCAATCCAGGAAAGTTCTGACCCCATGGACCGGAACTGCACCACAAAAAAACCCACGGCAGAGACACCCTTGCGCAGATTAAGAAGTGCCGTCTCGGCTGATGATGCTCGTGCTGGTTCTTCAAAGATGCTGCGAAACTCCTGGAGGAAGGACTACAGGTCCGCAGTCACCGGGTCATTCCGGTCCCAGAGGGGGGTTGCCCAAGCCAGAGCCTTTCCAGATAGCAGGCTCACCACGAACGCGACCTTAGACCTTTCAGTGTGGAACTGATCAACGGCCATCAGTTCCACATGCATCGAAAACTGGGTAATGAAACCCCGGCAGAGCTTCGTGTCCCCGTCGAATTAGGTGGGTAGTGGTAACGGTTGCCAATGGAACAGATGGTGTAGAAGGTACCACCGGCGGAAGTGGCGACTGCTGCTGGGATGCCATGAGTTGCCGCATCATGGCCCAATTGCTGTGCCTGTTGAGCGATCTGTTGCGATTGCTGGGCGACAGCGGTTGTAAGGTCCGTAATACTAGGCAGGGGCACCTTGGCGGGATCCATGGCTGGATCTTACTGTAACGGCCGGGATAGTGGATCCGCTGGACTGCCACAAGCGATGGTGTAGGCCACGCCAGGTAGCGGAATCTACGTAGGTCCCGGCTTTCACCAGAGCCCGGCGCAAAGCGGGATAGACTTGCTGCGGCGGGAGTCTACCAGGTCGCTACCCCTGACGTGACTTGCTTGCAGTGGCAGCCGAGGTGTAACATGGTACAGAGTCGTGTGGCGTAGACGTAGTCGGGGACAGGCGGTAAGGTCAGGGCAGGCGGCAAAGGTTTAGAGTCGAGAAACGTAGGCAGAGGTCAGGAACACGGCAGAGACAAGAACAACGATAACGCTTTCTCTAGGGCATGAAGGCAACAAAGATCCATCAGGGAAGTGACATTTATCCATAAACTATATAGGGTCAGCGCCTGGCAATTAACCAACTACCGGATCTCTGGCCCTTTAAATTGACATGAACGAGCGCGCGCGCACGAGGGGGCGCGCACAAGCATTCTGGCCGACAGGGGAAGAGAGCAGGACAGGAGTGTGGTCAGGTAAGTGGATGGGACGGGTGCGCCCGCGGCCAGTAGCACGGCCAGCGCCGCCACCTGTCCCCGCCGGGCGCCTGCAGAGATGGACATGAGGTCACCCACGACCCGCGGACTGGGACGCGGCGCCACCCGTTACAACAATGCCACATAGAACCTGTATGCCTCTATGCCCAACCATGGGACAGGGCTGGCCAAAAGGCTGCTAGAGCCTCCTTTTAATTGTACAGTTTTTCCTAAATGCTTATCATTTGACTCTAATGTTGTAATCACTTAAAGGGGTTTTTTCATCACTGGCTTTCGCAGACTTCAGCTGTTTCTGTCTCTTAAAGCTTCAAAACCAGGGGCGTGTCTCTCCTCCCAGTAGGCATGTCTTTCCTCACCGAAGACAGGTGACATCATTCTGTTGGAGCAGTGGTACGGAGAGCTCTGCAGACCTCCTGCACTGGTCAGTTCTCATGTCTGCAGAGCTGTCACCAGAACACCTGCATTGGTGTAAACAGTTATACATACAGCCTGAACTGATGAAACAAATGTCAGAAATGCACTCTGTTCCCCCCTCTATTATGAGGCAGGAGGTAGAGGGGAACAGACTGTATAAGGCTCCATTATATGGGGGGGGGGTAGAATCTAGCAGCTAGAGACTCAGTAATCCTTCACATAGAGCTGGGAGAGGAGCATAGTGGAGCTCAGAGAGCCTTTATTATTTGGACACAGCCATTACACAAAGCTGAGGCAGCGAGTTTCACTTTCATTGTACACAGTTCGCAGGGGAGTAAGCACAGAGTGCACATAGCCAATAACAGCACAGGTGGCGTGTCTCAACAGGCTGAACTAAACATCAGCCAATCACAGAAAAGGGGGTGTGGCCCGAACTGAAGCTGCAGTCTTAGGTGTAGAAAACGCAGATTAGCTCATATCTGCCATACTAAATGATTTAGGTAATGCAAAAAAATTTACTGTCTACATCATTACAGATATCATCTTTGTAGCGAGAAAACCCCTTTAAATATATCATCATTACATTCACACATACTGTAGAAAGTTTCATTTGATTACAACTCCTTATTTGTTATTTTATGTCAATGTATGTGTATATACCTACTATATATATATATATATATATATATATATATAGGCTAAGTACAGTATTTCATAAATGTGAGTACACCCCTTATATTTTTGTAAATATTGTATTATATCTTTTCATAGGACAACAATGAAAATATGACACTTTGATACAATGTAAAGTAGTCAGTGTACAGTTTGTATAACAGTGTAAATTTGGTGTGCCCTTAAGATAACTCAGCACACAGCCATCAATGTCTGAACTGCTGGCAACAAAACGGAGTACACCCCTAAGTAAAAATGGACAAATTGGGTGACATGTATGGAATTTGGTGCTGACAGGCCAGTTCTAAATAGCTTTAAGGCAGTGCAGAATGCACCAGAATGTATGAACTTGTTCTTCTGCAGTTCATACATACAGGCGCAGTGTAGAGCCAATACCACAAGTCTGGCTCAGGTAGACCACCTTTATCTTGGTCTGGCTGTTCTAACTGTTATGCACCTAGGTTTGGTGTCAAAGAATCATAAATGTGTCTACTTCTATGAATGTGGTGCGACATGCCCTCAGAACACCCCAAATCTTTGGAGCATTACTGGTGCAGTCCCGTTCATACATGTTGCCCATTGTGTCCAGTGACACAAACACGCCTCCGGATATCCTGGTATGTGTCCCGCAGGACTGCTGTAACCGAGAAATCCAAAAGTCCGAGTAACGGTAAAATAGCATGGAGCAAGTGAGCAAGGCGAGTAAACCTAAAACGCGTCTGTGACTGCATCACCCATTGGGGAGCAATGTTGCTGGAGTGCTGTTTCCCCCCCGCGGTTTTAATGCCTTCAAAAAGGTTTCCATTTCTTTTCCTGTTCCCCCGTACCCTATTGGATTTCTCTTACGGCCCGTCCTGCCCGGGCCATCCGGAAACTCGGAGGCCTGTTTTTGGAAACCCTTCTTGGGTTTCCCCGGGAAGAAGTCCCGAGGGGGGAGCCGGTAGACTGGGAATCCATGTGCGGGGTTGGGGAAAGGGGAATCCTTAGAGGTGGCGAACTTCACAATTGGGTTGTCCAGTGGTATTTCCCTTTCCCTGGTATCATGTGACTCGTTAGTGTTAAAAGGTCTCAGGTGTGAATGGGGAGCAGGTGTGTTATATTTGGTGTTATCGCTCTTACATGCTCTCATACTGGTCACTGGAAGTTCAATATGGCACCTCAGGGCAATCAACTATCTGAGGATCTGAAAAAAAAGAACTGTTGCTCTACATAAAGATGACCTAGGCTATAAGAAGATTGCCAACACCCTGAAACTGAGCTGCAGCATGGTGGCCAAGACCACAGTGGTTAACAAGACAAGTTCCACTCAGAACAGGCCTCGTCATGGTCAACCAAAGAAGCTGTGTGCACATGCTGAGCGTCAGAGATTGTCTTTTTAAAATAGATGTATGAGTGTTGTCAGAATTGCTGCAGAGGTTAAAGGGGTGGGGGGTCTGCCTGACAGTGCTCAGACCATATGCCTCACACTGTATTGAATTGGTCTGCATGGCTGTCATCCCAGAAGGGAGCCTCTTCTAAAACTGATGCACAAAAAAGCCCACAAACAGTTTGCTGAAGACAAGCAGACTTAGGATATGGATTTCTGATGGAACCAAGATAAGCTAATTTTGTTCAGATGCTGTCAAGCATTTGTGGTGGCAACAAGGTGAGGAGTACAAAGCCAAGTGTGTCTTGCCTACAGTCATGCATGGTGGTGAGAGTGTCATGGTTTGGGGCTGCATGAGTGCTGCCGGCTGTGGGAGCTACAGTTCATTAAGGGAACCATGAATGCCAACATGTACTGTGACATACTGAAGCAGAGCATGACCCCTCCTCCCCCCACAGAAACTGGGCCACAAGGCAGAATTCCACCATGAAAGTGACCCCAAACACCTCCAAGACGACCACTGCCTTGCTAAAGAAAATGATGGTAAAGGTGCTGGACTGCCCTAGCATGTCTCCAAACCTAAACCCTATGGAGCATCTGTGAAGCATCCTCAAATGGAAGGTGGAGGAGCGCAAGGTACTGTAGATATGTATTTGTCACGGGTGGGACTGCGAAGCCCGTCCCGGGTCGCAGGTACACCCGTGGTCCCCACACGAGCGGCACCGCCGCCCGCATGTCGGGCGGTGGGCACGCTCACCCGGCCGGTCACCCTCCTACTTACCTGGCCGCGCTCCTGCTGCAGCTCCAGTCTCCTGGCACGCGCGCCCTGAAATTTAAAGGGCCAGTGCACCGGTAATTGGGTATTGCCGGTCACTGCCCTTATTTAAGCCTGCTCCTTCCTGGTGCTTGTTGCCGGATCGTTAGTGCCTTTTAGCCTATTGAGAAAGCGGTCCAAGCCTTGTTCTGAGTTACCGTGTACCGTACCATTAGCTTCCGTTCCTAGACCCCGCATCTTGCCGCCTGCCCTAACCTACTGCTTGTCCACGACCACAGACCATTGCCGCCTGTCCTGACCTCTTGCCTGTCCCCGACTATGAGCCTGCCTGACGATTCTGCACTACGCTACACCTCGGCTGCCTCTGCAAGCCAGTCACGTCAAGGGTAGCGACCTGGTAGACTCCCGCCGCAGCAAGTCCATCCCGCTTTGCGGCGGGCTCTGGTGAAAACCGGGACCTACTTAGATTCCGCTCCCTGGCGTGGCTTACGCCATCGCTTGCGGTGGTCCAGAGGATCCACTATCTCCGACCGTGACAGTATTTAAAACTAAAATATTTTATAATACAATTTTTAATATGACTGCAGAGGTAAATAGGCTGCTGTGTTGCATATCTTTTATTTCTGACTTTGCATATAACCCATCAGTGGTTACAGCATCTCTACAGTTGAGTTAGTATCAGAACAGATACTCAAAAGGAAAATAATATTTTACAGCATAGCAAATTCTGCGAGGATTCCTCTGGGCTATATACATATTCTATAAAAACGCTTCCAGGCCTCCAGACATACAGACAATATTACAATATACACTGTTATTCAGATTCCATTCACTGAACACCCAGGAGAAGGCCGCTGCCTCATTACTACAAATAAGAAAGTTAGAAAATACAAAACCTAGTGAGGATTATTTATGTCTGTGTTGAATATTATTATGGGAGGCTGCCACATTGAATTACAGATCAGAATCCAGTACGCTCATTCTCAAATTGACTTCAGAAACTTCTGCTAGTGAGTCCCTCTAGTGTTGCTGAGGTTTATTAAAACCTAATATTGTCTCTGTATCTAAGAGAGATCAGACTCTCCAGATAGAAGATTCTACACCAGATTGAGTGGCATATTCCCACTGCTGCCTGCATCCTATCAGTGCCTAAGCCACTATCTAAATACCTCCACCTCCTCTTTAATAAACAAAATTAGCAAAAATACATAAAACAGTAGTAACTGCAAGATTTTCTGTTTTAGTCTGATGTTCACTTGTTTTATCTGTCTCTGAAAAGTTTTCCAAACTCTCAATGCCTAGGAAGACAGATTTTCAGAACTACTAAAAAGGAAATTAAAGAACATTATAACTAACAAATGTGCATAAAACAGGCACAACTCTGTACCAAGTCTTATATCAAATACTCCAGCTGCTGTTCCTCATTAGGATTGATAAGCACAAATGCAGCCATTTGGAAAGTATTAGCATGGAGTTAAAAGCAAAGAATCCATGAGGTCATGCATTTCAGCACAGTACTGGTATCTTCATTAGAAACCAGTGCCTACCAGGCCTGATAAGGGCACTAGTATTGACCAGACACCAATATAGACTGGGACTGATAAAGGCACCAGTATGGATCAGGTCTTATGAAGGCACAAATATGGACCAGGTCCGATAAAGGATTTAGTATGGGCCAGGCCCAATGAAGGCACCAATATGTATGGAGCATTATTTACAGTTAATGTTGCCCTAGGTACTGAGCCTTAATACACCCCCACTAAAGGCCCATTAAGGCCAGGATCATACATTGCCCTAATCTTATGTTTAGCTCATACTTTTTGGTGCATTTTCTGGAAAAAAAATTGGGGGGTCTCTGTGTCAGCCCATAGGCACCCCGTTATGTTATTGCAGGATGTCATTGCCTTGCCATGGAGGCTGGGGGCATGACAAAGGCCCTTAGGTCTTCCACATATGTGAGCCTATTAGACTCTGCTGGTAGTGGAGCACAGACAGGCAGTAATACATAAGTAGTATAGTGTATTATGTAACTAATTTAAGGATCACAATTTCAAGTCCTCTTGTGAGACAAACCAAAATGTTCAGAAAAAAAAGAATATAAAATAATATGTAAAACAAAAGCTTTATTGAAAAAAATAACTAATATAACTCGCTGTATATTACGTAACAACTTCCTTAATATTTCATCATTAGATACAACGCAATCCTGAAAATGTGTCCCTTTTTGGCTATCTAAAAAGTTGGCATGTATGTGTTTGGGCGTGGTAAGAGGGGTGTCTTGGTCTGATGTCATGTGTTTGGGTGTGGTTAGAGGTGTGGCCTGATGTGTCCCTCTTTGCCATCTCTTAAAGTTGTAAGAGATGTTAACCAGATCTGATTAAGGCACCAATCTGGCCCAACCTAATAAAGACACCATTATGGGCAAGGCCTGTTAAAGGCCCTAGTATTGACCATACCTGTTGAAAGTACCAATATGGACTAGTCCTGATAAAGGTATCTGTATGGACCAGACCTGATAAAGGCACCAATATGTACCAGGTCTTATAAAGGTACTAATATGGACCAGGCCTCATAAAGGTACCAGTATGGACCAGGTCTTATAAAGTCACCCATATGGACCAGGTTTGATGAAGCACTACTATAGACCAAGCCTGATGAAGGCATTAGTATGGGCCAGGTGTAATGAAGGCACTTATATGGAGGAGGCTTGATAAAAGCACCATTATCAACCAGACCTTATGATGGCACCAGTGTGGACCAGGCCTGATAAAGGCACCAATGTGGACCACGTCTTATAAAGGTACTAATATTGACCAGGTCTTATAAAGATACTAATATGAACTAGGCCTGATGAAGGCACCAATATGGACCAGACCTGATGAAGTAAGCAATATAGACCAGGCCTGATGAAAGCATCAATAATGACCAGGCCTAATGAAGGCCCCTAGTATGGTCCTAAAAGAGGTGACCTCAATAAAATCAAGTTTGCTTCATCTAAGAATCTAAATACAATTCAAGATTCCAGGAAATCTGGGTGACCAAATCTACAGCAGCTTTACCAGTGAGTGGATGGTTTGTCAAGAAGTTGTGAAAAATATAACTAACCAAAGGCTGGATAGAATTTTACATTGAAAAAATGGAATGTAATCCCCTCACCAGATAAAATCAGTGACTTGTATGATGGAAGCAGCTATGCTCACACAACCGATTTGGAAGCAGAATTTGAGGCACATTCCACGCAGAATATGCCAAGGACTCTGCTTCCAAATCTGTTTGCAATCTGTGTCCAATTTATTTTAATGGGAAACCAACTTGTTAGTTGCAAATAAAGCAGAATTTACTGACACAAATTTAAAATCTGCCTTGCAGAAAAAAGGCAGTGACAGAGCGCTAAATGGGAAGCTGCAGATCCTCAGCCAATATGCAAAATCTTCCTTACTCATTACAGACAGACGAACATACCCCCAGAGCAAGCAGACTTTTTTTTTTCAGAGCAAGCAGACAGGAAGTTCCTTCACTTTGAGAGCTTGTATAGTTGTGGAAGGAGTCTGCATCCTGAAGTCATGTTATCAAATCCTTACTGGAGGACAGACTTGATTGATCTCTGAGGTCACGGTCACTGTTATTTTCATGTTACAGAAGAGTCAGAAAAAACTAAATGGCATCCAGGTGAATTATGGGTGAAGTTTTTAAGGCAGGTGACGTATTAAGCAACTATGGACTTTGGAAACATTCCAATATACTATTTCTAAAATCTGCCTCAAAATATCCTCACCAAGGGCAACATGTATGATTTTTGGCACCCAGGCGGCATTTTTTTGTTCACATTAGTCGCGTAGAATGACCTGTTTTACTGTGGGTCATAGATTTAGCATTTTCTAGCCACAAAACGACAACTCAGGCTCAGGTAAACCATTTTTAACTTAGTCTGGCTGTTCCATCAGTAATGCGCCCAGTTTTGCCGTCCTACAGTCATAAATGTGTAGAATCATACGGTTGTGGTGCGACATGCCTCTAGAACTCCCTCCAATCTCAAGAGCATTAAAAAGTGCCGCAGGCACCACTGAATGCGCCTAATTCTGGAGTGCGTCTGATTATAAATCTAGAAAACAGGGCTGCACGAGTTTTTGGGCTGAAAGAGCACCTGAATACCGGTGCAGCTTCGTACATACATGTCGCCCTAGAAATCTGGATGAAATCTGTTTCATTTCATCTCTACATTTTTAAAAGTGCATCTAAAATCCACATGTACAAACAGATTACAAGCAGGTTCCATGCTGCAATTTTCTTCTTCAACTCTGTGTAAACATACCCAGAGAGGCAGTGAGGTTAAATTGCTTTTCCTACTCATCTATTTTTTTTTGCCACATAGCTAAAAAAAAATGTGCTCTATAAAATGAGCCTGCCACATTAAAAGAACAGTACCGTCAAAATTTGTCTTTTCACATGTTGAAAAGCAATATGGGACTATAATATGGATTTTATTAATTTTTTTATATACTGTTTATATATATTTTTTTAGTTCCCTTAGGTACATGACTTCCTGGCTTGTCCCTGACTTCCCTTTGTGAGCTCTGATAGCACGGCGGCGAGAGCATTACTTGATGGCCCTTCTTTCTGGTCAGCACTGGGCTAAGAAGAGTAAATATTATCAGCAATTACCTGATAAGTGCAAATAAACTCCCACTCTCCTTCCTCAGTGCAGAAAATGATGACCATGTTATTGTTTTATATATTGAACATGGTTTAGTATAATCTTATCTAATTCTGTGTGGAAAACATTAAAGCAATTATTGTTATTACCTACTATTTGTAGTGAGATTGTATACAGATAAGCAGCAGCTGAAGTTAAGTGAGATTAGTCTGCCCGGACAAACAAAAGTTCTTCCTCACAGCCAGAGAAGGACAATATATGTATTTTTTAATTGCATGTATCATACTGATACAGAGTCTAATGTATTAGCATACAGGACTATGCTGATATGTTACTAAATAAAAAATAAAAAAAATTAGCTGGTCATTAAGGCCTTTTCAGGCCTGGTGCTTAAGGAGTTAACAAAAATACTCCTTTATGATGGCAGTGTCCCTTTAATGTATTAGAGAAAACTGTAGTGAATCTGCAGTACAAACTGCAGCAAAATAAACATGCAACAAAAGCAGATGAAATATGAAATAAAAAAAAATTCTGCTAAATCTAAACCTAGGCCTTATTCACAAAAAGGACCTTTACATGGATTTTGGCATGAATTTCAGAAAAAAATTGCTTGAATTCTGTTTCCAAATCATATCTAATGAATCTGTAATCAGAATCTGCACTGTGGCTAAGACACTATTGGATTTAACTTTCAAGTTGCACTAACTAGTAAGTGATATATCGCTTACTGACATTGTTTCTAAGAGGATTCTGCTTGAAAACAGTGTCGGGCAGCCAGGACATAGATTAGCCACCTTGAATGGGACTAAACGGCATCTTAAACTCTGAAATTGCCTTGGATTTCTGCAATGGATTGACAATGGATTTTTTCAATGTTAAAAATCCATCACGCGAACATACCATTACTGATCCTACTAGACAGTTCAGAACTCTGGACAGCAGCATCAAGTCCCAATGCAGCAAACGTGGGTGAATGTATAGAAAGCCAATGAAGATGATACAGCCCCTGGCAAATAATAATAAACAGGCTCAGACTGACCCGCCAGGGAGTCGGTGGATTCCCCGGTAGGCCCCGAGCTCCTGTGGGCCCCAGAGGTAGTGCTGCCGCTACCCGCATCCTGCCTCGAACTCCCGGGGTCTGTGTCCCAAGCATTCAGAGAAAGGGCCTGGGAGTTAAGGACTAATGTCCTCGGTTCCCAGGGCTGTGCGGTGTCAGCGGAGCAGAGCACCACTAGCCCTCCGCTCCGCTATTCACCCTGGTATGCCTAAGGTGTTAGGCCTTAAGCCTACCAGGCGCCGGCCTCTATTGGTGACGTAGGCGGCGCGATGACATCACATTGGCGGGCAGCTTGTTGTGTCCGTGAGCGGGAGAACGGTGAATTGGGTTTTTTTTGTTGTTGTTTTTGTTATGAGAAAGGGGGCCCTGACTACCTCCTTCCTATCTAAAAGGGGCCCTGACTACCTGCAGCCTTTCTAAATGGGGCCCTGACTACCTGCAGCCTATCTAAAGGGGGCCCTGACTACCTGCAGCCTAACTAACTGAGACCCACCAACACCTACCTACAGCCTAACTAACTGAGACTCACCAACACCTACCTACAGCCTACCTAACTGGGGCCCGCCAACCTAACTGGGGTCTACTTATCTAGCTGGGGGCTAATCACCTATGCACCGGTGGCCTACTTATCTACCTTACTTGAGCCTACCCACCAAACTGCCTGGGGCTGGCCTACCAACTTATCCATCGGGGGTCTATCTATCTAAATAGTGTTTATCTAGCTACATGGGGCCTTGCCCATTTGCCTACCTACCTAGGGTCTTGTCTGCCTACCTGGTAATATAATTGTGAGGGGAGCAGCCCATAGCTGTAGCGTAATCTCCACAGGGTTAGTCCTCGCCCCACCCTCCAACCCCTTAGGAGATTGTGAATCTGAACAATGGCTTGTACCCACTCTCCCACCCCTGGGAAGTTTGTACAGAGGTGGGAATAGGTAAAGAGGTGCTGGAAAAGTGAGGATTCTAAGATATTTGTTTGTAAATTCTGGTGCTGGCCAGGAGAAGTTGTGATGGTGGTCTGGACTGGATGGAGAAGAAAAGGGAAAAAGAATGACTCATGAGAGAAGAGAACGACTCATCAGATAAGATGTCTCCTGTGAGTCCCTGACATCAGGAGTTATTTTGCTTCTCTATTGGATCAGTGCTGTATTCACTGTAATGTGATGGGACCTGAGCCGGTGTCGGACAACTATGTGGTCTCTATATGGCGGTGTTGTAGGTTATATTGGCGTTAGTATAGTGGCAGCGTACACTTGTCCCTGATTGTAAAAGGGAATGCACACCTGACCCTGTGATAGGAGTTACACTTTCTTTCTTGCTGGTGTTTATTTTAGAAGGTGGCAAGGTGCGTGATCAAGGGAAACGTGGAGGGGGATATTATATGTGGCTTGGTGGTGGGGGATATGGATGGAGCTACTTAGCCATGTGTCTACGATATGTTAGACTGTACAAATGTATGAGATACACAGACATGTGAGATAAGTGGGTATGGTATTCAGAACCCTTTGAATTTTTCTTTCTTTCATTGCAGCCATTTGGTAAGATCAAAAAAATTAATTTTTTTGCTGATTAATAGCGGCCACTATAGGTACTCCCGGCTCATCTAAACTGACAACTGTCTATATGACAGTGAAGGGACATTGTTGCCCTCTGCATATTATCCCCTGAGGAATCCACTTATTGTGTAAATCTAGTGGGGGAAACGCGTTGAGATATATTGGGATTTTGTCATTGGCATTTATGCACTTTAGTATCTGAACAGTAGCAATTATACTTGTTTGCGGTGATGCGATTTTTGAAAACAGAGATATAGGGACAACTAGGGCACATTAGGGTGATAACTTTAATGCGGGATCACCCTTTATGGGCGATTACTCCGCCATATTAGGAAGAGATTAAGTTTATACAGGGGCAGTATTTGCACCAACCACTCTTCTTTCTACAGTGTGTGACCTTTATAATCAGCGTTGTATCCCGATACCTTTGGAACAAGGACTTCCTCTGCACAACCGTAAGTTACATTTTATGCATTATTTAGTAGCAAAGTGTACTGTGTTGTTTTTCAACCGAGATTGGACTGGGCATATATATTGATTAGGTACATATATCATGTTTTAATGTATATCAGTAAAAGTTATATTTTAAACCATTGATTTTTCTGTGATTAAAGGTGAGAGATCAGCCTAAAATTACACAGGGGGAACTTGTTAATGATCTCAAGGCAGCTGGGACCACAGTCACCAAGAAAACCATTGGTAACACATTATGTCATAATGGTTTAAAATCCTGCAGTGACACATGTGCAGGCCCATCTGAAGTTTGCCAATGAACACCTGGATGATTCTGTGAGTGAGTGGGAGAAGGTGCTGTGGTCAGATAAGACAAAAATGGAGCTCTTTGCATTAACTCAACTCGTCATGTTCAGAGGAAGAGAAATGCGGCCTATGACCCAAAGAACAGCATCCCCACTGTCAAGCATGGAGGTGGAAATGTTATGTTTTGGGGGTGTTTCTCTGCTCACCGCATCAATGGGAGAATGGATAGAGCCATGGACCGTAAAATCGTGAGGGACAACCTCCTTCCCTCCGCCAGGACATTAAAAATGGGTCGTGGCTGGGACTTCTAGCAAGACAATGACCCAAAACATACAGCCAAGACAACAAAGGAGTGGCTCAAAAAGAAGCACATTAAGGTCATGGAGTGGCCTATCCAGTCTCCAGACCTTAATCCCATAGAAAACTTATGGAGGAAGTTGAAGCTACGAGTTGCCAAGCGACAGCCTCACAATCTTAATGATTTAGAGATGATCTGCAGAGAGGAGTGGACCAAAATTCCTCCTGCACAAACCTCATCATCAACTACAAAAAACGTCAGACTGCTGTGCTTGCCAACAAGGGTTTACCACCAAGTATTAAGTCTTGTTTGCCAGAGGGATCAAATGCTTATTTCTCACTACAAAATGCAAATAAATTTACATAATTTATACAATGTGATTTTCTGGATTTTATTTTGGATATTCTATCCCTCAATGTTAAAATTAACCTACCCTTAAAATTAGACTGTTCATGTCTTTGTCAGTGGGCAAACTTACACATCAGCAAGGGATCAAATAATTATTTCCTTCATTGTAGTGTGGGTGTAACAATGTTGGTTGGCACAAGATTACAGAAGTGGACTTCACCTTTAGCAGCTGCCTTTCCTGTGTGCTAACAACAACTCCTAGTGCCAAATGTTAGCTAACTGTCACGGATGCCCCTGCGACCCTCGTCCCGGGTCGCAGGCGCATCCGTGCCCCGACTCCAAGCGGCGCCCCGTCCCGCACCTCGGGTCCGGGGTCCGCTCACTCCTCTGAAAGTGTCCCCCGTCACTTACCCGGCCACGCTCCTGTCCCGTCCGTCTCTGTCCCTCGGCGTGCGCGGCGCCGCCCCCTAGGGCACGCGCACGCCGGCAGTGTGAGATTTAAAGGGACAGTGCACCGGTAATTGGCCATTACCGGGCACTGCTCCTATTTAAGTCCGGCCTCTTCCTGGAAGCCTTGCCGGATCTTTAGTGCACATGCCTACTGTGAAAGCGTTCCAGAAAGCCTTGTCTTGCCTACCGTGTACCGAACCCGTTTGCTTACGTTTACCGACCACGAACCTTGCCGCCTGCCCTGACCTTCTGCCTGTCTACGTTCACGAACCTCAGCCGCCTGCCCTGACCTCTTGCCTGTCCCCGACTACGAGCCTGATTGCCGATTCTGTACCTCGCCTACCCTTGGCCGCCACCGCAGGCAAGCCCCGCCAGTGGTAGTGACCTGGTGGACTCCCGCCGCAGCAAGTCCATCCCGCTTTGCGGCGGGCTCTGGTGAATACCGGGACCCACTTAGATTCCACTCCCTGGTGTGGGCTTAACCATCGCCTGTGGTGGTCTAGTGGATCCACCTCTAGACCGTTACACTAACCAAGCAGTCACATGGAATAATATGAAGCATGTATCAAATATCAAGCCATGAAGGGCTCAGCATGAGATGATGGAGTTTGCAGGACGACTAGGCAGGCGATGGCGAAGCAAAGGATGAGGATAACACCACTAATGGCTTTAATCCGAAAGCAGAGCAATGATAACAAAAACTGACCCTAACTCTCCCTGAATGTGTTCATAGACCAATCCATAATACTGACCCTAACAAAAGACACCATTAACATTTCTCTAAAAATCCCCTTAGTCTACAAGTGACGCTGCAAGAAAGTATTCATATGATTCACATAGCGCTCTGCAGCATGATCGTTCTCCAACCTGTGCGCTCGTCAGCCATCACGGGTGTGTGCAGCACACACCTGTGATGGCTGACGAGCGCACAGGTTGGAGAACGATCATGCTGCAGAGCTCTATGTGAATCACATGAACACTTCTCTGAAGGATACTGGCAAGGAGTATCCTTCAGATATATCAACTTTAACCGCAAGTGCAACAAAATGACTTTATAATGTTTTGTATAGCATGTTTCATGCGCCGTTTGGCCAAAAGAATGGCATAATAAATGTTTGCATATATTTGAGAAATATATTAGAGTGATCTATCTATTATATAATGCTGCAAGACAGTAAGCACGCTGTAGGAACCAGAAGTTAGACCGAAGCAAAGACACTGATAGAAAACACAAAGGGCGACATGTATGAAGATCGGCGCGTCGGAGCGCCCGTTTTCGCTCGATCTATACTGAAGCTGTGCCTCATTTATGTCGGCGCTGAGGTGCACTCGTACATGCGGTGAAAAGTTCCCTGCGCCTTGCCAGTGTGTGAGGCGCAGTGCGGAACTTAGGCACAGAAGGACTGCGTCTCACCTGGATCGAAATGGCTCGTAAGATTCACCGCCCGAGGAGGTGCGCTCATACATGCGGTGAAAAGTTCCCTGCGCCTCGCCAGTGTGTGAGGCGCAGTGCGGCGATTCGAGACAGGCTGGAAATCAGCGAAAAATCATTAAACATGTTAGTAAATAGCAAAAATAGTTCTCTTTCAAATAAATCAATGAATAAAGTGAAAAATCAAAGTTGTCTAAAGACGATTAAATGTATTGAAAAAGTTGATCATTTAAAATTAAAGGAAAAATATATAAGATCGCAAAAAAAATCAATCTCAGCTCCGTGAGACACGGAGTATGATTCAAAAAATCGTTTTTATTAAGTGTAAAACATTCTCTGTAAAAGCTAAAACCTTCTAAAAACATACTTCAATCAAATCCCTAACAACATGTTTGTCGCCGTCATCGGCGCAACATCAGGAATTGCGATATAGAAAATTGCCGGGAAATACAGTAATTCAAATTCTAGAAGTGCTTCTCATTGGTCGGCAGAAACTAGCCAATCAGAATAGGAGCGACAGGGACCCATTATAAGCTATGGAGAAGTATTGACCAATCAAATGACAAGGCGGGACAGTTCAAAATACAGTAAAAAAGGCAGAAAAGAGCTGATTGGTTGAACTAGCGGGGGCTTGGCTATTCCGGCCAATCAGAGCGCGAGCTACTTTGTCCCATTGTAGTCTATGGAGAGATGGGGACACTGAAATCTCAGCTCCGTGAGGCATGGAGTATTAGTAAATAAATCGTTTTTATTAAGTGTAAAACATTCTCTGTAAAAGAGCTAAAACCTTCTAAAAACATACTTCAATCAAATCCGTAGCAACGCCTTTGTCGCCGTCACCGGCGCTACATCAGGAATTGCGATAGAAAATTGCGGGGAAATACAGTAATTCAAATTCTGGAAGCGCTTCTCATTGGTCGGCAAAAACCAACCAATCAGAATAGGAGCGACAGTGACCCATTATAAGCTATGGAGTAGTACTGACCAATCAAATGAAAAGGCGGACTGTTCAAAATACAGTAAAAAGGCAGAAAAGAGCTGATTGGTTGAGCCCAGGCGGCAGATATGAATCCACCAATCATATGTAGTGCGTCTATTTTGAGTGGAGCAAGAAGGAGGCGATAGAAGGGCGCCCTAAAAGTTGTTACTGTTTATGCGAAATATTCTAGTACTGTGATTGGTTGGGGGGAAGAGGGGCTCGTCCTGCTTAGCCAATCAGCGGATGAGCTACTTATCTCATAGAGTTCTATGGGGAAAAGAAATGCAGAGCGAGCTCTGTTTGTGATTGGCTCAGTTAAAAGAGGCGCGATTATTTGGGCCAATGGGAGAGCGAGCGACGCTCTTATGGGTTTTCTAATGCAATCTATAATCAAACTGTACATGGCCAAAATCAAATGATAAGACTCAAGAAGTTGTACCGATCTATATATAAAATGAATAACAATATGGGGGTAACAATAATAAACAAATAAATATCAATTAAATGAATTCATTTTTATTTCTTTATTTTTGTTACACCCATATTATTGTTCATTGGCTAACGAAAATAAAGAAATAAAAATGAATTTATTGAATTAATATTTATTAGTTTATTTTCGTTACATCCATATTATTGTTCATGTTATATACACATCGGCACAACTTCGTGAGTCTTATCATTTTATTTCTGCCATGTACAGATTTCCTATAGATTGCATTAGAAAACCCATAAGAGCGTCGCTCGCTCTCCCATTGGTCCGAATAATCACGCCTCTCTTAACTTAGCCAATCACAAACAGAGCTCGCTCTGCATTTCTTTTCCCCATAGAACTCTATGTGATAAGTAGCTCACCCGCTGATTGGCTAAGCAGGACAAGCCCCTTTTCTCCCCAACCAATCACAGTACTAGAATATTTCCCGTAGACAGTAATAACTTTTAGGGCGTCCTTCTATCGCGCCCTTCTTGCTCCACTCAAAATAGACGCACTACATATGATTGGTGGATTCATATCTGCCGCCTGGTCTCAACCAATCAGTTTATCCATATCCCTTCTATGAGAAATTATTATACATATACTTTACATTGCCCCGATCTGTCCATAGACTACAATGGGACAAAGTAGCTTGCGCTCTAATTGGCGGGGATAGCAAAGCCCCCGCTAGCTCAACCAATCAGCTCTTTTCTGCATTTTTTACTGAATTTTGAACTGTCCCGTATTTTGGTCAATACTTCTCCATAGGTTATAATGGGTCACTGTTGCTCCTATTCTGATTGGCTGGTTTCTGCCGACCAATAAGAAGCGCCTACAGAATTTGAATTACTGTCTTTCCCGGCAATTTCCAATATCCCAATTCCTGATGTTGCGCCGGTCTCGGTGACAAACGCGTTGTTAGTGATTTGATTGATGTCTGTTTTTAGAAGGTTTTAGCTCTTTTACAGAGAGTGTTTTACACTTAATAAAAACGATTTATTTACTAATACTTCATGCCTCACGGAGCTGAGATTTCAGTGCCCCCATCTCTCCATAAACTACAATGGGACAAAGTAGCTCGCGCCCTGATTGGCCGGGATAGCCAAGCCCCCGCTAGCTCAACCAATCAGCTCTTTTCTTCATTTTTTACTGTATTTTGAACTGTCCCGCCTTTTCATTTGATTGGTCAATACTACTCCATAGCTTATAATGGGTCACTGTCGCTCGTATTCTGATGGGTTGGTTTCTGCCGACCGATGAGAAGAGCTTACAGAATTTGAATTTCTGTATTTCCTGGCAATTTTCTATATCGCAATTCCTGATGTAGCGCTGGTCTCGGCGAAAAACGCGTTCTAAGGGATTTGATTGATGTCTGTTTATAGAAGGTTTTAGCTCTTTTTCAGATAATGTTTTACACCTAATAAAAACGATTTTTGGAATTATACTCCATATCTCACGGAGCTGAGAGCTGAAATTTATTTCTTTTGCGATCTTTTATATTTTTCCTCTAATTTTAAATGATCCACTTTTTCAATCCATTTACTCGTTTTTAGATAACTTTGATATTTATCTTTATTAATGAAATAATTTTATAGACTCTTTTTTATTAGTGTACTGTTGTAACAGTCGAGCTAGAGCACATTTTTCCCCATTCCATTATGTTCTCGCTTCACTTCGCCTCCTCCGGCTCAGGAAGACCACATTCAACTAGGTCTGCCTGTCGGAGCTGCAATGCGCCTCACTTTGCCGACTTGCATTCATGCATGCCTCGGACTATACGAATGTGGTGTGTCCCGCCCCAGAACGCCCACACTGCGCCCATTGCACGCCCCTTCATGTTAGGCGCAGCCGAAAGTGGCGAAGGTTGCGCCTAACATCGCATCCCTGTGTCCGACAGGGGATTCGGATTGGTGAGGCGCAGTTTTCGCCAGAAAACAGGCGCAACTCCCGATCATACATGTCGCCCAAAGAATTTTAAAGAATAACCAAATTTACAGATTACTCACACTGGGCAAGTCTAGACAGATATACAAGGATAATCAACGCCAGCACGATGGTAATTGGCTATTTGCCGGGTGCTGACCCTATATCTTCCTGCACTTCCCTGCCGGATCTACAGTGCCCTGAGCCTGAGAGAAAGCGTTGTTTACTGTGTACCTTTACCTGTGCCTCCATGCCCTGACTACGCTCTGCCTGCCCTGACCTTGCTGCCTGTTCCCGACCACAAGCCTGTCTTCTGATTTTGTAACTTGCTACACCTCGGCTGACACTGCAAACAAGTCCAACCTTCCTTGCGGTGGGCCCTTAGACTCTGCTCCCTGACATTGCTTACACCAATGGATCCACACACCAGCAATCGTTACAACCAGGACAGGAAGCTTTGCTGGAATGAGCAGATTTAAAAGATGAGTTTTGCTTTATTTCTTTGCTATTTTCTATCATCCCCTAACAACTAATGAGCATTTAAAAATTTTTGAACACCCCTGTTAAATCACAACTCATAGAACAAACTAAAGCACATTGGACCTTGTGTAACTAAAAGAAAATGTGTATTTATCCCCTATCAGGATTCAGATTTCTTGTTTTTGACCTGGAGCAATGAAACATGGACTGGTTGCTGTAGCCGATAGGGGAACAATTTTACAAGAAATTTTCATTATTATGCTAAGTATATAATACATTAATATATATTACATAACATATTAGTATATATTCTTATAAATAAGCACTAATTGAATGGTTTTAAAACAAGGGCTTCTCTAATTTGGACTGTCCCCATAGGCAAGGTCTACACAGCAAATGTCAAAATGGCGTCCAAAATCCGATGGCATTTTGACATTGCTAGACCACAGCAGGACTGTCGTTTTTGGCGCAAATTTGCACAGAAGCCGCAGTTGGTTTTCAGATTTGCCATTGGCCCTGTACATTGAATATACGCTAATCCAATGGCAAACTGGCGGAATCCTGCAGAATATACAACATGTTGCATATTCTGCCAGATATTAAAACTGGAAGTAAAAAGTTTTTCATTGCTGTCTATGCGGCACAAGGTACCGTTGAATTTTCGGCAGATTCAAAATATTAAATTTTCTGAAAATCCAACGGAAAACCTGTGCTGTGTAGACATATGTCTTAGGGCTTGTCCACACGGCAGGGTTTTCCGTTGGTTTTACAGGCGGTTTTCGGATTTGAAAACTGGCTATAAACCGACTGTCAACCTTTTACATTGATTTACACTGCTCGGATTCTCCGCTGGATTGATTTTGACACTGCTAGCAGTCTGAAAAAAAAATTTAGAACATGTTCATTCTATGGCCCAGTTTTTGGGCAGAACATGAACATGTGGGTGTGAAGGTGGACGGCTTGAATCCGCAAACCGGTCAGATTTTGGTCTTTGCTGTGGGAATGCACCCTTAGGCTATGTTCACATGGCGTAATTGCAGGGCGTACAGTACACCCTGCAATTACGCAGGGTGTTTGGGAGTCACGCTGATTAGTGCGTACTACCGCAACCCGAGGGGACCGGCGACCCGCTGGCCCCATAGACTGTCATTACTCGCGGCTCGTACGCGCCGCGAATAAGTGACATGTCACTTATCTCCCCAGGCGTACAATACGATCGTATGAAAACTATAGATTACCGTAATTTAGAGCGCAAATACGACGTGAAATGCGCGCCGAAATTAGCCCGTGTGAACATACCCTTATTCTTCTAGAAACTTCCCCTCACACAACAGTAAGCTGATTAAAAGGTGTTTTAGAACTTTAACCTCTCACAATCAGTGGTGATCTTGTGAGAAACCTGGCAGCAAGAGTTTAATTTCCCTGCAGCACCACTCCTTTAGTATTTCTCATTGAAATTAAAGGGCTATTCATGTAATGCATGGACATGTGTGTTCTCTGGAGTGAGACACTTTTCGGAGCTTTTCTCGCCTCTGAAGGAGCATCCCCTCAATTAACTGTGAATTCTCTCATAGGGATTATGAAAACATGTCTTCTTAACCAGACAAGGGTTTGAATGAGATTTCAAGGGATTACGATCTGGTATTAGTAGGGAGAATGATCAGTGGGAATAAAATGTATTTTTTTTACAAAAAGAGTAGTGAATGCTTATAACAGATTGCTGCCTAATTCTGTGGGAAAAGCTATGTTGTCTATTTTTCTAGATGTAAACTAGATGTAATCTATTTGGACAGACTGTATGGACGAACATTCCGGGGCATAAAAGGTTAAACTTGTTTTAAAATTTTCTTTTCTGACCTCAAACATGTATATATATTTGGAAAAAAAGCAAGAAGACGTACCCTAATGACATCACAGGCATTTCCATAATTGGGCCAGGAGGGGTATAAATGAGAGGAGGTTGGAGAAGGCAGCAGCACACAGAGAACAGAGGCAGATTCCAGACAGACGGTGCTCCATACAGGAGGTGACATCTACCCAGACAGCCCAGGAGCTGACATTACACAGGTAAGTACATCTCCTCCCATCTGCTCTGATACAACTCTCCCTGGATCTCTAGGTGTTTCCTAGTCAGACCTGAGGACTGTTGAATCTTCCTGTTGTGATACAAATTTACAAAAGAGCAAAGTGCCAGAGAAAGTGAGTTATTTATAGATACAGGACAATTATGAGTTAAACTTTTTAGATATGCTTGATAGTTTAACAACTAGATGTATAGACAATATAAACATATTTGATAGAAAATATAGCTGTGTTACATCAATAGATACATTGATTGATTGATGTGGGAGAAGAAAAACATTTTTTTAGATTAAATATAGATGTGAGAGAGAGAGAATTAGATAGAGAGATAGATAGATAGAAAGTAGATAGGTAGAGAAGATAGACAGGTAGATATAGATAGATAGATAAAGTAGATAGATAGATAGATAGATAGATAGATAGATAGATAGATAGATAGATAGATAGATAGATAGATAGATAGATAGATAGACAGGTAGATATAGATAGAAATAGAAAGATAGATAGATAGACAAGAAAGATATATGTGGGAGAGAGAGGTAGAAATAAAGATAGATAACATAGTTGTGGGAGGAAAAGGAGAGATTGATTTGAGATAATTGTGGCAGACAGAAACATTGAAAGATGTGAGATAGATAGATAGATAGATAGATAGATAGATAGATAGATAGATAGATAGATAGGAGAATAATGGATAAAATCATAGATGAATAGAAAGAAGAGTAACAAGTTACAGACAGAAGAAGCATCAGATCATTCTTGCTTCTTTCTTTCTCTCTTTCTGCTATATAAATCCTGGGAAAACATTGCCCTCATATTTTAGTCATTAGTACAGATATCTGTGTTGTCCATCATTATCTGTATCACAATAATAAAACAGTTCACTGCTCTGATCCTAACATGACAAGTTTCAGCCGGGGATATACTAATTATACTAATTATTTGGTTAGCTACTCATTACAGTTTTTCTCCAAGATCAGGAAATGCAGATCGCATGGTGTAGTTAGGATTTTAAATAAATATATGTAGCAGAGCTGTATTTGTCATTTCACTTTTTGATGTACAGCAGTACTGTAGGTTTATTTACATTGCTATCACTTGTTCAACAGTACAAACACAGCTCTGCTATACCAGATCTGAGATTCAGTCACTCATTCATTGTCCACTGAGTCAGGGGTTTTTTGTCAGCAAAGCAAGACATTTGGAGCAATTTTACCATATTCTTTCAGCCTGAATTGCTTTTCTGTTTTTTTTAATCGATGACAGGAGAACAGATCTCCTGGGCATGTGTGTGATTCTCATCATATGTTCATAGGATTTTAGGATAAGATCCCTGCTGTACACCACTGAGATCACTGACAGAAATATTTATTGTATAAGCCCATCATAGTCTGTACAGTATGCACCAAACCATTATTCAGCTATAGATGTAACATGGATGCAAATAGTGGAACTCTAACTCCAAGGAATCAATACAACTTTAATGTCTCCAATACTTTCATATATTATATGTTTTCTTAGCAGGTCCAGGTAATTTTGTTAAGATTTTCTTAGAATCTTTGCCCACTGTATCTGCTGTTTCATAAAAATTACATAAAACATATGATATAACACAGGATGATGCCAAATAGCAAACTCAGCTACGTTGTGTCTTTTATACTGTGTGTGATGAATTCCATGACCTTATCAAATTTTTAAGAAGAGCTTTCCTGTCATTATTAGTTACATAAAAACCCAGTCTTTCCAAAAATTCATAGAATGCAGTGTTGCAGGTGCAACCATCACCTTTCCTTCCCTTTTGTATCACTAACAAATCAGGTTAAGTAGATGCAACATGCCACAGATCACTGTTTTAGGGGATAGAGCTACACGGGTTTTCTACCTTTATTTGGGATCGGCATTGTATTTCGAAAAGGTTGATACTAGGTTATGCAAAAGAGATTTGAAATGTAACAAAATATCTGGACATACATTTCTCCCATTCAGTTTGGCGAAGAATAGTTTGCAGTCCAATAAAATTGACGAAAATTCCCCCTTCAAACGATTTTGCATTTTATTTTTCTGAAGCATTGTCATTGCTATAAAGAGAGGTCTATAAAACAGAAAAATTTTTTAAAACAGAGGTTTTAGTAACCAATGTCAGAACTAAATTTTTCAAGTTCTTACTTTTTATTTAACATAAGGGGTCCCTCAACTACAATATTGAGGGCTCCACATATTTGAAACCATAATTTTAGGAAAACTGATAACTGGCTCAAAAGCCCCAAAATGTCACAAACATAATGCAAAATGAAGATTAAGGGAAAATGAAGCAAATAACTATTAAAAATAATACAAAAAGGGCAAACCTTACATATAACACAGAAGAGCTCAAAAAGCTGGAAATAGTTTCATTCTGAGGATAGGAGCTTCTTTGGGTTATGTACTTTATACACAATGTACCAAAGAAAAGAAAATGTAGTCACACTCACCTGGTGCCCAAAGGAGGCACTTATCCTGGTCCAGAAAGAAACTTACAAAATTAGTACCACACTGCACTGTAGAGAGGCGCTACAACCACCAATCACGCATGTACTCACTAAACAAAAAATTTACAAAATAAAATGTTTTATAAATTTTTTGGGCAGATCTTGCATCAATCACAGCTTAGAATGCACCAAAGTTTGGTGCAAAACTGCCATACAAAGTTTGGAGCATAACACTTTCATTCATACTGTTTTGTTATACACTCCCCCTATATCCTTTAAAAAATTGGGTGTAATCCAAATTACATAGTGTCGGCCTATATACGTTGGGTTCAAATGCCCTTTAAATAAATTTGTCCCTCAAAATTTCAATATTTTCCCCTAAACATGGTCTTTTTTTGGGTCACTTACCATACACCACAATCCTCATATAATGTCCCAGACACTGTTGATCTGCAGCTCATGGGATTGGAAGATCCAACCAATAAACGTTTTACTTGTAAAACATCTGCATTAGTGCAGAGCATGCAGTGATTGGTGGTCTAGTAGCGCCTCTTTACAGTAAAGTGTGGTAACACATGTTCTGACGCTCTTTACATGGTCAGATGAGGGGCTCCCCTTGGGGGACCAGGGGGGGGCCCCATTTTCTTTTTTTTAGTACATTGTTATAAGTACATGACCCAAAAAATATCTTTCCTCTACACAAAAGTGATTTCCAGCTATCCAGCAGACTTTTCTGAATGTAATATGTAAGGAATTCTTATCTGTATGTAGTTATCTGCTTCATTTCTTGTTCAATCGTCACTCTGTGTTATGTTGAGTGACATTTTGGGGCTTCAGAAGTGATTACCAGTTCTCCATAGAGTAATGGTTTTAACATACAATGGTCAATCCAGAAATAATATTGTATGTTGATGGATCACTGCAGTAATCATAAGTTTTAGTGTCAGATGTGAGGTTGAGGGAATTCTTTCAAAAGGTCATTAGGAAGGTTTTCAAAAGCTGCATTGTCTAAGCAGGGAGGAATTTTGAGCCTTCCGAGCTGCATGTGTTATAAGCGCATTGTGCAATTAGCAGTCAATTCAGCTGAAATTTAGTGAAATCAAACTATGGTGAGATATATCCGATGAGTGACTCTGCATGTTATCTAAACTCATTGATCTAAGTGGCATTAAACAAGAAATCTATATCGATTCCGCGCGCCTCCCTTCCATCATGTCTTCTTCTACACCTTTGCTACATTTACCTATAAAGCAATTAAAGAAGCTGTAATCAGAATTATCCTGGCTGTAATTGGAAACTGTCAACAAGCTCATCTGTTCTCTTTGGCTTTAGTTCATTGTGTATAATACAGGTGGGCAGTTAGTTTACCTATCAGACTGTACAGTTGCTGGTGTAAAGATGAATCTTCCCAGAGAGTAAATCACTAGGGCAAACTTAGTGCAGACACTAAACAAGCAGAAAATGCTGGGAGATTTGTGAATGCTGCTCTGGAGTATAATACAGGCTGTAAATCAGGATCAGTAATGTAATGTATATACACAGTGCCGCAGATTAACTAATCCGAATCCTGTATCTAAACATTATTCAGCGCAAACAGACTATACAGTCTAAGGGTGCATCCACATGGCAGGTTAAAATACCGGCCAGATTCTGATTAAAGAATCCGGACGGTATTTTGACATCTTATATATGGTTTTGGCGGACGATTCTGTCTACGGTTTGCGGATTTCCCGGTCCCCCTCAACCGCTGACATGTACATCTTTTGCCGAAAACTGGGCGGAAGAATGAACATGTTCTAAGTTTTTCGTTACGCCGGTGGTGTAAAAATCCGTCTGGCCGAAAATTTGTGTGGTGTGGACTGCTGCATGGATTCTCTATTCAAATCAATGTAAAAGGTTGACAGTCGTTTTAGAGAAATTTTCAAATCCGAGAACCATCTGTAAAACCAACTGAAAACCAGTGCCGTAAGGAATTGCGAGCCCACTAAGCATGAGGCTCCATGTATCACATTGGCCTTATGCATTTCTTTTAGATAAATATTATGGTTTTTCTACTTTGCGACAAAATTACATGCCAGAATTTTGGGACATTTTTGTTGCATGTTATCACATTTAAGTTACACCGCTTGTAAAAACCCACATTTGTCTGTTGTGGCACATAAAGTATCTAAAAAGCAAAGTAAATAGGCATAAAACGTGTATAAAACATATAATAAATGGGCACAAAAATTATGTAAACCAAAGAGTGGAAAAATGCTCCAAGTTCTGGTGCATTTTATGACATCCAACTTTGAATGATAATCCAAGTTGTACTGGGAGCAAAAGATGTGGGACCAGCCAATAAAAAAAATGTGTATATATGTTGAAATTGGTGTTCCAGTGAGTATGGGCTTTGTTATGGTGCTATTTTGAATAATTATGATAGGGTTTTTGTGGTTTTAAAAAAGCAACAGCCACCACGGAGATGTGGTTCGGCGGCATGGTACTGGATTTATGTAGAAGTATTTTGACCAGTGTCTTTAGTTTATGCTGTGATTTCAGGCTATGTCTACACAGCAATGTTAAAATGCCGTCCAAGATCCGACAGCATTTTCACATCGCTGGCTGGGGACTGCGGGTTTTTGGGGTGTCAGATTTGTTACAAATTATGGAAAATCAGATGAAATTCTGTGGAAGATCCAGCAGGTTTGAAAATCTTCTGGAATCCAACGGATTTTAAAACCGATCGGAAAAAATCCTTGCTGTGTAGACTGCTGCTGCAGGGATATTTTATTGCAGTCTACACAGGACTGGGTACAGCCGGATTTGCGGCAGATTCTAAATACTGAATCTGTCTTAAATCCGATGAAAAACCTGTGCTGTGTAGCCATAGAGCTTGTCTCCACAGTATGGTCTTTTGGCTCATAAAGTTATCAGTACGGTTTTGCGTTTTTTAAGAAACCTATACTAAAGCAACCCGACAGATGCAATGCTCCCCATAAGACTTTTAGATAAAAAAAAAATCTCGTCTTCAGCCAGCACCACAAAACATTTTCCGCCGGATGATTTTTTTTAACCACCACCCGGCGTTCTAAAAAACGTAGAATAATTTTCATTTCTTCCGTCCGTTTTTCCGGCATAACATGAAACATATGGGATGTGGAAGGGACGCTTAGATTCCGCAAACCGCATAGACAAAAGCCGCCCCCTCGTGCCAAAAAAGACAAAAATACAGGTCAGGAAAAATCCGAACCGTTGAATTTGATACTCTTCTGCAATGGAATGCACCCTTAGCATTAGTGCTTCTGTTTTTTTTTAGCATGATTATCTTTTATGTTATGTTTATTTCTGTGATTATTTTTGTTTTTATTTTTATCTTTAAAATTTCATAAAATGATTACATACTATATCTCAAGTTAGCACAGAAATTAAATGTAATGTATGTAAAGGAGGAACTTCACCAGCAAAAATATCAGTGCAACCTCTGGAGTAATAACAGTACCCTGATACGTAATTATAGGATCAGTAAAAGATAAGTACTGTAATTTGTGGGACTAAACCCAAACAGCAGAATAGTGAGGGCATCTGTAGAAGTATTCCGATTTTGCCACCGAGAGGAGAATCCCTTCTGTTACTGTGTTCAGCATGAGCCAAGTGTAAAGTGTGTCTGTGTGTTCTAAGCTTTGAGGCAAATACTTATCTGAAACTCGGGACCTACTGTACTCTTTCCCTTGAGAAGAGTAAGGGTAGTATGATTGAGAGAAAAGCAATAACCCAACTACTGATCCCCAAACCAGGTCGACGAAAGGGCACGCGCAGCTTTGCGGACCCGAAACTGGAGGAAGAATTACCATCAACCATTATTATAGAATGGCTCAGCGGAGGCATTCTACCCAGTGATTACAGCAATACGGCTCATAGTCCAACCTCAGACTTTTCAATTTAAGATGGGCAGACATGATGAAGCACCTGGGGGGCATATGGAAAAAACAGCTATAAAGAGAAGCCACGGGAACGAATTTGTACTTGCTCGCCTTTCTGATGTCCCTGACTCTCTGTGTGAGCATCACCTTGTGCAGCTACTTGGACCTACGTGCATGACATTGCAAGGCGACAGTCCCAACTTGTTTTGCAGTAGACAATGATGGAGCATGTGACCTACTGGTTAAGAAGCCAGGAAGTGAGGTTGACCCGGCATTAGCTGGAGAGGTATAGCCAGCATCCAAGCAGCGAAATCAAAAGGCTCTATTGCCTTAGTTGGTTCCCTAACGTGAAGGGATTCACCTCGTGCTAAGCGATCCAACCACAGGAGCTCGAGAAGGCCAACTGACACTGTCATCACTTATTGCGTTGAGGCATGGAAAACATAAAGTTTTGCTAGGGACTAAAACTTCTTCCTGTTGGACATCGACTTATTTGAGCCTGGATTCAACCATTCGACTTTTACATGACACTTCCAGGTATAAGAAGCTCTAGAACTCTAGTACTGATGAAGCAGAGGGCATTGAACAAAGTATGGTTGGGGCTACTGTCACGCTGCAGGTTAGGCTAAGCTGCAAGGTCCATATAAAATAGTGGGCAGTGGCCCGTGCAGTGCACTACAGCTCTGGCCCTAGTTCCCATTGATTCCCCAAAGTAAGATGCACATTACAACAGGTGCTACTCAGCCTGCTGTGAGCCGGACAATGAGCATGAGAAATGAAAGAGTCCCCTCCCATTCATCTCTAAGATTACAGCTTAGTGTGCTGGCTAGTATTCGGAACTCAGTTAGAGGTGAATGATTGCCAATCCGGGTATACGAATGAATGAAATAAGTAGGGGTTCTTGAATTGTTATATGGGTTGTCATATGAGGAGTGAATGGGTGGCAGTTATCCTATGGATTATAGGATGTAGGGGTGGACTATGATTAGTGGTGGAAATATGGTGCCTACAATCGACTAGTTTTCCCCCAAAATTGGAGATAGACCCTGCAAACAGACTAGTCAAAAGGTTAAAACCCGTCCATTATTACTAATTGGGTGCCATTTAGCTTCTTACTGTGGACAATAGAGTTTTGGTAAAATTATAGTTTAGATGAGCTGGCTGAGTAAATTTCACCCTGGGCTTTTTCAGGGGTTTTTTCTTTTCAGTACTTGCATTGTTACAGGGCCAAGTACATTTAGTATTGTTGGCACTTAGGAGCCTGGACAAGCTGAGATTTGGAGTTTGGGTTAAAGATTTATAAATTAACAGACAATTTCACCCATCAAATGATACATACTCGGACCAGACTTGGCACTGTTTCTTTATTTTAATGGACTAATCTAAAGATGCAGGCGATCTTAAGAAAGGGGATGACCTTGGAAGAGTGTGATGGCATACTGGAAATACATGGTAGCATGTCATACTCACATTGAACCCTTTAAAAGAGAGGTACAACAGGTGGACTTTCATTGACTGGCATAACTTTGTAGCCTTTTCATCTATTCCAGAATTGGTTGTATAAGACATTCAAGAAACCTTAAGTGATTGGTAATGGAACAGTTCTTTACATATCAGAGTTAGGGTATGTTCACACGGCGTAATTGGGGGGCGAATCTCGCTAAGTATTTGCTCTGCAGATGCGCCCTGTAGAGAGCCTATAATATTCGATCACGCCCTATCCCCGGGCGTACCTTGCGCTTAGGTAATGTACGCCGGGAGAGAGAAGTGACAATGAAAGTGAACTGGGGCCGGGCCAGCGCATGTTCTTCTAAAACACCCGGCGCATTCGGCACCATTACAGTACGCACCGCAATACGCTGTGTGAACATACCCTTATCAAAGTAGTTATGGTTCTACACATGGAATCATGGTGTCTCATTCTAATGTGCCGCTGAAAATCCTCCCTGTGGAAAAGTGGCTAGAACATTCTTGGTTAATATGGGAAAGGTGCACAGACCTTGCGGAAAATGAGAGTTATAAGTTGGTTAGAGAGCATCTCTCCTTTGGAGACAGGAAAGTACAACAAATCCATAGGGCCCTGTTCACATGTGCGGATTGGGGCGCAGGTTCTGGCCGCAGGTTCGAACGCGGTTTTCCGCGGCCAAAACCGTGGCAAAATCGCTCCTTAGTTTTTTAACATGGTTTCCTAATTGGAACCCCGGTTAAATCACACGTTGACGCCGCGGGTTGCCACAGCTTCGGTGCCTGTGCAGGAATCAAACACCTGCTCGTGGTGGAGAACTCTAATCACCTGTCAATGTCTTTGACAGGGAGGTGCTCTGCGCGCGGCCGCGGATGGCGCCGCGGGCAGTGCGCGGACCTGTTGCCCGGTTCGCGGTTGCGGTTTGCCCCCTTCCTCATGTAATTTGCATGGGGGCAGAACCCTCGCGCAAGCCGCAGACCCACAAAACCGATGGAGCCCACTCGCGTCGAGCATTATGTGGCGAGGCTCTACTAGGTTCTTGGCCCGGTGAAACCACTACCAAAACCGCTTGTGTAGAACATGCCCATTTATTGTCTGTGTTGTCTGCCTTTCTGGTGATGGGGCTAATGCTGACATACTATATTTTATGTTTGTTTGATAAATACATACATACATATTAACTTGTAGGTAAGGAACAATATGGATAAGATAGCCGGACCAGAATGTCAGGAATAAAAAATTGTAATATTCTTATATGGAATTGTAGTCTGGTTTTGTATTTTGCTTTGTCTTAGGGGATTGTATATTTTTATTATGTTTTATTACTGTAATTTGTCTATTTCTGTTAATTACTGTTATTGTTTTTAAAAAATTGTAAATAAAAGATTTATAACTGCGCCGTTAATGCAGGATCAGCACAGGTAAGTAATATAAAAGATTGTACACAGTGAATCAACATTTTATGAAACATTCATGTTTTTTTCCTCTCATTAAGGGCCACATGTATGAAAACTGTCTAGGTATAAAATTCCCACCTTTGTTGGCCCATAGCAACCCAATTCAGAGCGCCCCTATCATTTCATATAGTGCTCACTTTTAGACAGTTTTCACATAAATGTGGCCCTAAGGTGTCACATATATGTACTTGATTCTCTATGACAGGACAGCACTGTGTCCTGGCTTTGTAGAATGACCATAAAGGATCTATAGTACCATATCAGACAATATACATACAGGTAAAGTTATTCTGATTTCATGTCCAGATAGTGAAAAAAAACATGCATATTGTCTTTTTATATAGTGTATGTAAACTACTGGTTTCATCTCTATGTTCTAATGTGGAAATATTAATTAAATATGAAGTACGAAAGATTAGAAAAAAAAAAAATTTTTGTGTCACAAGGGTTAACACACAAATGTTTAGGTAAAAACTAATTTTAAAGTCAAGTTAATATGGGCTATTTTGATGACAATATTGTAACGATCTTAAATGTATAGTACATTGCTCCCCCCTGGGGACACGTTCAGACTGTGTATAATGTGTTGATAATGGTAATAATTATCAGCACATCTTTTCTATTCGATACACAAGGTGTTGTCGCTAAGCATATGTGGTGATACCTGCACATTCCACAACTTGTTGAGGTTATAATTATTTGTCCATATAAGAAGAAATTTAGAATCAGCACAAGCGAATAACGAAATCTCCAATTCAAATGCTAAAAGATGTTGACGTATTGAAAAACAATGCCGAATAGTTTTTGATTCGGTGCCATGCAAATAAACAAAAATATATTTAAATAGTCCAAATGGTATAAAAAGAAAAGAAGAAAGTTTGCAGCACCGTCCACCAGTCTTTCCCTTTTAACAGTTTATCCGCAAAGGTGAATAGCAGATACACAGTATAGACCTTGCCACAACCTGGCCTAAAATACAGCGGTTTTTGCCGTGTTCCCACACTTTTCGTCAAGGCCATATCATCATTATACGTGTGATGAGTGAATTGTGCAGACAGTGCAATCAGTAATTGCACACAAAATGCTTACAGAAATTATGTAAAGGTAGCACCAACTACATTGCTTTCTTTTGCATTGGCAGTTGTCATGTTGTCTCAACTTGTTGTTGGCTGATTCTAGGAGCAGTGATATCCCTATCTGATGGTGGGTCAGAGAACAACCTCTGTCTTAGTGAAAAGAGGATGCGTTCCTGAGGACAGCAGGGACTTTAAGCCAATGTACTGAAGAGAGCCCCAGGGGGCCCTATTTCGCAAGCCCTCCTCCATCGAATTGAAGAGGAGCAAAATGACAGGGGTAATGATTTTCACTATGGGACATTTTACATTTGTCCCTGATGCAGATAATGTAATTTGCGTTCTCTTTTTGTGGCCCATTTTAATTGTTCTTGTATGGGTCTATCTATTTTCATGGTGGCAGTTGTAATACTATCCTCTTCATTGACTATCAAAAGCAATGTAAAAAAGTCATACCTTTCCAGGTATTATTGTTACTTATTTTAAAGCGCCCTTAATTCCAGGGCGCTGTACATTTCAGGGGGTTTACATACATAACATAGGTCAAACAAGTACAAAGGTGACGATAAATAACTAACAACTGGTACAGTGAGTGAGAGAGGGCCCTGCCCATGAGGGCTTACGGTCTACAAGGTCTACCATGGTTCTCAATAGATATGCCTTTACTGTGTATTCTTCTTCTAATAGCATGGCAGCTACTCCATTGTTAAAATCTCAATAGATGCTACTTCTCTGGTGAAGGGCCTATCCAGTATGGTCATTGTAGTGACAACTACAGTGGCAAACTTTTCATTGCCTTTTTCCTTAGATCACAGTGGTGGTAACTAGAAGGTCAAGCTTTGATTGATTTTAAGTACTGATGACCTATTTTGTATAGATATGATGGTAATAAGTAAAGGTTGGCTTTTGTCCATGGGAACTACTGTTTTTTTTTTCTTGTCACTATAAGGGGCATGAACCACAACAGCACTGGGGTTTTCGGTCCGGTTTTTTTTCAGCCGGTTTGCGTTTTTTCAGACCGCCTGAAAAACCAGCCGCGAAAAATGAGCACAATTGTGCTCTATTCAAAACCCTAGGTGCAGCAGTCCCCACTGGCACAGTGTTTTGCCGTCGTAACGGTTATTTGTCGCCGCGGTCCGGCGGCAAAACATTGTAGAAGCACAATCTTCCGACCGGTATCACCGACGTGAAATGTGCTTCTAACTGGGAGGGGGGAGGGCTGTTCGTCTCTCATAACGACGGAGAAAAATCCGTCCCCACCCGCCTGTTCGTGGGGACGGGCGCAAAAACAGGACAAATACCGGCCGGCAAACCGCCCGGTAATTTGTCCTTGATACCTTTGTAAACAGCCCTAATGAGCCCTGAGTTAGGCCATCTCAAAAAAAAAAAAAAGTTATTTCCACTGAGGTATTTCAATAGTTCCCAAAGACAAACTGGGTGGTACTTCATGATATTGTTAATCTATCTTTCTTTGGATTAACAGCAGTTTGTAAATGAAGGTAGCGTTCTATAACTAATGCTACTACGGTTTTATCCATGTAACAACATTCCACAAAAAGTGATTTTAGATATATACGGTATCTTGCTTTGCATTTTGCAGATTCTCCAGGGTTGGAATGGATCACCAAGAGGCAACATCCAGGTAAAAGGCTTCTTGAAGAAGTTGAGAAGCGACAGCACCCAGGCAAAAGAGAGGAAGGTGACTGGTATCTGGAGTTACCCAAAAGGCAGCACCCAGGCAGAAGATCAACAATAAGTGATCAGTTTCTAGATAACTCTAGTCCTTCATTTGGTCTCTTAAGTGATGTCTCAAAGAGGCAACACCCAGGCAAGAGGAACCAGGCATATACCAAGCGCCAACATCCTGGTAAAAGACGCGGGGATGATGATGAAAATGCTGAGATTGATGATTTTCAAGATGTAGAGAAACGCCAACATCCAGGTAAAAGGTATATAGAGTCGGAGAACTTTGACTATGTTCCTCCATGTGAGGGACCAGACCCTTTTAACTGCAGCAAGGGAAATCTTCTGCTGGAGCTTCTAGATAATGTAAATATGAGGGGAAGGATGGAAGAGAAGAGACAACATCCTGGGAGAAGGTCAACTATGGAAGCGGAAGTCCCTGTTGTCCAAGAGTAATGGCTCCAAGGTTTCTCAGACCAGTTCAAAGTACAGCACCTTCTAATTCACCCTCAGTTTGTAGAGATGCAAATCACTCCTACCTGCACCCATAAGTCCAAGTGAGCTCCCTACATGACCCTTCAATTATATCTGGCACTGTGTCTAAAAGGATCCAGCATATGTTACATCTCAACACAATCTCTTGGTGTAAGAAAATCAAACTTTGCTCCAGTCTCTATCCCCAGACCAACTCATCCAGTCAGAGACAAATTTAGTATCGGTTGTTTAATATCGCATTTCTTCATTTCCTTGCCATGTAATTATAAACCGTTTGCCATGCTTGTATGTAATAGTTTGATCTTTTAATACAGATTGGGTTTTATTGGAAATTCCTTGTGTTGTGTGTCAGTATCAGAGCAGGTCTCGAGCAGTAGGGCATTAGATATTGTCATCCTCAGACTGGCACTATATCAAAATTAATCTACTTCAGCATGCACTATATTTGCATCCAGTACCATGACTATTTTGTCACATAGCAGATAGATATACAGATGTTTCACTTCACATTTCAGTTTCCTTTTCACTAAATCTTAATCCCAATCAAATTAGACAAGCTCATTTATCAGTCCCTGGAGACGTACAAATTTATAATGGTTGCTATGCAGGAAAAGAGGGTGCAACAACCACAAAAGCAACTAGGCCTCTATGGCATGGAGAAGTGCGGGACAAGCGTCACAAAATGCAGGTGGGGTGGGGGGCAGTTGGTGAGTACCGTCCACCAATCTTACTGGGTTTCCCAGTAACTGAAGTAGCAACAGGCCCAGATTAAGGCTGTTAGACACTGAGGGGGGTGTTGGTTGTATAGTTTTGCTTGGTTCAAGAGATCATCCCTGTGCCTCAGGAGCCAGCATTTATTAAAGGAGTTGTTCTCACAGGTTAGAGACACTTGGTTGCTTTTTTCCAAATACAGCGCCACACTTGTCTACAGGTTGTGTATGGTGTTACAGCTCATCTCAATTTCCTTAAAGAAGTATTCACATCACAGTAAGTGCAGCTGGAAGAGTCAATTACTGTAAACTAAGCAACGTTCAAAAAGCACATTATTTCATATTCAAAACGCTTTATTGAAGAAGGCACATCAGGTGATATAAACAATACGCAAAAAAGGAGACCCAAAAAGTCTCAAACAGTGTAAAATACATAACATGAACAGCAAAGAACCGATTACAAAGGTCCGTATAATAGATGAGGTACATTAAATCAGGTAACATACATAGCATGCAAAATTGTTGAGTCAATATAATGCAATATTGGAAAAAAACAAAACTTAAACAGGCAGAAAAGTTAGACCTGGAGTTATCAACAACCTAAGATTTGAAAGGGAAGTGAAGGGACAGAAAAGAGGGAAAGGGAGAAGGAGAGAAAAAAAAAAAAGGGGGGGGGGGGGAAGGGGATAGAGGGAAAGGAGGGGAATAAGGTCCCAGACAAACGTCTCAGTCACACCATTCCACCAAACCACAAATGCTACAGGCAAAAAGCACAATATTAAAAAATATGTAAACTTTACCTAACACAAGCCTTTTGCACCTTTAACTTGCTCTTGTGTTTTCTTAGTTACCAACCACCACTGTGTGCTGCATACTGTCCAAATAGCAGTATTGGAAGCATTCACGTACAGACCAGCGGTGTGCTGATATCATCAGAGCAGCAGGGCCAGGGCAAAAATGCGAGGGAATGCTGCATTACCGACTAACATGGAAAGCACACGGTGGTGGTCGGTAACCAAGGAGACAAAAGAGCAAGTTGAAGGTGCATAAAAGGCCTGTTTAAGGTAAAGCATGCATACTTTTTAATAACCTGCATTTTAAAAATTGTTTACTTTACAGTAAATGGCCCTTCCAGCTGCACTTGCTGTGATGGGAGTACCCCTTTTAGTGGAGCTCAGCTGAAATAACAGATGCAATCCATGGACCAGGGTTTTCTAACCCTTTAAACCTTCAGGATGCAGTAAATAAAGATATAATATAATGGATTTTTTTGTATCATCTCTGCATATTTAACTCTTACAATTGCATGTACCCAGTAAGTGGGTAGCCGTAGATGGCGCAAGAAGGCTACATGATAGGCTGAAGGCTACATTATTATTATTATTATTTATTTTAAAGCGCCATTGATTCCAAGGCGCTGTACATTCGAGGGGGTTACATACATAACATAAGTCAAACGAGTACACTGGTAAGTGTTTAATGACAATTGGCACGACAGAGGGAGAGAGGACCCTACCCGCGAGGGCTTACAATCTACAAAGAGGGGGAAAGAGACAGGAGGTGAGGGGCAGACATGTCTGTGGAGGAAGTAGTGACAAGTTTAGTGAAGGTTATAGGCAAGCCTGAAGAAATGGGTTTTCAGATTGCTTTTGAAGCTGGTGAAAGTGGAGGAGAGTCTGATGTGTTGGGGCAGTGAGTTCCAGAATACATTAGCAATATTTAGTAGTTCCTCTATTAAATCCTACTTAAAGCTCTGGGCAAGGGCTCCTTTAGGGCAGTATTCACAGTACTCCAGTCAGGGCCCTGATTACATTTTATTTTTTTTTGCTGACTGATATGGTGCAGGATAGGAATTGGCAATGGGGTGTTTGCAGATGCTTTGGCTGCATGGGGTCCTGAAATTATCTATAGCAGCCCCGACTCTTGGACTTACTATATAAGCAGAAATCCTGTAATTTTGAGCCTCTTTCCGCCCAGTCTATGTGCACCAGTTATCTTTTTCTCAGTGGTGGTTTACTAATGTTTCTTTTCCTTGCTGTAATGGATATTGGAGATGGATTTTAGCCAACTTGAACAAGAAGAGCTGCAGTAGTGTAAAGCATGGAGAAAGGGCATATTAGCTGCCTAAACCTGTGATAAGATAGTGGATGAATTTTAAGACTAACAGAGATTCTAGCAAACAGTGCAACTAAGCTGCAGTCACTGATTACAGCAGTGCTATACGAGGACAGATATACTGTAAGTAACAGCACACATATGAAGATCTGCATCAAGAAATGGCTAATATACAATCATCACAAGTAGCCTAATGCCCCACACTTTACCATAGTAGTAGATCCATTTAATATTTTCTTTATAATGCGAAATGTAATAGGAATGAAATAGCGATGGTTGATGGTCACTGAACAATTGCGCATAATCCGCTGTTTACAGCTGCACATTTGTGTGTAGTGCTGGCAGGTTGAAACACATAACTGATGAAACCACTATTTATTATAATTATTATGCAACATTCATATTTTCCTTACATGAGTCTCAAAATTCCTAGAAAGAAATTAGCAAATAAACACTGCTCCATTTAGGTTGCCTGAAACTGGCTAGGCCTAATGTACACACCCTGGGCAGATAGCAACCAATCAGATTCTAGCTTTCATTTACTAAACTGCTCTGCAAAAATGAAAGCTGTGATCTGATTGGTTGCCATGGGCAACACCTCTGCCGTTTGTTTACCTTAGTGACTACAAATGAGGCCAATATGACTTTATGTGTATTTCTTGACTTGTCACATCCCCTTACATCCAGCACTTTCCCTTCCCTTAAGGGCAATAGGGCGACATCTATGAATTTGCCTTAATTTTTTTCCCGGTTCTATAGATGTATGAACAGGCGCCTGACAACACATTTTAATGTTTCAAAGTTTGGTGTAAAACTGCCATACAAAGTTTGGTGCATAACACTCTATGCGCCAATGTTGAGTGTTATTCACCAAAAATGTTTGGAGCATGACACTTTCATTCATGCTGTTGTATTATACACTCCTCTATATCTATTTAGAACTAGTTTGTCGGTGCCCAGTTACAGATATGGCGCATGCGAATTCATAGATGTCACCCATAATATTTAACAAAATTTCCACCTTCAAAATCCCAAGTAAATGTAAATCTTTTGTCGTGGTGTTTCAGATTCTTTTCCCCTGCTCCAAGGAATCTATTTTTAAGAAAGCTGAATATAGCGGCTTTTATAGCCTTGATTTGGTTTCAACTTAGGTTAGCTTTTCCTGACTCCTGAATGGCAAATCTGGTTATAATGTGGATTTCTCAGTACACCATAAGAGCGCGTCCCCACGGCACAGGACAAATACCGGTCGGTTTATCCGACCGGTATTTGTCCGTTTTTTGTGCCGTGCAAACGGCCGCCGGGGGATGGCTTTTCTCCGCGATTAGCACATTCACTTGTTCATATTTTGTCCGAAAAGCGGACGGAATAATGAACAAGCACAATGTTTTTTGGGCCACCGGGCGGAAAACCCATGCAGTGGGGTTTTCCATAGCGGCCTGTGTAAAAGTTTGCGGCCGGTTTTTCAGACGGTTTGCAAAACCGAGAACCGTCTGAAAAACTGTCCGCAAATCGTATGGGGACATGGTCTAAGGGTTGTATTACTGCTCTGTGTTATCCACTTATTGAAAAGCCTTTTTTAATCCTTAATGACCGGGCAATTTTTTTTTGTTTCTTCATTGTCGCAAATGAAGTCTTGTTTTTTGCGAGATTTATTTTTTAATGGCACCATTGTCAGGTAAATATAACTTACTGATTAACTTTTATTAACTATATTTGAGGAATTAAAAAAAAAAAATTTGCAACTGTTTTTTTTTCACTTTACATTTACATCGTTACTTTATGGGTCAGTATGATTACAGCAATATCAAATTTATGTAAGTTTTATGTCTTTTTGCTTTTACACAACAAAAACACTTTTTTTTAACAGAAAAAAAGTTTTGCGTGTCTCCGTATTTCAAGACCCATAACATTCTTATTTTTATCTTTCACTGAGCTGTATGGGGGCTTTTATTCTTTTTTCGCAGGAAGAATTGTTCTTTTTTGCTTGCACTATTTGAAGTTTATACAACTTTTTGATTGCTTTATATTCCATTTTCTTGGAAGCAGATGATCAAAAACAAAGCAATTTTGGCACTTTATAAAGTTTCTTTTAATGCTTTTCACCATGTGGAAAAAATAACGTAATTGATTTATAGTTCAGTCTGTTATCAATTCATGGATACCAAATGTATCAGGTTTTAATTTTGTTTTTCCGTAAACAGAAAATAATGGGAATACTTTTTTTTATCTATATCTTTCTTAAACAATTTTTTAGTCTCATTAAGGGATTTAAATTTGCAGTCATCTGATTGGTCATATAATGCACTGTACCGTTTATGTAGTGTAGTGTATTATGCTGGTCATGACCTAATAGACACACAGTGAAGGCAGACCTCAAGACCTTCTTTTGGTCCACAGCTGCTTTAGAAATCCATTGGTAACCTGCAATCACAATGGGCTGATGGGCCCCTTCTGAAGTCATCTTCTGTGGTATCTAAGGTTAAATGACAGAGATTTTACGGTGTATTCAGTACAAACTGAAAACGTTAACCCAGCTGTCATCAAACAGCTAAGTCTGTGCTTCACCGAGCACAGTAAACCCATGCCATTTATTATGAAAAATATGTATTCAATGGAATAAGGCAATTTAGTGAGCGCTGCAAAAAGGCGTAAAAGCGGTCAATTAAGAGGGAATCTGTCGCCAATTTTTTTTTACTTGTCAAATCAAGCCCCTGATCCATATTCTTTTCCTCTCAGTTGTTTTTATTTCTCAATTCGGCCGTCTATATATGATTGTGGGGAAGACATTCTTCCTTGCACTGCTTTAACAGCAGTCAAAGAGACACTTTACAGCAGCTTCATGCACATAGGCTTCTTAAGACAGTTTCTGTCCCATAGACATCTATGGGAGAGTTTTCACTGTGAAGGGAGGGGAGAGGTGGAGCTGTGACTATCTCCTCTTGTGACTGGTGGATTCTGTGTTATCTGTACACAATGGTGTCTCCTTTCAGTTTGACCCTGCTTTTACTGACAATGAGCAGACTGCTGAAAAGCTCTCTAAACAGAGCAGGAAGTGTCAGACGATTATTAGGCTTAGTGGCCAAAGTGAAAACAGCAGGACTTAAGAATTATTAAAAAAAATACTGAGTGATATGTAAAATAAAATAAAAAAACATAACCAAAAATTCCTAAAAACTGTGTTTAACATAAATGTGAGTTAAACAATGTCATTTTTTGATGACACATTCCCTTTAAAGAGAGCTGTAATAGGGTTTGCATAGAAGTGCCTTAGCCTTCTACTGTACCATTCGATAGCATACATATTCCATACAAATCTGACACACAAAAAAAAATAAACGCTTCATTGGATACTGTATGTATAGAGGTGTAAGTAAACAGCATGATAATATCTATATATCTCACCCATCAAAGCCTGCACAGCAGCATAAGAAGGCACTGCGGCTCCGTATTCAAGTGTCTTAGGGTATGTTCACACGATGTATTGCGGCACGTACAGTACGCACCGCAATACATCGTGTGTTTCGGGAGCTCGCGCTAATCAGTGCATACTCCAGAGGCGCGGGGGGAGGCAGCCCACTGGCCCCATAGACATGCATTACGCGCCGCTAATAAGTGACATGTCACTTATCTCCCCTCGCGTACAATACGATCGTATTGTACACGCGGGGGGACGAGGCGTAATACATAGTTCTCTATGAGAGCTATGGATTACCATAATTATGGGGCGCATTTCCCCGCATATTAAGAGCAGTACACGGCGAAATATGTGGCAAAATGCGCTCCAAAATAAGCCGTGTGAACATACCCTTAGGATCTTTGTGCACTGAGCTCTGCCATGTGCATGAGGCAATTTTGCCATTCACGAGACTTGTAAAGTCGTGTGCCAGCAGCAAGTAAGAACTATAATAAAAGTGGTTGTCACCCAGCTTTCCCGGAAATAGATATCACCACAGCTGAATAGAATTCAACAGGGGAACATGACTTAAGATGTTATAGTGGGGAAAGGATCACTTAAAAGTTGTTATATTTACCTTTGTCCTGAATATAAAAGAAATTAAATGAATGTGAAAAATTATTTTTATAGGCAAAAAAATCTTTTTTGTGTGTTGTCAGTAAATATATCTGTGTATTCTGTACAGAACTATTTTACTATTGATATTGAAAGCCTGTACATACAAGAAGCATGGTCCTTTTACTGCCTGTATATGATACAATAAAGGTTGCATCGAAAGATTGACGTCTCTACCAGACACTATATCCTCTAAAACCAAACATTTATTATAATCTGATGGGTCGGATTTCATCTTACTACAGACTGAAATGCAATACCAAGCACAACCAATGAATAAGAGAGGCGTCATTTTTAAAAGAAAGAAGACATGTTTGTAATCCAACCATTGCACAGATAAACCCCACCCTCATCTCCCTAATGACACCTGCTTTCAAAATAACTTTTAAACTCCCTATGAATGAACGCATGCTGCCATATTTAAAGACACAAGTGAGTTTTTTAAGATACTCATTAAGGACTCCTTAAAGGGGTTTTGCCAACAGGCTGATAATTCCCACTTGAGACTTGAAAAAAGGGGAGATGTGTTTCTGTGTTTAAAAAAACAAGTACCTCCTCTGTGATGTCATTGCACCACCTCCCATGCACTCTCCTGATATTCAGTCTCTGTAGCTGAGTAAACATTGTTTGGCTAATCCACAGTGGATAACTGTATTGTGCACAGGAGAGAAGATAAGCTCTGAGCAGGCAGCATTCTTTCATTTGTTCACAAACTGATGCAGGGGAGAGGAGGGCTGAGCAGGGAGCGTCTGCATGTTTACACAGATGATTACATTACAACCAGTGGATTCTCTATACAAAAGACACAGGATCTTTTCTTCCCAGTCCCTTCAAAGCTCATTCATGTTCCTTCTCATCAGATAAGTGCAAACAATACAAGCGCGGCCAGATCAGCTCCTGGCCGTGTCTAATGTAAACTGTCAGGAAACTAAGGGCATGTAAGGAAGGCTGTAGATCTCACAAGCTTCACTTTTTTAATGACATATATTTAGAAAAGTGATTAAATACCCATTTTGGATGACCCCATGTCAACATTAGATCATGGCAAAACCCCTTTAAGAGACAATGAAAGACCTTTTTACCCTACCCACATATTGTGATTGACAATTTGTATCATTCTGTGTACAAAGCAAAATTATAATCACCATTTGTGGGCAGGTTAGACAGGACGTTCTCTATTAGGAATCCTGTCAGGATTTACTATGTTTTTTTTTAATTCAGCAATAAAATCATATATCACACAGCTTGGCTTCTCTCCCTCTGACTTACCCTGCTCTCAGATAGGGTAACCTAAATGACCTAACCGGTTAGTCTTAAGGAGGTACCTGTTGCAGGCAGAATCTGTTTTGGCATATCTAAGGCTCACTCTTATGAAATAGTTAACAAAAACATTTTCAATGTACTCAGCTTACAGAGTATGTTCACTAAAATTCATTACATTCTTCAACGAGAGAACACAAATGATACTCCTAGTGATGACTCTTGTACATTGTTCGGAATTACCACTCATCTTCTAGAGGGTGGCCATGCTGATGTCTATAAGAGTGACATTTGTGGTGGTCACTGTCAATATTTGGTCACCACCATCTTGCAGCTGCTTTTGGAGAGCAAACAATATAGCTTACACTTAATGACTATTTGATGCTGGCGTTTCGTCTAATACAATTTGAAGAAGTTTAGGGAATTTCCTCTTTGAAACTATTTGAACCCCCATTATCTCTGTATCATCCAAATGCAGGAAAATAGTTTATTTACCATGAGCCTTGAATGATCCATCTTTTAAACTCTAGAGATTCAGGACATCAGGGACCATGATTCATGAATGTCTTCCTCATCCTAACCCTAATTAGATGCCTAATCAATTAATGGAAAAGATTCGGGCAATTAGCAGCTGGAAAGCAAATCTTCAAACATTGCCTATTAGTGTAGACTTCTACAAGCAGGTACTTCTAATCTGCAGGCACATCAAAGCTGGAGGGTTGCCTTGCCTCCCCGTGCATCATGGCCCCTAGTGTTTTCATTAATTTTTCCATTTCCAATCCTAATGGGGGTAGAAAGTCAGGAAGTCTGTGAGAGTGGATTTTGGAGAATAAGTGAGATAGCAGAAACCTGAATAAAATTAACACATTAACAATGCAAACGTTCGTGCTCACTGTAATCTATGACTGTTCATGAATTACAATTGAGGGGAAACAGGCCAAAAAATGATTCGGAATCTCTGTCCTTACACTGATTACATAGTCAAAACCATTTATACCCATAGCGATTATGTACTATGTACTTACATGAGTCTCTGAATTCATACAGACGTTTTTCCAAGAATTCATATGTATTCTATGAGAACATTAACCATGGTATGCTCAGACATATAATACACAACCATAGGCAGCTATAATGGGTTTGTACCTGTTTTGCCATGTGCATTAACCATTGTGTCAGTCATCACTGTAGTCACTGTAGTCACTGTAGTCATGTTCTATTTGCGAACAAAGAGGCTTTAAATGAACATTATTAGTCTCTCCCAGAATAGTGTGTCGTACTGAACTGCAGAAAATGGACTGCAGTACAGGAAAACAAAATAGAGGTAAAAAAGGCGCATTGCACCTAAAAAGGCGAATCGCATCAAAAAAAGTTGCATTGCGCAACTCGCGGCACATAGCATATCATTGGTGGTATATGTAATGCGCCTATCGAGGCGCATTGACCGACGGAGGCGCATAACAAATGTAATGCATCTCAATAGGCGCATTGCGGGACAGGGGCGCAAAACACTCCATATTTAGGCGCATTACAAAGTGTCGTGCCCGGCGTATAATGCGCCTAGTTTTGGTGTACAACAGTCGAATTACAACAAGAATATGGCGTCAAAAGTGGTTTTGCCGCAAAATAGACCAAAAAACTGATGTTGGCGTGTTGGGACATGTCGTCCTAAATGTTTTATTATTAATAATACAAAAAACAACTAAAAAGACTATGAGTTTCACTCTGTATACCAGCGCTTCTTCAGGGCAGTGTCATAGCCAGGTTCAGCATATATTCAAATAGCAGTGGGAGACCACTGGATAGGTAATGGTGGTCTTGCGATATACACGTTCAGAAGCTATGTTTTAAACAATGTTGCAAAGTTAAAAAGAGATTTAGAAGTTACATGTTAGAAAATGTTACAAGCTTAAATCAAACTATCAGTTCAGTAAATTCATTCAATGCTGAAACTAATAGTGCCTAAACCCATGGACAACGGTACATACATGTTCTACCAGGAAAATTAAAATAAAACAAATGTAAATACATTAAAATAAATACATGTACATAAATACATGTAAATAAATGAATAAAAAAATGTATTAAAAACACTTTAATAAACTTATTCAACCATTTCATTAAAGCCAAGGGGTTTTAAACTTTAAAATGTTTAATCGGGGCAGGGCTGAAGAATCTGAACATGATTAAGCACGCTAGGAGGAATATTGTCAATAAAAATTATCGTTAGGGTATGTTCACACGGTATATGGGCCGTGTATTTTACACGCCACAATACGCCGGGTGTTTTGGAAGCACACGATGATGAGCGCATACTTACAAAACTCATGGGTGCCGCCCCTCAGCCGCCCTATTACCCTTCTATTATCAGCGGCGCGTAAGCACTTCGAAGAAGTGACATGTTACTTCTCTCCCCGGGTGTATGATACAATCGTATTGTACAACCGCAGAGACGAGGCATAATTCATAGTTCTCTGTGAGAGCTATGAATTACTGTAATTGCGGTGCGCATTTTGCGACGTATAAAGCGCAAATACATGGCGAAATGCACGCCCCAATTATGCTGTGTGAACATACCCTTATAGGATTGCTTTCACCTGAAAAAAAATTCCATGCTCAATACACTTTGTTGTGTTTCTTTATAAACTAACGATGTCCTGCCCACATATTGTTTTCCACATAAACATTCAATAAGGTATATAGTGGGGGAAAAAAGTATTTAGTCAGCCATCAATTGTGCAAGTTCTCCCACTTAAAAAGATGAGTGAGACCTGTAATTGACATCATACGTAGACCTCAACTATGAGAGACAAAATGAGAAAACAAATCCCAAAAATCACATTGTCTGATTTGGAAAAAATTTATTTGCAAATTATGGTGGAAAATAAGTATTTGGTAATCTACAAACCCTCAAGATTTGTGGCTCTCACAGACCGGTAACTTCTTCTTTAAGAGGCTCCTCTGTCCTCCAATTATTACCGGTAACAATGGCACCTGTTTGAACTTGTTATCAGTATAAAAGACACCTGTCCACAACCTCAAACAGTCACACTCCAAACCCCACTATGGTTAAGACCAAATAGCTGTCGAAGGACACCAGAAACAAAATTGTAGCCCTGCACCAGGCTGGGAAGACTGAATCTGCAATAGGCAAGCAGCTTGGTGTGAAGAAATCAACTGTGAGAGCAATAATTAGAAAATGGAAGACATACAAGAATTCTCATTTGTGACATTAGATTAAAAAAAAATCAGTATGGTGCGTGGCCTGAGCAGGGGATGAGATAGGATGTGTGGTGGATTAGCTCCAGGACTGAGCTCCATAAATCGGCCCTACTAAGCCTCAAAAAGTGGACAGGAAGACTTAAAAAGTGGATCCCTGGCTGCCTGAGATCGAGTTCTTCCCTCCGGTACCAAAGACTCCCAGCTTGTAAAGCTATAGCCTGAGAACCAGGCAGAAGTGTCTCCGGCCTCTTAGAGAGGGTAAGCCCTTCTTCTCTGCTACCTGGGTACCTCCATTTTACAGAATATAAACCCCGGATAGTACGGGACGCTCCCCTGGAGATCAGGCTCTCCCCGACAGGACGTGGGCTGCATCCCTCCTCCTACATATAATTACACTTAATCACAGGGGACTAAAAGTAACAGTTATACGTTGGAATATATTTACAGAGACTATAATAGGCCTCTCTCTGGCTAATATCAGTGCAATACATCTCTCAGCCAAGAGAGATCTGAACTGCCGCAAGCTAGTATACCCTGCACTGACTCTTTATTTTCTGTGCCTGCTATCTCCTCTGGGGACTCATTTACTTGCCTGCACATAGCAACTATCAGGGCACATAAGACACAACGCAGCGATACCCCCCGCCTCCGGCTCTTCCTGGTATCACCCTCTCAGCCAAGAGAGATCTGAACTGCAGCAAGTTAATACATAGTTGCCAACTTTTGAAAATGGAAAAGCAGCAGATTAAAGAGGGCTGCGCGTGTAGTGCGCCGCGGCAAAAATTTGCATGGACACGCCCATCTTTTTGGTTGACACGCCCCTTCAAACAGCCACACCCACTCCGCCTAGCCCCCCATAACCAGGTAGTGCCCCTTACAGGCAGGTAGATGCCCCCTTGTAGCCAGGTAGTTGCCCCCTTTAGAAGCCAGGTAGTTGCCCCCTTTGTAGTCAGGTAGTTGCCCCCCTTTGTTAGCCAGGTAGTTGCCCCCTTTAGAAGCCAGGTAGTTGCCCCCTTTAGTAGCCAGGTAGGTAGTTGCCCCCTTTAGAAGCCAGGTAGTTGCCCCTTTAGTAGCCAGGTAGGTAGTTGCCCCCTTTAGTAGCCAGGTAGGTAGTTGCCCCCTTTAGAAGCCAGGTAGGTAGTTGCCCCCTTTAGTAGCCAGGTAGGTAGTTGCCCCCTTTAGTAGCCAGGTAGTGCCCCCTTTAGTAGCCAGGTAGGTAGTTGCCCCCTTTAGAAGCCAGGTAGGTAGTTGCCCCCTTTAGAAGCCAGGTAGTGCCCCCTTTAGTAGCCAGGTAGGTAGTTGCCCCCTTTAGTAGCCAGGTAGTGCCCCCTTTAGTAGCCAGGTAGAGCCCCCCATGTAGCTAATAAAAATAAAAAAATAAAATCCACTTACCTCACCAGGCTCCTGCAGCTCCGGACATCTCCGATCTCCTCAGCGACGCAGGGGAAGTGAGTGCAGAGGCGCGTCACTCCCCCTGCGCCGCTGACCTGTATGTACGGCGCGCACCGGCACTGTACATACAGGGGGAGGAGGGAGCGATCCCTCCTGCCTCCTCCCTGCACACCGGTGCTGTACATACAGCGGGAGGAGGGAGGAGGGAGCGATCCCTCCTGCCTCCTCCCTGCATAGCGAGACTTCGGGCGGGTGAAGCGGCCACTGCGGCCGCTTCACCCGCCTGTAGGAGCGGCCCGGCGGCGCAAGAGGTGCGCACCAGCGCTACTCTTGCGCCGCGCTAATTTAAAGAACCCCCGCTGCCTGTTGGCGGCGGAAGGAATGCCAACTCTGCCGGAAGGGCAGGGGGGGGGGGCCCAATTAGCGGGACCCCCCCCGCCAAAAGCGGGAGTGTTGGCATGTATGAGTTAATATACCCTGCACTGACACTGTATCTTTTTTGTGCCTGCTGAAAAAACATCTGAGAAAACATCTGAGAAAACATCTACTTGCCTGCACATAACAACTATCAGTGCACATAAGGGTCAACAAAGAGCTCCCTTACATTAGGACCTCAACCTTTGGCTCTTCCTTGTACAACCCTCTCAGCCAAGAGGGATCTGAACTGCTACAAGCTAATACACCCTGCACTGATTCTGTATTTTCTGTGTCTGCTATCTCATCTGAGAAATCACCTATTTGCCTGCACACAGCAGCTATCAGTGCACACAGGACTCAACTAAGAGCTCCCTCACACCAGAACCTCAGCCTCTGGCTCTTCCTTGTATAACCCTCTCAGCCAAGAGAGAGATCTGAACTGTGGCAAAATACCATATCCAGCACTGTCTCTCTATTATCCATGCCTGCTATCTCTTCTGGAGAACCATCTACTTGCCTACACAAAGCAGCTATCAGTGCACACAAGATTCAACAAAGAGCTCTATCATATCAGGACCTCAACCTCTGGCTCATTCTTGTATAACCCTATTAGCCAAGGGGGATCTGAATTCCCGCAAGTTAACATACCCTGCACTGAATCTTTATTGCCTGTGCCTGCTACCCCTCCTGGGGAATCATCTACTTGCCTGCACATAGCAGATATCAGCACACACAAGTTTCAACAAAGAGCTCCCTCATATCAGGACCCCAGCTGCTGACTTTTCCTAGTATAACCCTGTGCAACCCTACCATACCGCTGTTTTCAATTTCTCAAGCTGTCTGCAAATGGCTTTGCTCAATCATCCTTACCCGTGTGACCATACAAGCTACCAATACCTAGACAGATTCCATCTGAACATCTCTCTCCCTGCTGCAAACTCATTGGTTGAATCTACCATACTTAAGTCCTATATCTTTGTGCATTTCAATTAGCTAGACGTCCCACGCCCTTTACGTCACGAGTCTGAATTATAAAAGATAGAAAAGAGGAGAGAGGGAAGAAAGGGGGGGGAAAAAAAAATTCTTCAACCACCAATTTTTCCTACTGCTAAGTTCCTCTCCTCCACGTCTTTCACTGCTGCTTCAATATGGGAGGCACCTCAAAGAAAAATCCTAAAGCCCATCCTACCAAACTTCCTGACTTCTTCTCCTCTATGCCACAAAATGAAACAAGATCAAAGAAAGGCCTTCAATTCTCATCGGCCCCTCCCTCAGTCTCTTCAAGGGCGGAATCAGTTGATGTTGAACACCACGAAGAACATGAGTCTCAGCCTCTTACAACCTCCACTCTTCAACGTCTATTCTCTTCGTTCCGATCCAGTCTTCAGGCTGACCTTAAGGAGATGATCTCAGACCTTAAACAGGACTTTCAATCACTGGCTTCTAGAACCGAACATATAGAAACCAAAATGTCGGAATTCGCAGACTCCCACAACTCCCTTATTGACGCTAACAACGCCCTAGAAGAAGAGGTCCAACGCCTGTCAAGCAAAGTTCTAGATCTTGAAGATAGATTGAGACATAAGAATGTTCGCATAAGGGGGATACCTGAGTCTGTTCTTCCAGATCAACTCCATGGGTTCCTAACTGACTTGATGGCTCTCACCCTTCCCAAGTGCAACTCTCAAGACCTTATAATCGACCGAATTCACAGAATACCCAAGCCGCGTAGTCTTCCCCAACAAGTACCATGTGATACCATCGCTCGCATACACTTCTACCACATTAAGGAAGATTTTCTGAGGGCCCTTCGAAAAATGGACTCTCTACCAGAGAGATTTCAAGCCAACTCTCTGTTCCCAGACCTATCCGCAGCCACTATGTTGCGCAGTCGTCAGTTCCAGCACTTCACAAGGAATCTCAGGGAAAAGGGCATTGCATACCGATGGGGTTTTCCCATGAAACTTCTTATCACATAGAGAGGGCACTCAATTCACATGCTAACCCCGAAGAAGCTTGTTCCACCCGCCGACGCTGGGACTTAACTCCTAACCCGGATTCCAGCCCGGTTCGGAAGAGGCAAGCACGTCCAAAACGGAAAACCCCCCTATGGTCGATTAAAACTTCCCGTCTTAGGTCAGGATCTGTAATTTGAGTCTACCGGTGACTTTCCTTGAACCTGTCTGCTCATTGCCTTCCTGTCAGCATTGGAGCCTCCTCCTGGAGACTTGATCTCACCCGGACCATTCTGGGTCGTTACTTCTGCTTTCCCCTCTCAATTTGTGGGCGGGACTGCCTCCCTATTCTCCCTTCGTCTAAGGGATATATTGATGCAAATGTTGTTGCTTTCTATTTGTTCTGTTTGTTTGTTATCTATGCAGTGGTATTCCAGTTCAGACCTGTTGGTCTATACAAAGCCCCTTCTTTTACATTATATTTTTCTTCTAGAATGTTCACCCATAGCTTCTCCCCCTCTTCTTGACCATGGCAATTGAAATCCTCTCTCATAACGTTAAAGGGTTAAATTCACCCTTTAAACGTTCAAGTTTGTGGAAAGAAGCTCTTAGGTCTAAAACGGACATTATATGTCTTGAAGTAACACACCTATTGGAAGTTGATGCCCATCGCCTTCGTAACCGACATTTTCCACACATTTTTCAGGCCCATGCACCAAAAAAGAAAGCAGGGATCGCAATTTTGATAAAAAAAATCAGTATTTAATATTGTTTGACAACACAAGCAATTAATGGAAGTACATGCTGAGCTGCTTTTGGGACCAATGAAGAGGGTCCACACTGATTGTTGTTTGACTAAACTAAGGGCTAATAATATTTTAAACGTGGGGGATTCTAGGATTTTTCGTCAAAACAGAACCAAGAAATGTTTTTTTGAGCTGTAAAGGCCAATGGTGATTGAGAATTTTTCCAATATCCCCATGTGCGACATTAAACTGTGTGATAAGATGATGGTAACTATTAAAAGTGCTGTGCCTTAAGGTTGCACAACACTAAGAGGTGGATATAATACATCCCTCGGTTTTTCTATATCTTTTAACTATATTACACCAGGTAGGGCTGCTATCTCTTCTCTTTTTGCTCATTACTAGATAGATAGATATACTTCGTCACAACTTTATCCCTGAGCTGTCTGGGGTGTTCCTTGGTTTTCATGATGCTGTTTGTTTATTAATGTTCTCTAACAAACCTCTGAGGTCTTCACAAAACATGTGTAGCTATACTGAGAATAAATTACATACAGATGTACTTTACTAATTAGATGACTTCTAAAGGCAACTGTCTCTTTAGGGATATCAGAGTACAAGGGGTATAAAGGTATATGACTACAAATTCATGCTTTACGTTTCAGTTTTTTAATTTGCACCAACTTGGAAAACTATGTATCATTTTCTTTACACTACACAAATACTTGCTACTTAGTGTTGCTCTATCATATAAAATATCATTTACAAATGAGAAACAGTTCAAGGGGTATAAATACTTTTGCAACCCACTGTAGGTAGATAGATAATATATTTAATAAAACTGTATTCTGCTGGCTGTCCTGTTATAAGCCTACATATATTTATGTTAGTCATAATGTGTGCTGCCATATCATACCATAGTATGGAACTGTATTATGGAGATATAGCTCCGTTTGGGATAATCTAACAGAGAAAAAATCTATGATACAGCATTGGCCTAAAGACTTCAGTGGTTGCTGTATTACAGTTCTGTGGAGCTAGGAGCTTATAGGGAGTTTAAATAAGGCTGTGAAATTTGAATAGTTTGGTATATAAGAGATATTGTTCATCTTGACCAAGACATTAGTAAAAAGAGTGAAGAAGAGCTTGGCTACAAACCTCCATTTCAAGTATCACAGAACAAACATGGACCATAAAGACTCCTGTAAATCTGCCCAAAAATAATTTTCTTATCATTTTATAAGTATTAAAACAGAAACCCTAAATCACAGCATGTTGTAAAACATTTGTCGGTTATTTTTGTTCATGCTCCATCTACTGTTCAAGGGGAGAACGACACGGGATTGGATGAAGATAAAAACTATAATTCATTTACTATAGACATATCTATAAAATCCCTAGCGCCAATGCCATATGAACATTTGGGTTTCAGAATAGTGATAAAGAGACCTTTGGGGTACAGAACAACAAAATATTAAGAGTTGATTTCAGCACAATGCACACTAATACTTGAATTACAGAAATAATGATTGACACTTATGGTACAGGACAATGACATTTAGAGCCCTGGTTGTCATAACAATGACACACTGCCACTGGAAACAGGACAATGGCATATTGACACTTGAGTTTTAGAACAATGACACCTGGGGTACAAGACAATGGCACACTGACACATAGGGTACAGGACCATAATCCTATGACACTTGGGTTAAAGGAAAATGTCTCACTGACATACAGAGTACAAAACCATGATACTTCGGGTATAGGACAATGGCACAGTGACACATAGGGTACAGGACCATAACATTATGAAAATTGGGGTACGGGACAATGGTACACGGACACATAAGGTATAGGCCCATGACAATATAACATTTAAAGTACAGGACAAAGGTACACGGACACAAATGGTACAGGACCATGACTTTCAATTAGTAAAAAGTATAAAGCACAAGCGCCAATATAAGAGACAGCTGCTGGAAAAATGTCAAGGGATTACTCTGCCTGTTTCCCAAACTTTAATTACCAATTATACATAGAAACAAATGACACCAGCGCTAACTCTTCTATAGATCTCCCAACTCAATATAGCAATTTTCCAGAAAAAAGAATAGCTCAACAATCACTATTGATTAAAGCAATGGTAAACACCTGATCCAATAGTGTTTAATCCACAATAAGCTTTTCTATCCCAATCAACTCCGTATCTCACAACTAAAGGTCATTATAAAATACACATAAAAGCACCAAAAATTACAAGAACTCTTGCAACGTACCTAAAAAAAAATTTCTAAACTAAAATCCATCGTACGAATCCACAGGGACCACTTCATTTGACAAAGCACCCTATGAAGGAAGTCGTTATTTCTTTCCGAAACGCTTGGATTTTTGTTTTGGGACAGCCTCTGAAACAGTAAACATCACCTTAGTCGCCAGCTAGTTTTTACTGTTAAACTGAGCACGCCGGCCGGAGCGTTTGGGTTAATTCTAACACGAACTTCCTTCCTTACTTTCAGGAATTTTGCTCGCTGTGGATATCGACGAGGGATGCATTTTTATGAAATAGCTTTTGGGTACTTTGCAAGAGTTCTTGTAATTTTTTTGGGGCTTTTGTGATTTTTAATGACCTTTTGTTGTGAGATACGGAGTTGATTTTGGGTGAAAACCATTGGGATTTAAACCTTTTGGATAAAGGGGTTTCCATTTCTTTAATCAAACTGTATTTTTGAAAACCCCCCGCCTTTGAATTTATTTGGCAATACTTCCCATATTTTAATGGGCACTGTCGCTCCCTATCTGATTGGTTTTTTCGCCAATCAATGAGAACACTTCAGAATTTGAATTACTGTATTTCCCGCAATTTCCAATATCCTAATTCCTGAGTAGCGCCGTTCTTTATTTTTGGGAAAATTTTTTGTTTTTTATTTTTTTTTTTTTTAGAAGGTTTGAGCTCTTTTCTGAATTTTTTGGAAACATACTCCATGCCCCCACGGGGCTGAGAGCCCAGATTATTTTTTTTGCAAACTCTTAGTTTTCCCTCATGTTACTTCTCGCTTCACTTCGCCTCCTCCACTCGTTAGACCAACTTCAACTAGGTCTGCCTTCGGGGCTGGCAGCCTGCAAAGCGCCCACTTTGCCGACCCGCGATCCTACATCCCGATTTTCGAAAGTTCCCTCCCGCCCAAAACGCCCACACCGTGCCCATACAAACCCCCCTTCATTTTAGGCGCGCCGAAAGGCGAAGACGCACCAACATCGCATTCCTGCTCCGATAGGGATTCGGGATCGGTGAGGCGCCATTTTTGCCAGAAAACTGGCGCAACTCCCGATCATACATGTCGCCCATAGAGTACAGGACTATGACACTATAACACTTGAGGTACACGGCAGTGGTACACTCAGAGGCGTAGCTATAGGGGGTGCAGAGGTTGCAGTCGCTACTGGGCCCTTCAGTCTGTGGGGGCCCCAAAAGCCCTTCTGCTACGGCATTGTAAATGGCACATGGTAGCTTAGGGGCCCCATTTCACTATTTGCACTAGGGCCCGGAGCTGCAAGTTACACCCCTGGGTACACTGACAAATAGGGTACAGAGCCATTACATTGTGATACTTTTGGTACAGGACAATGACCCATTGACATTTGGGTTTTAGAAGAATGACACCTATGGTACAGAGCAGTGACACACTGACACATTTTGAACCATTAAACAAAAATAGGACCGGGCGCTCGTCCGCAGCAAATAAATCCTCGTGCGGTGGCAACGTACGATAAAGAATATATTTATTTCATTAAAAACACAAATAGCATAACGCGTTTCGTGCTAAAAAGCACTTCCTCAGATGCTGTAATGTTACATACTTTAAGAATAATAGATCTTAAAGAGAACCTGTCACATAGTTTTTGCCCCCCTGGCTGAGGACAGAACAAGGTAGTGCCAGACATGCTGTTTCCAGCGCTGTGTCCCTTATTCTGTAAGATGCTGTAGTTTTCGGGTATTTAATGCTCAAATCTGCAGTTTTCAGCCAGAGGAGTCATTCGAAGAGTCCTTCAGAGTGTCAGTTTTTTTCAAACCCGGCCAATCGGAGGCTAGCCCCGCCCACCTCAACTGACAAACCTATTACTTTGAATAGGTAGAAACATGTGAATAACTGTCAGTGGGCGGAGCTAGCCTTTAGTGGGCAGGGCTAACAGCTACTCATGAATAAGATTTGAGGGGTAAATGCTCTAAAACTGCTGCATGTTACAGAATAAGGGACACAGCGCTGGAAACAGCATGTCTGGCACTAGCTTGTGCTGCCCTCAGCAAGGGGGGCACAACCTATGTGACAGGTTCCCTTTAAGCTGTTAATTTCCTATGTTACTGAGAAGCAGTGCATATTGACACAGAGGGTTGTTATCAGGGCCTTGCTGTTTTGGGAACGCTGTAACTGAGATAATACTACCCAGCATAGTTAGAGAGTGATCATGGGAACCCAGGTATTCAGCATCAAGTCATGGGTTTTTTCCAGTGCCAGGTTAACCTCTTAAGAACTGGCCATTCGAAGGAGGGAGGCTTTATACTGGAAAAGTACTGATCTGTCATCTTGCGTAACACTTGGCTACGCAGGCATTTGTTTCAAGTAAGATAAAGGCTGAGAAAGTTTGCTGCGAAGTTAGAAGTAGCTGGACCTGTGGGCTATAGAGGGACGCTTCGCCGCCACAGTGTGGAACCAAGGTAGATCTCTCTATCTTCGCTGGCCCCTTCTCCCAGCTTATGTTACAGATAGATGATGCTGATAAGATGCCTGGTGAAGCTTGGACCTGTATATGGGGGCACCCGTGCACGGGTGTTGATCTTAGGATTATCTCTCTATCTTCGCTGGTCCGTCTTTACCAGCTGATGCCGATAGATGATGCTTATAAGATGCCTGATGAAGCTTTGACCCATGTATAGGTGTGATGTAAGTATTTGTAATCCATATTATGCGTGCTTTGCCTTTGTAACCAATATTATGCATGACTTGCCTTTATAATCTATATTATGCAAAAGTATATACAATATCACACTATCTTCTTGTAGTTTTATGTAATCATTGAGTGACTCATATAATAAAGTAAATAAAGCATTGGATGTTGCCTTCTTTAAAGCCTTATCGAACCCACATAAAGAGTTGGTAAAACATTTGTACCAGAAGTGTAAAAAACATGGCAAAAGGTTTTTCTGATTAAGAGAGTGTTGATAGCGACCTTCTGACCTTAAAAAGCAGATTTTAGCAAAATTACGATAATCCGGAATATGGTGTAAAACACATGGCAAAAGGTTTTTCTGATTAAGGGAGTGTTGATAGAGACCTCCTGGCCTTAAAAATCAAATTTTAGCAAAATTCCGATAATCCGTAATATGGTGTAAAACACATGTCAAAAGGTTTTTCTGATTAAGGGAGTGTTGATAGCGACCTCCTGACCTTAAAAAGCAGATTTTAGCAGAATTCCGATAATCCGGTATATGGTGTAAAACAGATGGCAAAAGGTTTTTCTGATTAAAGGAGTGTTGATAGCGACCTCCTGACCTTAAAAAGCAGATTTTAGCAAAATTCCGATAATCCGGAATATGGTGTAAAACACATGACAGAAGGTTTTTCTGATTAAGAGAATGTTGATAGCGACCTCCTGACCTTATTAGTAAAATTTTAGCAAAATTCCAATAGTCTGGAATTTTGAACCTCCATCCAATAATCCAGAATATAGTGTGAAATTGTGTAGAACATGTCTCTCTTTAAGAAGAAAGCGGTTGTAAATATATCTGTTGATACTTCAGGCTGGGAGCAGGTTCCCTATTGTGTTTTGGCCAATAAGTGGCTTCAGTTTGTTGCATTGAGTGAATCAGGGGATAAGTGTGTAAAAGATGCTGAACCAACTAATGTGGTCACGCTTTTGCAAAGGGTAAAAATTGAAAAGAACAAGGAATTGAATGCTACTACATTCAATTCCTTAAGAGGTTGGATTTTGTTACGTGCTTATAGGAAACAGCATGAAGGACGTATTTAGTTCTTTGGAAAAAAAAAAAAACAGGAGAGAGGAAAAGAAAAAAGTAAGTAATGTAGTAGTGGAAAAGCAGGTGAGATAGAAATTAAGAGGTGTTTTAAATACATAGGATAAATAGCTATATCAGTTTTGTTTTAGGAAAATAGCAATCCGGCATATGAGAGCTAAGATCCAAGTCTCTTTATCTGGCATGTTATCTCTAGAGAAACACATGCAGCGTATACATATTAGAAGTGGTTTTATGTGTACAGATAAGCAGTACGAAAGCTCTGTTGTCTCTAAATTAATGTGTAGAGTCTGATGTTCGCGGTCTCTGGAGTTACTATTTTAGACGGGTTCAGTTCTGTGTTCAGAGTCAAATATTGTCATATGTTTGGATTTCTTTGTTTGTTAATTTGTTCTTGTATTGTGTTATGTGTTGCAAGAATGTTTGAGCCACGGGAGAATGTGTAGATTTTGATAATGCAGCATTTATTTGTATGGTTCTGTCCTGTCTCTACAACATTGTTGCCAGCTTCTGAAAGCGGAAAGGCAGGAGACTGAAGAGGGCGGCGCGCTAAGCGCGCCGTGGCAAAAATGTGCATGGACACGACCATCTTGTTGCTGTGCCACGCCCCTTCAAAAAGCCACACCCACTCCACCTAACTTCATAACGGCTTTGAAAGAAAGCCAGGTAGATGCCCCCTCTAGCCAGCTAGTGCCCTTATAGCCAGGTAGTAGCCCCTCATAACCAGGTAGTGCCCCTTTCAGCCAGGTAGAGCCCTCTTATAGCCAGGTAGAGCCCCCCTTTGTAGCCAGGTAGAACCCCCCTTTGTAGTAGCCAGGTAGAGGCCCCCTTTGTAGTAGCCAGGTAGAACCCCCCTTTGTAGTAGCCAGGTAGAACCCCCCTTTGTAGTAGCCAGGTAGTGGCCCCCTTTGTAGTAGCCAGGTAGAACCCCCCTTTGTAGTAGCCAGGTAGAACCCCCCTTTGTAGTAGCCAGGAAGAGGCCCCCTTTGTATACCCCAAAAACCCCCCTTTTAGTAGCCAGGTAGGGGCCCCCCCATTTAGAGCCGGTAAAACCCCCCTTTCTGTAGTCCGTAAGGCCCCCTTTTGTATAGCCGGGTAAGGCCCCCTTTTAGTACCCGGGTAGATCCCCCCCTTTGTAGTACCATAGAGGCCCCCTTTTTGATTGCCAGGTTTTTGCCCCCCCTTTGTTGTAGCCGGTAGAGCCCCCCTTTGTAGTAGCCATTAAGACCCCCCTTTGTATACCAGGTGACCCCCTTTGTATACCATAGAGCCCCCCTTTGTAGACCAGGTAAGGCCCCCCTTTGTATACCAGGTAGAGGCCCCCTTTGTATAAGCCGGGGTAGATCCCCCTTTTATACCAGAAAGGGGGCCCCCTTTGTAGTACCCATGTAGAACCCCCCCTTTGTATACCGGGGAGAGCCCCCTTGTATTTTCCAGGTAGAGCCCCCCCTTTGTAGTAGCCAGGTAGAGGCCTCCTTTGTAGTTGCCAGGTGTTGCCCCCTTTGTTGTAGACAGGTAGAGCCCCCCTTTTAGAAGCCGGGAAAGAGACCCCCTTTGATACCAGGTAGAACCCCCCTTTATAAACCGGGAAGAGCCCCCCTTTTTTAGCCAGGTAGGGGCCCCCTTTGTTTTCCAGGTAAGGCCCCCTTTGGGGGAGCCGGGTAGATGCCCCCTTTTATACCAGGAGAGGCCCCCTTTGTATAGCCAGGTAGAGGCCCCCTTTGTAATCCAGGTAGGGGCCCCCTTTGTGGTAGCCGGGTAATCCCCCCTTTGTATACCGGGAAAAGCCCCCCTTTGTAGTACCAGGTAAGGCCCCCTTTTAAGTAGCCAGGAAAGGGGCCCCTTTGTATAGCCAGTAGACCCCCCTTTGTGTACCAGTAAGCCCCTTTGTATAGCCGGGTAAACCCCCCCTTGTAGTACCGGGTAAGCCCCCCATTGTATACCCAGTTAGAGCCCCCCTTTGTATACCGGTAGAACCCCCCTTTTTATAGCCGGGTTTGGGGGCCCCCTTTGTAGTAGCCAGGTAGACCCCCTTTTGTAGTAGCCAGTAAACCCCCTTTTGTAGAGCGGAGACCCCCCCCCTTTGTAGTAGCCAGGGTGAGGCCCCCTTTTTGTAGACCGGTAGAACACCCCCCCTTTGTAGTACCGGGGAAGGGGCCCCCTTTTAGTAGCAGGTAAAACCCCCCTTTTGTAGTACCATAAGCCCCCCTTTGTAGTAGCCGGGAACCCCCCCTTTTTTAGGACCCCAGTAAACCCCCCCCTTTGTATACCAGTAGAGCCCCCCCTTTTTGTAGCCAGAAAAACCCCCTTTGTTGTAGCCAGGAAAGGGGCCCCCTTTGTAGTACCATAAGCCCCCCTTTGTAGTACCCAGGTAGAGGCCCCCTTTGGGGTATAGCCGGGTAGAGCCCCCTTTTTTTTGTAGCCAATAAGCCTCCTATAGCTAATAAAAATAAAAAAAAAAGCCACTTACCTCCCCGGGTTTCCCCTGAAAGCGCGTCCAGCTCCAGACATCTCCCGGGGCCGACCGCCCCAGCATCGCGGGGGGAGTGAATGCAGCCGCCCCCACACCCCCTGCGACGCTGATCTGTATGTACAGCGACCCCGGCGCTGTACACCGGGGGGAGAAGGGGGGAGGGAACGATCCCCCTCCTCACCCGAAACAAAAGACCCCCCAGGGGGTGGCGGCCCTGCGGCCGGGGCTTTAAAACTCGTCTGTGGGAACGGCCCGGGGGCCCAGAGTGCCACCACGCTCTCTGCCGCCGCGGCCCTTTTTAAAGAACCCCCGCTGCCGCGGGGGCGGGATTTCGCCAACTCTCCGGGGAGGGCGGGGGACCCCCATTAGGGGACCCCCCGCCAAAAGCGGGAAGAGTTGGCATGTATCTCTACGACTAGATACCTCCAATTGAATATTTTAAGCAGGGGGTTCAAACTTGTTTTCACCGGGGCCACATGACCCACACGTACCCTAAAGGGCCACATAATTTTAAACTGTGTAAAAGGGAACTTCCCCTTAACTGTACATTTGTACATTTGCTTTAAAATTTAGCCCTTTTGAGGGCAACCGGGAAGAAATATTCCCCCCAAGGGTAATAGGTACATATGATCCTTTGTGGTTTAGTTAATGGGTATAAAAGCCCCTGCAATGCATTTAAACTGCCATCTAGGTAATGTTTTTTTGCCCCCTGACCGGTAATTTTGGCCCCTGCACCCAGTGATGCCCCCTGTAGCCAGGTAGATGCCCTCTGTAGCCAGGTAGATGCCACCTGCAGCTAATGAATATAAAATAAAAAAGGTACTCCACTCCTCATGGTCCTTTGCGCGGGGACGGGCCCCGGGAGCTACGTCGTCACGCAGCTCACAGGGATCTCCGGGGCCCGGCAGGGGCTGCTGACCGGTAGATCTAGCTCGCGGGGGGCGGAGGAAACTCTGCCATGCCCCCCATGACCCTTATTATGTACAGTGCTAACCGAAGCTTGTACATCAAAGGGAGAAAGGGGGGAGGGAAACAATCCCCCTGCCTTTCCCCCGACCACACTGCACTGAATGTGCACTGCTGACTACTCGCTCGCCTTTGGAAAAACACCTTCGGGGCAGAGTGATTGGGGAGGCTTATTTACACCACTGCCCTAGGGGACTTTAACCTAAATGCCCTCATTAATCCCTTAAAGACATTTTTACACTGATAAATCTGGTTGGGGAAGGGGGTTCCCCAAACACACATGGGTTTTAAATTTATGAGACTTGCAGCTCACAATTGGGGGCTTGCAAGATCGTGGCAAGACCCCTGTATATTACGCTGCTTCATGCTGCATCACCCACAGCCAAATGAGCTCCAGCCGCTGTGATTTCCCCTTATGTGGGGTGTAAAAAAAAAAAAAAAAAATATTCTGGCGACAACTAAAAAAAGCAATTTTTTAAAACACTTTTCTACTGTTAAAAAATAATAAAATTTAAAAAGCTATAAAAAATTATTTCAAGTACCAATCCCCCCGAGTAAAGTTATGATGTCATTTTTTCTCACGGGGAATCGGTTTTAAAAAAAAGCCCAAAAAACAATCGTGGAATGTTTTCCCAAAACCTCCCCCCCCATTTTCATGGGCCCAAGTTTTAAAAACTATCAACACCCTTTTTTGCGCCCAAAATGCACAAAAACACCCATAAATATATCCATAGGGGGTTTTAATCCAAAATGTGCACATATTTTCCTACTCAATCAACTACACTAACTTTTCATACCAAAAAGCAAACTGATATCTAAAAATTTTTATAATATATACCATAAAAATTCTCGCACAACTTTGACGATTTCCCATCTTCACAGATTTCATTCAAAAGGTGAAAAAAATATTGCAGCATCCAAACTATTTTTTTTCCCTTTAAATGAACGCCCCATAACTGAAAAATGACAGATGCCATTACAATCAAAAGGGTCTTTTGGGGGACCGCGGGTTTCGTTTTAAGCAATGGCTCTGGGCCCCCCATTATTTTTTCCCGCTTCTTTTCAAAAGAAAAAACAGAAAACAGAAATAAACACAGGTTGAATCAGGGCCCTTAAAACCCCTGGGACATACACTTTACCTTCGTTATTTTTTCGCAAAGTTTTCCTACTTATGACAGATTCATGACACTTCCCCCATTCCCGGGTGACCAGGGGGGGTCAGGACAGAGATGAGCAACAGCATCTATAAACATGATCAAAACCGCGAAGTACGAGCTTCATGGTGCAGACCTCAGTGTAGGGGCCGTGCGGAGTCTCGCCCCCCTCCCACTCCACCCGACCCGACGGTGAACAAACTTGTCTGACAACGTAGGACCAAAAGAACTCTCCCCCCAAACTCCTCTGCCACTGTGCCCCCTACCCTCATATCATGTATGGGGGTCATTGAAATGCCTGCCCCGTCCCCCCCCGCCTGTGCCGTAGCACAGTGTAGGCAAGTCCCCCTGTTTTTCCACTACTTTTTATATACACACGACCGGCAGTAACCTCCAACACGAGGGCCCCCCGAAGACAGCAAACATCGGGACGCTCCGCTCTTCACCCTTCCATTAAACAACCCTTTTTCCTCCGCCCCACCCCCTTTTTAAAAACACCAATTTTTCAAAGAAATTAGGGCCGGGGGCCCTGCAGGCTCCGCCTGTAGTTGCCAGTGATAAATACAGCCCTATCGTGGGGACCGCGGGCCGGGGAAAACACAAGGCAGGGCCGGGATTTGGCCCTAGGCCTTGTTTTTGACACCCTGGGTTAAGGTATAGGGAACAAAACTTATTACACCATAAATGTTCCCGGGAGTGAAAAACCTTGATGTGGGGGTAAATTTCTTTCTTTGGGCATAATAAGAACATTTGCAGCTATTACACTGCAAGGATAAGAACTTTTAAAAGTATTTTACATCTGAAGTTTAGACCCGCATATTTTAATGGACTGAGTTTACATTTAAATAAAAAGGAAATTTTTTTATGACTGAATTTTGTTTTTGTTCCCGCAAATCTTTTCCCGAAATTGGGGTTAAATTTTTCTTTACTGAAGGGGAAAAATTGTTTGGGGGTTAATTTCATTTTTTGTTTTTACAGGGAATTTGTAACGGGCCCCGAGACAATGCATGGTACAAGAGAAATACTTGTGAAAACAAATTTAAGCATATAAAACATTCATGTCTGGTTTAAAAATGACCTAAAGGGGTAAAAAAAAGGAATCCCCCTTAAATTATTTTTGTTAAAGATAAATCCACGGTTTTTATTAACTAAAATTTTTTATAATTCATTGTGCACACTTTTATTTTGAAAAATTTTTGTTGTAATGCTGTTTTTATGGGGCCCTTTTGCAATTTTTTTTTCCCTTCCCCGAATAAATGTCTGGGGGTGTGATTGTCTGTTTACTTTCGGGGTAAAAAAAAAAAAGATTTCTAGTGACCAAGATACTAATACAAGTCATCCGCTATCACTTGTTTTGAAATCAAGGGGCCCCGGGGGCACAGGAAAAAAAATTTAACCCGATGTTTTGGGAGACTACTGGGTTTTTTTGGGAAAAAATTTGATTTTAATTTAATTTTTTCCCCCAAAGTAAAACAACGTGCATTCCCCTTTTTGGATTTTTTTTTTTGTTTTTGGAGCTCCAATTCATAAAGATTAAAAAGAATTTTTTTGTGTTAAAGGAGAAAACCAGCGTTTTTCCCCATCAGTGTGAGTGATGGGGGCCCCGTATGTTTGTTTGTTAATTTTTTTTGTTGTTTAGTCCCATTGCGCATTGCGCTAACATGTTAAATTTTTTTTAAAAAACTAAAATGGTCAATGTCATATTGCATGATAAGCTGTGTCTTTTTCTTTGTTGGCATTTAATCTGTCATTAGAGAGTAAAAGGCCTGAGTAAAAACACAAGAATACATACTCAGGGCAATTATATTAATAAATGAAGAATAGTTAAATTGTTAAATAAATTGCCATGATTAGTGTAGGATGTATGACATAGAAAGGTATTAGGGGTGTTTATACATAAATATCCAGTGAAATAAGTATTTAGAGAGAGGCAGGAACAGTTTCCATATCTTGTTGGTTTAGTAAACACATAAAACATAATTCTGACCGGTAGGCCCAGGGCCCTGTACTATGCATAGGCATGAGGTGGGCGATCGCCTAGGTCGCCACCTCTGCCCGTCCTCGTGGGGGGCGCGCTGCGCTGCTCGCATAGACATTAGTGCGCTGCTGGCTGCCCGGTGGCACTGCGACAGACACTAGCAGTAACTGAATCTGGGATTGAGTGTATGAAAGCGCGACACTGCTATTCACAACAGGAGGCCCGGCTGCCCGGCGCGCGGTCCCCCCTGACTGTCACACACAGACACTGTGAGTGACATTGAAGCAGGTGCCTGGACTCGCCTGCAGCACAGCCTCAAGCTTACCAGTGCTGCTGGTGCTGCTGCTCGTCCGCCCACTGTCGCCTCCATCTTCTGCTGCTCGGCCGGCCCAACGCCCCTCCTTCCTATGCTGCGCGGCGGCGTCTGTGGTCATATTTTCCGCAGAAGATGGCGGATCACAAGAACGTTGTGTGAACAAGCCCTTACAGTAATTTTGAAATCTCAACAACAGGCAGCGGGGTGTAGAGGGAATGCGGGGGGGGTAGGGGCGTTATCCTCATGTGTCCTAGGGTCACCAGAATGGCTTGTCCCCTGCCCTGCATATGCCCCATACAGATGGGGGGCCGACCATTTACTTATCTGGTTTATGGCAGAGAAGATAAATTCCTGGGGAAAAGAAAAAAAAAGAGAAACAATCGTAGTGTGAAATTTATGTTAAATAACAGCTGTGATATAGTGCACTCCAGTTATGATTGAAAAATGTTTTAGTTCCACTCACGTCTTTTAACGAGGGAGCAAAGATAGATTAGGTAAAACAACCGAGATAAAGACCCATCCACAAGCCTGTAGAAGTTATTGCTAGAGTGGGCAAAATGGTAGTGAGGACAACCATGAGAAGAAAAGTGGAAAACGATGTATATCTCAGAGAATATAAAGTCTGATTTCTTTCTTTTCCAGAATTTATCCAATCCAAACTTGCGTAGCGACAAAGGTGGTTGAATCGGTATTGACAGCATGGTCCTTATGGTCTCTGTTTGTTGCCCAATCGTTTGCAACAACAAAGAGAGTGAAAGATTGCCAAGTCAAGGTAAGAATATGTGCATTATGGAAAATGAAACAGAATCTTTATTTGGCACAATTGATGAACGATTATACGTAACAAAGGATTCTACAGCTACATACTAGAAGACTTAGCATGAAGCTTTACCAAACCCCCCACGCAGCAACTATTACAAAATCTGAATAGGAGTAGGGGTCTGTCCAAGAAAAGGAGATCGAAGTACTGAGATGTGATCCAGAAATATACGATATTATGCTTGTATTACCCTGAACTGAGAGGATTATCCTTACTGAAGATATTATCTCTATGATCTCCAAAATATTGCATCTGCTGAATTATGCTATCAAATTATTTATAATCCAAATAGAGATGGGAAAATATCAGCAAAAGACAATAGAAGGAAAAATAGGGGGGTCATAATTAAAATGATGTATATGGATCCAGAATGGGTCAAGGGTGGATTTTATGACCATTGTTAGGGTCCACATGTATGAATCCCCGCCGCGGGTCGGGCGCATCCTTTCCCGGCATTTTTCCGCTGAATCTGCGCCTGATTTATGTCAAGGTGGCCGTGGGGCGCTCATAGCATACAGATGTAAAGTCCGCCGTGCGTCACAGGCCGTGTTTTAGTCGCAGTGGCGGGTCCTGAGGCGCAAGTGCTGCGCTGGAGCGCCTAGGGATTCGCGCCAGGAGTAGACTGCGGTCAAAGAAATGCAGGGGAAAAGTTCCCTGCTCCGCGCCATGTGTGTGATGGGTCGAAGGTGCGGTGAGCAAGTGCTCCTAAGGATGCGGGAACATGATATCGCCGTCAGCGTAAGGTCTGCGCAGACCCAAACACAAAGTTGCCGATGCGAGACAGTGCATTGGAACAGTATACGAAGAAAGTCGCATGGTCCACATGTCAGTTGCGGAGATATGAATCAAAAATCTAGCCTTTACAAAAGGGCATACAACATCTCAGTAAAAGATCTGAGAGACCTAAAAACAATTAAAAATACACTAAACAAAATCACTTTCCAATATCCTAAATTCAAAGAATTATGATATTTGGAAAATTGCCCAGTTAAATACAGTAATATCAAATTCAGAAAGCTATTATCTGATTGTCGGCAAAACCGGCCAATCATAAAATAGGAGCGACAGTGAACCATTAAATACCTATGGGGGAAGTTTAGCACCAACATCAGAATCCCACGTTGGACGGAGATAGTTCAAAATACAGTAAAGAATGCTGTGAAAAGATGCTGATTGGTTTAAGCGTACCGGGGAACGTACAATGGCTAGCTCAGCCAATCAGAAAAGGAGCGACCAAGAGACCCATCTAGCCTATGGAAATTATGACCAATCAGAAATATGAGCGACCAAAAGACGCCATTCTAGTCCTATGGATAAGTTTAGACCATAATCAGAAATCTCACGGCTGGAAAATTGCAAATATACAGAGTGTAAAAAAGAGCAGAAAAAGAGCTGATTGGACTGCGAGCTAGCGGGTTCTTGGCGTATCCAGCAATCATAGCGCATACTACTTCTCCCATTATGTAGGTCTATGGAGAATGTGTCGCACTGAAATCCATCGGCAGCTCATCGCCGTGCGGACTTGAGAGTATGTCAATCAAAAAATTATTTTTTATTAAATGAAAAACATTATCAGAATAAAGAGCTGAACCTTCCTTACAATAAAGCCTTAAAAACCCGAATACAACCATGGCGTTTGTCGCCGAGACCAGGAGCGTCTATCATATGTAAATTGCAATATAGAGAATTGCGAAATACAAGTAATCAGAAATGTTTAAGCTATTCATGCATTCACAGTCTGCATAAAAACCAGCCAATCAATAATAGAGCGACAATGACCCATATAACCTATGTGAGGAGAATAGACCAATCAGAATAGGAAGCGACAATGTCCCCTTATAAATCCTATGGAGAATAAACTGATCCAATCATATTCAAAGGCCGGGACCAGTTCAAATCAGTACAATAAATGCCGAAACTCGATGCTGGATTGAGGATTGAAGGCTGCGGATGGGCCTCTTCCATTGCTTACAAACATCAAGTCGCGAACTACTTGTGCCTCATATAGTTCTATCCGGGGAGAAAGAAAATTCTGAGCGCGCTGCTCTGGATTGGCGCTAAGTTAAAAGAGGACGCCGTTTTATTGGGAGACAACTGGGAGAGCGAGCGACGCACCTCATGGGTTTTCTAATGCAATCATGAAATCAAACTGTACACGGGCCCCACGAAATCAAATTATAACACGTAACCACAGTACAAGTTGTCCCGAATGTGTCTATAAAAAAAGTAATAATAATATGGGTGGTAACAAAAAAAAAAATATTAAATCAATTAAAAATCATGTTTATTTCTTATTTTTCGTTTCAGCCAGTCGATTTCATAGTATGGGTGCAAACCGAAAATTAACGAAAAAAACATGATTTATTTGATTTAATTTTTTTTTTCGAGAGTCACACGTCCCATATTATCATTATCGTCTTGTATATAACACCATCGTGACCACTTCTGTATGTGTATAATTTGCGATATCTGCATGTAACAGTTTTTAGTTCAGATTGCATTGAAATACCCATATGAGCGTCGCTGCGCTCTTCCCATTGACCAAATAGACGGCGCCTCTTATTAACTATCCAATCAACAGATCCCGCTCAGAATTTATTTTCCCCATAGAACTCTGTGAGAAAGTAGCCTCGCGCTCTGATTGGGCTAAGCTGCCGAGCCCCCGCCGCTTCAACCAATCAGCTCTTTCTTGCATTTTACTGCGTATTTTGAACTGATCCCCGCCTTTGAATGTGATTGGTCAAACTTATTCTCCATAGTCTGATATAATGGGACATTGTCTGCTCCTATTCTGATGGTTCCCCCTAATTCTCCTCATAGGTTATAATGGGACATTTTACGCTCCTATTCTGATTGGCTGGGTTTTATGCCGACACACAGAGTCGTGCGCGCGAGCGAGAGCGAACAATTTGAATACTGTAGTTTCCACGGCGAATTCTCTCTATTGACACACATCCCTAGGATATCCTGGTCTCAGTCGACACACGCGTTGTTCGGGTTTTAACTGCTTTATTTAAAGAAGGGGACTTCACACTAGCTCTTATCTGATAATGTTTTACAAACATATATAAAAATCAATTTTTTTTTATTAAAACTTCATAGCCGTACGGACGCGGAAAGAGCCGAGATTTCAGTGCGCCCATCTCTCCATAGACCTATAATGGTATAATAGCTTGCGCTCTGATTTGGCTTGGATAGGCCAAGCCCCGGGCTAGCTCACAAATAAAGCTCTTTCGTCTTTTTACTGTGAATTTTGGAACTGTGTGCACCTCCTTTAATTTTGATTGGTCAAACTTCTCCATAGGATATAATGGACTTGGTCGCTCCAATTCTGATTGGACCACACTACTCTCATCAGGTAAGAAAGGCCACTGTCGCTCTTATTTCGGATTGTCTTGGCTTCTGCCGACCAAGAGAATAAGCTTAAACAATTTGCACAAGTTACTGTATTTCCCGGCAATTCTCTCTATTGCAATACTCCCTATGTAGGCGCCAGGGTCTCGAACGACCAAACGCGTTGTTCGGGGTTTTTAAACATGCTTATTTGATAAGAAGGGTTCTGCGCTCTTTATCTGATAAAGTTTTACAGTTTAATAAAAATAATTTTGTGTATTAATACTTCAGCCGCACACGAGCGCTGAAAGTGCCGAGATCTCAGTGCGCGCCATCCTCTCCATACAGACCTTACTAATGGGAGAACGTAGCTCAGCGCTCTTGAATTGGCTGGATAGCCAACCCCGCTCGGCCTCAGCCCAATCAGCTCTTTTCTGACTTTTTACTGTATTTTGTAATTATCCCGGCCTGTGATTCTGATATGGTCTAAAAACTACTCCATATTCTAGTATGTGTCTCTGTCCTGCTCCTATTCTGATTGGCTGAGCTAGCCAAGTCCGCTGCGGTAGCTATGAACCAATCAGGACTCTTTATCAGCATTTTTACTGACAATTTATGAACTATCCCGAACCCATGCCGTGGATTCATCGATTGTTCTAGAACTTCCCCATAGGTTTTTAAATGGTTTCACTGTCGCTCCTAATTCGTTGATTGGGCCGGTTATGCCGACCAATGAGAATAGATTTCTGATTTTGAATTACTGTAATTTCCCGGCAATGTCCATATCTGAATTCTTTTGATATCTGCTCCGTTCTAGAGTTTGGTAAGTGTTTGTTTTTTTTTTACAAGTATGTTTATTTTTTACGTCAGGCTCTTTTCTGCACACTGTTATTCCGTGCCTTTTTATAAATCGATTTTTTTTTTTCGGACTCAACTCCGCTGCAGCGGTAGCGGAAGCCCGGAGATTTCTGTCGCGATCTTCGATCTGCTTTTCTTCGCATGTTTCGTGAATCCTGCTCTTCACTTCGCCTCTGTCGGAGGAGTTTAGACCAAAAAAAACCTGGTCTGACTGTCGGAGCTGCCGAGAGCGCTGCACTGCTGCCTCGCTTTTGCGCGACTCGCCATCGTAGTACATGTCTCGTGGAGTTTTTTTCGAGGCGCTCCGCGTCCCCCGCGCCCGGAACGCAATACACCGCGCGCCCACGTGCCCGCGGTCCTTTATGCGTGGTCGCAAGCTTGAACAGGCAAACCACTGCGCGCCAAATACTGATCCCTGGCGTCCGACAGCCGTAGAATCGGGCTGGGAGAGCGCAGAATACGCCAAAAAAACGGGGCGAAATAGTCCTGATACATTACATGTCTCTGCCGTTAGAGGTCCTTATGTTCGACATTCAGAAATTCTAGGGTTATCCCTTTACGCTTGTCAGGATCCGCCTGCGTAGCTGCTTATGCGTCTACGGCTTTAAGGGAGCTTTATCTGCCAGTAGCTAGGCAATCAATAAATACTACCACTAAGAGCCTAAGAAGAAATAGTATTAGATATTCAAAGTTATTGAAAAGTCTCATTATTTACAGAATAGGAGCAGTCTATAGACTAAATTGTTATTAATTCACCACCATTGGATACCAAGACAGTAAGAATATTTGCTTTTAGTTTTAACTGTTCAGATCATAGCCGGATTTGCAGTCCCAATAGATAATGGTCGGATGGTTATTATGTTCCTGGTCACCTGATCTATGTTATCTACGCAATATTTTCGGAGTACTTTTTTGCTATACGTTTTGCTTGTATTGACAGTGTATGCTGTCTGTTATACAGTGTATTTCCTTCTCTTAAAGCAATATGTGTGCTCATCTTGCTAAGCCATCCCTTGGGATATGGTGTTTGTATATAGATAAAATAGTGGATTGTGTTAGTGCATGTCAAGGGTGGAAATGTAGTGCTAAGAAAATTTTATTGACCATTTTCGGAATCCAAATTGAGTCCATGTAACTCTTTTAAGACTAAATAATCTTAATGCTGTAAAAAGATTATCCTATTTACTGAGAATCATGCATATTGACACAGAGGGTTGTTATCAGGCCTCGTTGTTTTTATGGAACTCTGGTAAACAGAGATAATACAACCGCACAGTAGGTTAGAGAGATGATCATGGGAACCCAGGTTATTTTCATTATCAAAGTCATGGTGTTTTATTTTTTCCCAGTGCCAGGTTAACCTCTTTTAGAAACTTGGGCATATCGACAAGGAGGTGAGCCTTATATCACTTGGAAAAGTTACTGATTCTGTCCCCAGCTTTCGTAACAATGGCTACACAACCATTGGATTTCAATCAAATAAGATAATAGAGCTGAGAAAGTTTGCTGCGAAGTTAGAATTAGCCTGGACCTCGTGGGCTATTGAGGGAAGCGCCTCGCCGCCACAGTTGTGATCCCAGGATAATTTCTCTATGCATTTCGCTGGCCTCCATTGCTCATCTCTCAGCTGATGTTCCGGATAGATGAAGCTGATAAGATGCCTGGAGAAGCGTTGGACCTGTAATATGGGGGGCACCCGGTGCACGGTGTCGAACTCATGATTTATCTCTCTATTCGTCGCTGGTCCCGTGTTTATCCAATCTGATGCGATAGATGAATGCTTTATAAGATGCCTGATGTAGCTTTGACCCCAATATATATGGTGTGATGTCTAAGTACTTACAGTAATCCATATTATGACGCAGCTTTGCCTTTGTAACCAATATTAGCCGTGCCTTTCCTTTTATAAATCTATATTATCTGAGGCAAAGTAAATACAATCTCAACACTATCTCTTGTAGTTTTATGTAGATCATTGATGTTACTCATTATAAAACAGTTAATTAAAGCATTGGGATGTTGCCTTCTTTACATCCCGTATCACGACGACCCACATAAAGAGTTGGCAAAACACTGGGGCACATAAAAATGTCACACTCAGACATAGGGTACAGGAGCATGACACTATAACACTGACACATAATTACAGGAACAAGTGGACCATACTGACACAAAGGTACAGGACCATGATACTATAACATTTGAGATACAGGGCAGTTACATACTGAAACAAAGGGTACAGGACCATGTTACTATAACACTTGAGGTACAGGACCATGGCAGACTGACATTTGGAGTATAGGACCTTGATACTATTACACTTGAGGTACAGGGCAGTGGCATACTGACACAAAGGGTACAGGCAATTCAATATGACAAAGGTGGACCCGTATATTAGGAAAATTATTCTTCTTTATTCCAAAAACGACATACTTTCATACAATCAATAAAAGCATCGCATCTGTATCAGTCAAAAGACTAGTAGACCGTAGGTTGCATAACAGGTAAATACCTTAGTAGCGCTTCACTGCATTTTGTAGGACATGAGTAAAGAGGTTGAGAAAGAGGGTTTGATCCCTTGAAACGTTGCATCATTGCGGCGTTCACCCTGGCCGGTTGTCCATGCTACTCCTGTCCTACAAAATGCAGTGAAGCGCTACTAAGGTATTTACCTGTTATGCAACCTACGTCTACTAGTCTTTTGACTGATACAGATGCGATGCTTTTATTGATTGTATGAAAGTATGTCGTTTTTGGAATAAAGAAGAATAATTTTCCTAATATACGGGTCCACCTTTGTCATATTGAATTGTTTGGACTATGGGAATCCCAGGGAAGATCCCAAAGTGAGACCCAGGAACGTATAGGTTGCTTACAATTATATAAAGGCGGTTGTATATTTATCTACAAAGGGTACAGGACCAGGTTACTATCACACCTGAGGTACAGAACAATGACACACTGACACATAGGGTACAGGACCATGACACTATAACAGGGCAAATGACGATGGCACATTGACATAAGGAGTACAGGACCATAATACTATCACACATTGACACATAAAATTCAGGACCATGACACAGGGTAATGACACAGTGACACTTGGGGTATAGGAACAATGGCACGCTGACAGTCAGGGTACAGTACAATAGGGACACTTGACACTTGCACAGGGACACTTGAAGGATACAACAGAAACACAATGACACATAGGGTACAGGGCACTGACAGCTCCAGATCCCTTGCCATGTAAAATTTCTTAGAAAACAGGACTCCATCATGGAGTACGGCGCCAATCCGCGGCAGCAATTACGGTAATCCACTGCTCTCATAGAGAACAGTGGATTCCGTCGCTCCTCCCCGCTCGGCGAATCCGCCGCGGGGGGAGAAAGTGACATGCACATTATTTACGGCGCGGACGCGCCGTAAACAATGCATTGTCTATGGGGCCGGGAGCGGCGCCCCCGCCGCGCTCTGGCCCCGCCCCGCTCCTTATTCACGGCGGATTTGTGCGCTCAATACGGCGCACAAATCCGTCGGGAATAAGCCGTGTGAACACAGCCTTTGAGATATGAGACATAAGACACATCCAGGGCATGTTCACACAGCGTTTTTCCAGTTGTATGTTGCACCAGAATACCTGTAAAGAGATGTATGATATGCATGCCATTGTTTTCTACAGGAATACATATTGTTGTCCACACTGAGCTATGGTGCGTACATGGAAACCCCATTGAATGGGACAAAAAAATCAATAAAAAGTGAAAATACAGTATTACACATTGTATTATTGGTTGGAAAAATACAAAGGGCCACATGTATGAAAACTGCATAGGTCTAAAACTCTCTTGCCCAGAGCAACCAATCAGAGCACTCCTTTCATTTTTCCAGAGCACTATATAAACTGAAAGGGCTACTCTGATTGGTTGCTATGGGCACCAAAGTGAGTTTTAGACCTACACAGTTTTCATACATGTGGCTCATAGTGTTAACTCAGCCTTAAGGATAAAACTTGGTTTTGTAAATTAAATTATAAAACTAGAACATCTGAATTTCATCATAAATGAACATTCCTAGCTGGGGTGAGAAACTGAAGATTGGAGCCCAGAAGCGGATGAACCTCCTACCTGGGTCAAGGGAATCACAAAGACAGTCCATTAAAGAGAAATAAATTCTGAATATAAGGATAATAAATCTGGTGCAGTGTTAAAGGAGTTTTCTCACTACCTTGATTCATCTTACCTCAGTCCTGGTTTCATTTTGAATTCACGGGCGTGTTGACTGGCTTCTACTAGGCTGCAGTAGAAGCCAGGTCTGTAGCTATAGCGACCAGTGCTGGCAGCCTATCAGGAGAGATCAAACAGGTATGTAGCTATAGCGACCTGAGGAGCTGATGCAGCCCATACAAGAGGGGATATCTCAGAATAGGTAGGACACTGTTAATGGACGCATATTGCAAAGTGACTTGTTTTTGCAAGATTTTTAACATAAAAAGCAATCCTTGCAGCGACACATCCCCTTTAAGGAGCTTCTGCCATTGTCCTCTCTCCGCAGTTCTTGGAGAAGAAGTGCTAGTAGTGATGGTGTCACCAACTTCCAGTGGCATCTGTTGCTAAGCAACAGGCAGATATATTTAGACTATACTTTGAAAAATATATAGGAAATGTATGGAAGCTGTATAGGTCTTAGACTTCCTTTGTTGCCCATAGCCACCAGTCAGAGCTCCCCTTTCTTTTGTTAGAGCAATATATGAAATGAAAGCTGAGCTCTGATTGGTTGCTATGGACAACAAAGAAAGTCTTAAACGTAGACAGTTTTCATACATGAGGCCCATAGTATTTTTTTCTCACCAGAGCTATGGTTTAGGCCTGGTCCATATCAGCGTCATTATTCCCATTTTTGTGTCTTGTTATAGAATTAAAAAAACTACATCGTCCATTAAAAGCACTGACAATAATAGGGTTGCTCGGTATTCCGTCATGGTGTTCGTCATTTAAATGGAAAAAAAAGTTCCGTGTTGTGTTATTTTTTCCTTAATTTTTGACAGAGGCTTCTAACAGAAGCTTCGACCCAGGTCTTATCGCTACAAGATGCAGTAACTTGTTGATTGGTCGGGATCTCATTACTGGGGCTTAACCAATCCCTACAATGAAAAGTATACAGAGCTCTTTACTCTAGAAACAGGTGGCGGTAGAAGAGGTTGTACTCCCATTGGCCTATATGGTTGAGTAGCAGGACACCTGAGAAGAATTTTACTAAGATCTTTTTTTTTCTTGGGGGTGCTGCTGTGGGGTTTTTGATTGATAAAAAAAAATCCCTTTAGATGGCGATTTGCAATCACATTATTAATACTGTCAGTCACTGAAGCCAAAAAGGCATCAAACGAAAAAAGTATATTATAAAAAATAGAAAGATTCCATCTTCAAAGATAAAATTAAATGTTCAAGAATAAGGGGGCATCCCACCCGTACTACCATATTAATTTCCTTACAACTTCTTACCATTCACATCATACCACCCACCGGTCAGGATCATCTTCTGTCGACGCGCTGGACTTTGATGCGGTAATCTTTCTCCATACAGCCTGATACAATATATAATACACAAGATAATGGTCAGGCCACAAAATAAAATACAAATTAATATGGAAATGATGATTGGCAATCATTTACATAATCCTTTAAGACTGTAATATAGACCCTGCCTAGATAATTGATACTTATCTCTAGTTTATAATAACCTTGTACAATGAAAAACAGATGTAGCGGTGCTGAATGAGTCATTTAACTCCTTGGGGTTGTACTGCTTGCATATAGTAGTTACTAGCAAAGGAGCAATACTACATTTTTAGTGTACTGTAGAATGAGAGGTGGGCCTGCACCACCCAATAAAAGAAAACTGATATAGTATTATAATTAAAGGTATGGATAATACTGCCATATATTAGAGAACCTACATAGTAGTGCTGGAAGCAGAAAGCCATCAACTTGTTATTCCCTACAAAAAGGTACCTTGAAGGGGTTTTCTCACTACAAAGATTAGCTTTCAACATGAAGGGATAGGTAATTGAAGACTTTTTCTAAATACATTGGTCTTTTTATTTTACTTTAGTCATGAGATAAGAGAGATTTTATCTGCTCTGAGTGCACAAAGGTTTCTGTGGTTACCTGACCATAACTCTGCTATCTGATTAGAGCAGGGAGTGATGTTACCATGGTCAGGAGAGCTCACTCCAAGCAGACTTATTATTTCTAACAAGATTCGCTTTTGTTTACAGATAAGCAATTTTTTGACTCCTCAGAGCACTTGTAGCTTTGTTTACTGAAGATTAGCTCTCCTGCACTGTTCTTTGTAATGTCTCAGCTAGTTACAGAGAAGCTAAACATTCTAATCACTACTACAGAACCACCCACAGCCTAACGAGACCAAAGTGAAAGAAAACGCTGTCTGTGACTGTGAAACTGCATGGTGAGCAAACCTCTTAAAAGGGTTGTTCCCATGAAGGAACACCCACGTAACAGGATGGCTCATAGTTAGCTATGAGCCAATCGTGTTACAATATGGGGAGAGGGGCGCTTGCTGCTGTCCTCCCTATTATTACTATAGGAGTTTCAACTATGAAGCACATTCATTTGGAACTCCCAAACAAGTGAATGAGGAGGACAAACTCAAGCGCCCTCCTTATTCTGCTAGCTATAAGGGTCCGTCCACACAGCACTGAAAAAAAAAACGGTCAGTATTTTGTCGTTTTTTGAACATAAAAGGGAATGGTTTCTGGCCGCGGTTTGCGGATTTAGCCGTCCCCCTTTACATTGAACAGTTCACGTTTAGCCCGAAAACCAAGCGGAAGAATGACATGTTCTAAGTTTAATAGACAGTCGGATTGCCGTCAGAAAATCAAAGCTGTGTAGACTACAGCTCGGATTTTCTATTAAAGTCTATAAGGAAGGTTGATAGTCGGTTTTCAAATCCGAAAACCGATGCCGTGTACATGAACCCTAAGGCCTTGTTCACACGGCTTATTCTGCCGCGTATTGGCGCCGTACTCCGCGCCGGATTTGCGCTTCAGTACGGCGCCAATCCGCGTCAGTCATTTACTGTAACCACTGCTCATTGAGAACAGTGTGAATCCGTCTGCTCCTCCCCGCTCGGCGAATCCGCCGCGGGGGTAGAAAGTGACTGGCACATTATTTACGGCGCGGACGCGCCGTAAACATTGCATTTTCTTTGGGGCCGGGAGCGGCGCTCCGGCCCCGCCCCCGTCCCGCCCCTTATTCACGGTGGATTTGTGCGCTTAATACGGCGCACAAATCCGTCGGGAATAAGCCGTGTGAACACGGCCTAAGGCGTCCTTTTAAGCAGATGTTCCTTTGTGGGATAACCCCTTTAGCCTCTGGGCTCCACAGCAGCTGCTACAGCTATAGTCACGCCCATGAACTACTGGTAGTCCTATCTAACACCATCGATAGCAGGTTTCCTATTCCTAGTTATGTAGGTTTTACTCTGAAATACTATAGCATTTTAGAGTAACATGCCTGGTAAAGCTTAGCTGGGAATACAGAGAAGTGCCATAGCCAGAGGAGATGAGTCTGATGTGCGGCTTCTCCCTACACCCTCAGCTTAATTGACAGCTCTCTTGGGGGAAGTTCACACGGCGGATTTGGCCGCGGGTTTGGGCGCGGTTGCCGCGGCCAAAACCTCGGCCAAATCACGCCTCAAACTCGCGTCTCCCAACGAGGTTTATCAGCGCGGGTTTGGGCGCGGTGTGCAGCGAGGTTTTCAACCATACTAATTAATAGACAGGACAAAAGACGCGCCACAACCCACGTCGAAAAGCACGGCGAAACCCACGTGGACAACACGCCGAAGACTCGCTGCCAGAATTGACAGGCGACTTCTCAAACACGCGCCGTGTGAATAGCAACGTGGTTTCCCATAGGAAACCATGTAATGAACTGGGGGCGTTTGGGGCGCGATTTGGACGAGGTTTTGGCCGCAGCAACCGCGCCGAAACCCCCGGCCGAATCCGCCGTGTGAACATGGCCTTGCTCTAGGCAAACAGGGAGAGAGCTGACAATTAAGCTGGGGCGGTTGTGAAAAGCTTAAAGGGGTTGTCTCACTGCATTGATTCATCTTACCTCAGTCCTGTTTTCCTTGGTGTTCACCCATTGAATTCAGGGGCTTTTACTGGATTCTACAAGCGGCAGTAGAAGCAGGTCTGTAGCTATAGCAACCATGCTGGCAGCCTATCGGGATAGATCAAACAGTCTGTAGCTATAGCAACCTGAGAGCCGAATCAAGCCCATAGCAAAGGGGATATCAAGGAATAGTAGACACTGTTAATGGAATATATTGCAAAGTGACTTGTTTTTGCAATGATCCTTTAACAAAAAAAGCAATCCTTGTAGTGAGACAACCCCTCTAATTAAGAGCAGGTTTTCGGAACGCGTCAGTGGATGGGAGCCATACGTTTTAGTTTTACTTGTTTTGAAATAAAGGATATGTTTTTAACCATTTTTTGGTGCTGGAGGACACGATATCATTCATCTTAGATCGCTATGGGTTTGTATACTTTTGTAACCAACATCACATTGTATCTCTGCTCCTATACTATAGGTTCATTGCAGCAATATCAGAACTTGTCTGCAGAAGTGTTTACACCCTTGAAAGGATTTGTTGGATTGTGAGTTAGTTCTTCATAGAGAATCACTTCTAGCGAGGACCCGGACCTCGGTGTATATATATATATATATATGTATAGCATATGTCAGTGATAGAAGTACGATGGCTGCGCGGCAGTGACCATTACACCAGTGATGACCCCGGATCTCATCACTCCCGCACTGCGCAGCCTCTGCTTTCTCTCCTTCCAGACTCGACAATCGATTGCTCGGCGTTCAACTCACTCTGCCTCTCACAGGCGGCCTAGGCTCGAACATCGAGCTATCGATTCCGGGAGTGACAGCTATGGCGTCCGGCGGAGAAAGAGGGAGGGACACCGATAACTGGGGGTAAGAGAAGCGCACGGTAACATACCGAGAATGAGAGTCATCGAGACTGATGCTGAAGTTGGTTTATTATTCGATCAGTCTTAAATCAAAGGACATAACAGAATATATGGAGAGACAGCTGTGTGACAGCAGAGAGTGAGGGTGTATGGAGAGACAGCTGTGTGACAGGAGAGGGGAGGGTGTATGGAGAGACAGCTGTGTGACAGGAGAGAGTGAGGGTGTATGGAGAGACAGCTGTGTGACAGGAGGAGTGAGGGTGTATGGAGAGACAGCTCTGTGACAGGAGGAGTGAGGTGTAATGGAAGACAGCTGTGTGCATGGAGTGGGGGGGGTGGGTGGGAAAGAAGAGTGAGGAGTAGGAGAGACAGCTGAGTGACAGCAGAGAGTGAAGTTTAGGAGAGACAGCTGTTTGACAGGAGAGGGGAGGGTGTATGGAGAGACAGCAGAGTGTACAGTAAGAGAGTGTGAGGGGGTGTATGTAGAGACAGCTGTGTGACATGAGAAGGGGGGGTTGTATGGGAACAGCTGTGTGAAGGAAGGGGAGGTGTATGGAGAGACAGCTGTGTGACAGGAGAGAGTGAGGGTGAATGGAGAGACAGCTGTGTGACCAGCAGAGGGGATGGGTGTATGGAGAGACAGCTGTGTGACAGGAGGGAGTGAGGGTGTATGGAGAGACAGCTGTGTGACAGGAGAGGGGAGGGTGTATGGAGAGACAGCTCTGTGACATGAGAGAGTGAGGGTGTATGGAGAGACAGCTGTGTGAGTGTATGGAGAGACAGCTGTGTGACAGGAGGGAGTGAGGGTGTATGGAGAGACAGCTGTGTGACAGGAGAGAGTGAGGGTGTATGGAGAGACAGCTGTGTGACAGGAGAGGGGAGGGTGTATGGAGAGACAGCTGTGTGACAGGAGGGAGTGAGGGTGTATGGAGAGACAGCTGTGTGACAGGAGAGGGAGGGTGTATGGAGAGACAGCGGTGTGACAGGAGAGGGAGGTGTATGGAGAGACAGCTGTGTGACAGGGTGAGTGAGGTGTATTGAAGAGACAGCTGAGTGACAGTAGAAGGGAGGTGTTATGGAGAGACAGCCAGTGTGACAGCAGAGAGTGGGGTGTATGAGAGACCAGCTCTGAGACAGGAGAGAGTGAGGTGTAAATGGAGAGACAGCTGTTGACAGGAAGAGAGTGAGGGGCTATGCAGAGACAGCTGTGTGACAGGAGAGAGTGAGGGTGTATGGCGAGAGACAGCACAGGGACAGGAGGATTGAGGGATGTATGAGAGTACAGCTCTGTTAACAGCAAAGAGGGGATGTGCTGTATGGAGAGACAGCTCTGTGACAGGAGGAGTGAGGGTATATGGAGAGCAGCAGTGTGACACAGAGAGTTTGAGTGAGTATGGCTAGACAGCTGGTGACAGACAGAGAGTGAGTATTAAGGAGAGACAGCTGTGTGACAGGAGAGAGTGAGGGTGTATGGAGCGACAGCTGTGTGACAGCAGAGAGTGAGGGTGTATGGAAACATGCTGTGTGACAGGAGATGGGGTGGTGTAATGGAGAGACAGCTGTGTGACAGGAGAGGGGGGGGGTTGTATGGAGAGACAGCAGTGTGACAGATATGTGGTGTGTATGGAGATACAGCTGTGTGACAGGAGAGGGGGGGTGTATGGAAGAGACAGCTGTTGACGAGGGAGAGGGGGGGTTAAGGGAGAGACAGCTTTGTGACAGGAGAGGGGAGGGTGTATGGAGAGACAGCTGTGTGACAGGAGAGAGTGAGGGTGTATGGAGAGACAGCTGTGTGACAGGAGAGAGTGAGGGTGTATGGAGAGACAGCTGTGTGACAGGAGAGAGTGAGGGTGTATGGAGAGACAGCTGTGTGACAGGAGAGGGGGGGTGTATGGAGAGACAGCTGTGTGACAGGAGAGGGGGGGGGGTGTATGGAGAGAAAGCTGTGGGACAGGAGAGGGGGGGGGTATGGAGAGACAGCTGGTGAGACAGAGAGGTGGGGTTTATGAGGACCAGCTGTGTGACAGAGAGGGGGGGTGTAAGAGAGACACTTTGTGACTGTAGAAGAGAGGGTGTATGGAGAGACAGCTGTGTGACAGCATAGAGAGAGGGTGCTATGGAGAGACAGGCTGTGTGACAGGAAGAGTGAGGGAGTATGGGGAGAGATACAGCTGTTGTGACAGGAGAGTGAAGGGTGTATGTATAGACAAGCTGGTTGAGACAGAGAGTGGAAGGGTGTAAGGAGAGACAGCTGTGTGACGGAGAGTGAGTGATGAATAACAGCTTGTGTGACAGGAGAGGGGAGGGTGTATGGAGAGACAGCTGTGTGACAGGAGGGAGTGAGGGTGTATGGAGAGACAGCTGTGTGACAGGAGGGAGTGAGGGTGTATGGAGAGACAGCTGTGTGACAGGAGGGAGTGAGGGTGTATGGAGAGACAGCTGTGTGACAGGAGAGACTTCGGGTATATGGAGAGACAGTTTGAGACCAGAGGTGGATTATTCTCTGTGCTGTTGATCAGCAGAGGGTCCCCGTCCTGTGAGGCTCCGGGGTTCCTCCCGTCTGCCTCAGGTTTTTGGCGTTCCTCTTGTAGACCTAGCAGTAATTATGAAGCTTAATGGAGGCGCAGTAACACTGATTGATGCACCGCAGCTTTCCCTCACTCCTGCATAGTGGATCTATACTGTGCTATTTAGGTGCCTAGAACAGGTCCTGACCCTCTCTAGCTAGGTGGCATAGGAAGCGTTGTTTTTTTACCAAATACACTGCTGTTCTGATTTTACTTCATTTTAGAGTTAGAGCAGTTCTTATCTCCAGCTTGTATACACAAGTGTCCCTAGGTTATCGACCACCTCTCTTCACTCTAGAGCCCTGCCTGATATGATGACCTCACTCCCTTCTGTGTCTTATCAGCAGCAATGGAGGCTGTTTATTTTTCTTACTGACTAACTTTAACACGTTAGAGCTCAGTACTCTTCTGCCCTGCTGTTTAAACCCCTCCATTGCCAATGTCCCTCTAAGGCGGGGTTCACACGGACGGATTTCGCCCGCAATTCCGGCTTGAATAAGGGGCGGGGGTCCGGCAGCTCGCCGGCCCCATAGACATTCATTGTTCACGGCGTGTATCCCGCCAGGATAATGTGCATGTCGCTTATCTCCCCCCGCGGCGGATTCGCCGAGCGGGGAGGAGAGACGGAATCCATAGTTCTCTATGAGAACTGTGGATTACCGTAATGGCTGGGAGTAAGTTGAAATTCCCCAAAATGTTTTTGTTTCACATATTGGCAAGCAATATGCGACTATTATATAGATTTTATTTTGGAGAAATTGGGTAGTTGTTTTTATATATCATTTTTTAAAGTTCCCCTTTCTACAGCGGGTTGCAAAAGTCTTCCTACCCCTTGAATTGTTCCTCATTTGTAAACACAATATTAAATGTATCTTATTGATATTTTATGTGAGCAGCAAGTATTTGTGAGGTGAAAAGAAAATGTTACGTGCTTTTCCAAATTTTTGCAAATTAAAAATCTGAAAAGAGTGACGTGTATGTATTCAGCCCAGTGTTGGAGTTCGGCATCTGGGGCCCACCAGTAAAGCCCACCTTTGTGACCCACCAGTGCAGTTGATCTTTGGGGCTCATTTTATAGGTACTGTACAAGACTGTACATAACTCTTGCACTTTGCCTCTGGCTTTCTGCCTCTTTTTTTTTCCTCTGCCTTTTTCCCTAAAAGGGACCCTTTGTACCCATGAGCCCACTGGGGCTTTCCCCTACTCCCCTGTGGGCCAGCCTGAATCTGATTCAGCCCTCACGAGTCAATACGTTGTAGGACCACCTTTAGCTCCAGTGACAGCTGCAGTCTATTGGGGAAGGTCTCTACCAGATTTACACATCTAGAGGCTGGAATTGTTTTCCCTTCTTTTTTGTAAAATAGCTCGCGCTCAGTCAGGTTGGTTGGTGAACATTTGTGAACAGCAATTTTCAAGTCATGCATTTCGGTCTGGACTTTGGGCCATGTTAACACGTGAATATGCTTTGATGTAAACCCTTCCATTGTAGCTTTGGCTTTAAGTTGAGGGTTGTGGTCCTGCTGGAAGGTGAATCTACGCCCCGGTTGCAGCCTCTAAACCAGTTTTCCTCCAGGATTGCCTTGTATTTAGCTCCATCCATCTACCCAACAACTCTGACCACCTTCTCAGTCCCTGCTGAAACACAGTATCCCCGCAGAATGATGCTGCCACTGCCATGCTTTACTGTGGGGATGGTGTGTTCATGGTGATGTGCAGTGTTGGCTTTTCTCCACACATAGCATTTGGCATTTAATCCAAAAAGTTACATTTTGGTCTCATCTGACCACAGCACCTTCTTCCACATGCTTGCTGTGTCCCCTGCATAGATTTTTGACAATCGGACTGGCTTGCTTTATAAAATAACTTTCTTCTTGACCATTTTCTATAAAGGCCAGATTTGTGGAGTACAGCACTAAGGGGATGTTCACAGGGTGGATTTGGCCGCGGCCAAAACCTCGTCCAAACCTCGCCTCAAACTCGCATCTCCCGACGCTGTTTATCGGCGCGGGCACGGTTTGGGGCGAGGTTTCCGCCCATACAAATTAATAGGCAGGACTAAACGCGCGCCCCCACCTGCGCCCCAACTGCACCGAAACCCATGTGTACACTGCGCCGAAGACTCGCCGTCAAGAATTGATAGGAAACTTCTCACAGACGCGCGGCAAGGCCGCGGCCAAACCCACGCCGTGTGAATAGCAAAACGGTTTCCCATAGGAAACCATGTAATGAACTGGGGGCGTTTGGGGCGCAATTTGGACGAGGTTTTGGCCGCGGCAACCACGCCGAAACCCGCGGCCAAATCCGCCGTGTGTACGAAGTCTAATAGTTGTCCTGTGGATCTCTGCATCTCCTCCAGACTGACTCTGGGCTTCTTGACTGCTTCACTAATTAGCGCTACCCTTGTCTGGGCTGTCATTTTAGGTGGATGGCCATGTCTTGGTAGGTTAGCAGTTCTACCAAACTCCTTCCATTTATGAATGATGGATTAAACAGTGCCCCGTGAGATGTTCAGAGTTTAGGCTATTTTTTTTTTTTTAAAGAATCCTAACCCTGTAATACACTTTGCCACAACTTAACCTCTGAGCTGTCTGGTGTGTTCCTTGGTTTTCATAATGCTGTTTGTTTACTAATGTTCTCTAACAAGCCTTCACAAAACAGCTGTAGTTATACATTTCATACAGATATAATCTATTTACTAATGAGGTGACTTCTAAAGGCAATTGGTCACACTGGATTTTATTTAGGGGTGTCAGAGTACAGGTGCAGAATACATATGCACGTCACACTTTTCCGGTTTTTCATTTGCAAAAATTTGGAAAAACACATTTACACCTCACAAATACTTGCTACTTTGTGTTGTTCTATCACATAAAATATCAGTAAAATACATTTAAAAAGATGATGTAACATTGAAGCATCTGAGGAAGTGCACGAAACGCGTTATGCATGTTACTTTGTAATATTGGGGCTCACAGCTTAATATTTTATTGGAATAAAATCTAATTTTATCCTACGTCCAATTTTACGGGGATTATTTCCAAGAAACGAGCGCCCGGTCCTTGGTTTTTGCTGCTGGTGTTTTACATTTAAAAATAAGGAACAGTTCATGGATTATGAACACATTTGCAACCTACTGTACAAGACTTCTTGGCTTGTCTTTCCTTCTGTGAGCTCTGATAGCACAGCAGTGAGAATCGTTTGACGGTTTTCTTCCAGGCTGACCATGAGCCTGAAAGATGTGATATCAGGAAGACCTGATAAGTGTGAAGAAAGCTGGAAACCCCAACCTCTCCTTCCCCATTGCAGAAAATGATTAATTCCCCTTTCAGATGTTGCTCTTTTCATTGCCCTATCGGTCTATTCTAATCTTTATCTAGGCATGTCTAGAGAACAATACACTGATCATTGTATCATTACCTACGATTTGTAATGAGACTATATAGAGAGACGCTGCAGTAAAGTGAGATTAGTGTGCACTGCCATGCAGGAGTTTTATCTCTTTATCACAACCTAAGAACCAGTAACTGAGGAATATTCAACCACAATGTGAATACTGAACTAAAGATGCAATCACATAGACATGACTACACAAAACGACAAGACATGATACACTGGGAGAGGGAAAAGCATAAATTATGAGTCGCAACAGACAAGATAGAGTCAAAATGAGTCAGGGGATTATTCATGAGAGCCGTCGAGTATTCCATATATCTGACCTCTTTGAAGGGGTGTTCTCACCATAGACTTGGATGGCATACTGATAGGATACATCATCAAAGCCTGATAAATACGGGTCACACCTCTGGGATCTGCACCTATTGCAGGAACGGGTCCCCGAAATTGTCAGCTCAGAATGGAGGGCTGGTCGTGCTTGAGCGCTAATCTATATTCTGTTCTGTGGGAGTTCTGAGTATATTTGGGATCAATTGTACTTTGAACTTCCATAGAACTGAATGGAGATTAATGCGCAAGCGCAACCAGCTCTCTATTCTGGGCCGACAATTTCAGGGGTCTGTTCTTGAGATAGGTGACCCACACCGAATTTTATGGCATATCCTATCAATATGAATGGAAAGTGCTTGATGGGAACACCCTCTTAAGGCAGGTATGTAAGAACGGCAAGGTAGGAGTGGGTCGATTCCTCTAGAGCTGTGATATTAGGCGGCATAGTTTTTATGCCATTTACGGTGCGGTGTAAACGAACGGTTATCTATTTATTATGGGGTCAGTGTGATCTTTATTTGCTTTGCATCGCTATTTTCTGAAACAAATGACTTTGGTATTTTTCTGACTACAGACCTGTGTGAGGGCTTGGTTTTTGCAGACTGGAGTATAGTTTACATTATTACCATTTTCAAATACAGGCAACTTTTTGATCCAATATTTGGGGAGAACAAAAAAATTGCAATTTTGGAGCTATTTTTTGTAGCTGGTCTCTTTGTTGGATAAATAAGGCGATGTATTAATAGATCTGACTTGTACAGATGCAGTGCTAAGTTATGTATACATTTTTTATTGTTTTTATGGTAAAAGGGGGTGTTTTGAACCTTTGGTATTTTTATTATAAACTTTTTACATTTTGTTTATTATTTGTAATTTTAGTCTGGGTACTTGACCACTACAAGATATTATCACTTGTACACTATTCTGCAGTACTAATGTATTGCAGAATAGTGTACAATAACAGCTATTATGCCCCTGGCAAGATGTAATTGGGGCAGTAAGTGGCAGGACTGGGGTCCTCCTTAGACTTTCTGCTGCCGTGACTACCGGTTGACACTCCATGATTTCATTGTGGGTGATCCACTTAAAAAATGGGAAGACCTCTCCCCACTCTCCCTTTCTGCATAGATACCTTCGTGCATTGTAAAAGAGCCAGGATCAGAGTTATCACTCTGGTCCTGGCTGCTAAAGGCAAATACTGGTTGGGACTAACAGCGGGTACCCATGAGCTCTCTCCGTATATTCCTGCGCCCCCTTCCTAACAAGCACAAGGTGGCACCCTAGGCAGTTGCCTACTTCTGCCTACCAGTCATTCTGGCCGGCATACATCAGGGCATCTATCGTTATGGATAGTATCTGAATTTTTTTTTTCCTGAGCATCATTGATGGGCCCCCTGATGAACCCTCATTCATTGGAGAGGGGGAAACGCGTCGGGGTTGATGGAAGGGATGTCCTAATACAGATGTCTCAATAAGAAGGTCGTATCTATGTCTCTTTACCTCATATACCCATTACTATTGTATATATTTATTGTGGTTTATCTACATAAGTTTGTTGCTGCTGCCCTTATTGAAATTCTTTATTAGTATATAATTTTTATGGTTATGACAGGGGCAGATTAGATGATTTTTTAGGGTAAGTAATCGGAGTTGGGCCGTCCTTTTCGGGACGCAAACCTGACTAGTTAAGGGTATAACAGGGATAGTGTATTATTGCGATAGTTATTGCCACTTGTTCATATCCTAACTTATACGTTTTAATGGATCTAATAAAGGTGATATTTTAGAATAGTGGTTTGTTTTTTGTTTGCAGTGAATTTTTTGGAATCCCGAATCCTTAGTAGACATTTTCTTTTTGCTGTTGTTGTTTTGGACCTGCCTAGGAAAGCTTCTGTTGTCAGCGGGGGTCTACTTATCAGCTAAAACACAGCACCACACCCAGTAATACCAGTGGGTGCCAGTTTAATGGACACCTCTTTGCAGCACCCCTTTTGCTTTGATTAATAGAGGCAAATCCCATATAGAACAAGGCTGCTCACTAATCGGCTGTTATATAACTTTCTGGGCTATGACGGATGTCACAGAAGATTTCTTCTTGTGTCTTTGCAGGTGTGTCTGAGGAGCCGCAGGTTTCTTGAAGTATTTCAGCCTCGTTTTAGAGGTCGGGCGGGCTTCAGTCACTCATGGCGGCGCAGTACAATGCTCCGTTCGATGAACAAGGTGAAGTTCGGGAAGGGTTCCTGTGCCCGCTGTGCCTGAAGGATCTTCAGTCCTTTTACCAGCTGCAGTGTCATTACGAGGAGGAGCACTCCAGTGAAGACAGGGATGTAAAGGGGCAACTCAAAAGTGAGTACATGATGTCCTAAGTGGATATACAGGATTAGTAAAACATAGCTGCTTTCCTCAAACCAGCACCATACCCATCCTTGTCCAGAATATTGTGTCACCAGATCCCGCTAGGTGCGGAAGATCTAGCAGGTAACCTATGGGAAGTCGCACATTTCTACTGCAGCGACCTCTGCACGAAAACTGTGTATTACAGGGCACCAGTTCAATTAATACAGTCCATGGTGGTACTGAGCCCTCCATAGTGGGAACTACTTTTTGTAGCACCTCTCTGATTGCCATATTACTATACAGACTGAGCCCACCTTATTCTATGTCCCTCTAGCATTTACAGTCCATTATCCCTTATTAAATTACAAGCTATGATATAACATGTGCATCTCCCTTAAATATGCATCTCTTCTGCTCTGTAAGATTTGGTCCAAATTGCTAAGAAAGCAAAGAACAAATTGTTAAAGAAGGATGGAGGTGAGCGGGCCGAGGGTGGATCCCAGGAACGCTATGAAGCATTCAGCTATGGAGGAGTGGACCCTTGTATGTGGGACCCACAGGAAATAGGTAAGTTGAAATAATGTTCTTTAAAGGGGTTTTATGCTCTTATTACTGCTGCCCTATAGGCTAGAATTGAAGAGACACAATATTCATAATATATCCAATCCCGATCCTACCTCTACAGACTCAGATAAAGGAAATAGACGCAGCATGAAAGCAATGCAATAGCTGAGAACTGAGCCAAGAAGCAGAATCAGGATGGGGTGTATGTTTAACCCCACAGTGATATTTGACGTACATTTATGCTAGAAAATTGGTCAGGGAATGTGGATTGAGCTCACTTGCTAAACCGGCTCTATACCCAGTGGGTGCTGGCTGTTAATTAAAGCAGTTATTTGCAGTTGGCAGCTGGGATCAGAGTTATCTAGGCCATTTAAACAGTTACATGCCGCGGTGGCACTTTACCATGGCATCTGTAGAATCTGCTGAGTTTTGGGGTGCCTTAATAACTGACCAAGAACAACTGGATCTTTAAAGGGTTTATTACAAAGGATAATACAAATATATATATATAAATATGGAACCTAACTAAGGGACAGGGGATAGGAAAGCGGAGGCCGGAGGGATGGTGGGAAGAGACCTAACTAACTTTGTGTGGCATCTTTTATACAAGACACACCCACACACATAGCCCACCCAGGGCTGTATTTATAGGTTGTGCTGCCCTAGGCACTAAACCTGAATACGCCCCCATTAACAATTTGTAATACCACGCCCCTTTCACATCATGCCACACCCCTTTATAAAAGCCACGCCCAAATATAAAACCCTGTAACGGCCCCTAGAAGGGAAAGCTAATTGAAGAGTTTGCTGTCACCCAGCTTTCCTAGACGTTGAATAGCCTATTCAGCATCCAGGAGAGCTGGTAGATAACGCCAAACTGTATAACCCCAAACTGTGCCTGAACATAAACCCCTACACTACAACCAATATTTCCATCATACAATGACCATATAGTGGTAGATACCCAGTGTACACAGGCTCAGCAGACTGTATTTTACCTCCAAAACAGTGACCATAATATGTGATACCAGTGTAACAGGCTTTCAGGACTGATATTTCCTCCATACAGTGACCAATATAGTGGTATACCGTTTACAAGGTCTACGACTGTATATTACCTCCATAAGTGACAATAGTGGAGAACCAGTGTACACAGGCTCTACAGCTGTATATTGCCTCCATACAGTGACCATATAGTGTTAGACACCCGTAGTGCAATGCACCCGTAGTACGACCCGCAAATACAGTAATTCATAGCTCTCACTGAAAGCTATGATTACCTGCAGTTTTCCCCAATGTGTACTGCGCGCCGGAAGAAAGGTGACCTATAAGTGACCGTTAAAGAAGTACACGCCGGCCAGCACATGCTTCTAAAGTACAGCACATCACTATATGCCGCAAGACGCCAGGAAAAGCAGGTAGTAACCAGATAGGACTTACATACTCAACGCCAGCAGTAGGATTAAACAGTAGGCTTAGTACCCAACGCCAGCAGGTAGAATAACACAGGATAGGCTTATACCCAACGCCAGCAGGTAGAATAACACAGGATAGGCTTAGATACTCACGCCAAGGTAGAACAACACAGGTAGGCTACATATCAACGCCAGCAGGTAGAATAACACAGGATAGGCTTAGATACCCAACGCCAGCAGGTAGAATAACACAGGATAGGCTTAGATACTAACTCTGACCCCTCCCAACACCCCACATCTCTCCCCTCCTCCCCGCAACCCACATGTCTCTCACCCCCTCCGCCCAGAACCACACATCATGTGTCACCCCCAGCATCCCACAGCATGTCACCCCCAGCATGTCAACCTCACAGCATGTCACCCCACAGCATTCCATATCATGTCACCCCCCAGCATTCCACATCATGTCACCCCCAGCATCCCACAGCATGTTACCCACAGCATGTCACCCCACATCATGTTACCCACAGCATGTCACCCCACAGCATGTCACCCCCAGCATCCCACAGCATGTCACCCCACCTCATGTCACCCCCAGCATCCCACAGCATGTCACCCCACAGCATGTCACCCCCAGCATGTCACCCCCCACAGCATGTCACCCCCAGCATCCCACAGCATGTCACCCCACATCATGTCACCTCCAGCATCCCACAGCATGTCACCCCACAGCATGTCACCCCACTGCATGTTACTCCCAGCATCCCACAGCATGTCACCCCACTGCATGTTACTCCCTGCATCCCACAGTATGTCAGCCCACAGCATGTTACTCCCAGCATCCCACAGCATGTCACCCACTGCTGTTACTCCCAGCATCCCACAGCATGTCAGCCCACAGCATGTTACTCCCAGCATCCCACAGCATGTCACCCCACTGCATGTTACTCCCAGCATCCCACAGCATGTGTCTCATCCCTCCCCCACCACATGTCACCCCCACAGCATGTCTCTCACTCCCTTCCCCCTCCCTACTCACTCTACCTCTCCTGAATGTGCAGGACCCAGCAGGAGCCTCTTCTCCTGTCACCGTATGGCGGAGGAGTGGGCGGCGCACACTGCTTCTCTCTGCACATCTGTCTCAGCTCCGCTCTGCGGGGAGAGACCAGGGCGGATCAGCACTGCTCCGCTCCATTCCCAGCAGCTGCTGCCACCAATGTAAAGGCAGCCGCCGGCGCCGCTGCCCCCCCCTCCCCCTCCCCGCCGGCCGCTCCTGAGGGGGAGGGGCGGTCTGGGGCAGAAAAAATAAATAAAACAAAAAAAAAAAAAAAACACATCGACCTCCTGCTATGCCGCTCCCTTGAAGGTGCCGCCCTAGGTCTTCTCAAACAGATGGCAATGTCCATTGTTTATTCATCAAACAGGATTTACAACATGTGAGGGGCTTTGCATGTATCTATGGTCACTTAGATGTCATCTACTCCAGTCTTGTCTTTCCTGATATGGTTAGCAGACTTTAATCCTTCGGCTGGATACGAAGTATATATAATATCCATTTCAAATGCAACAGCATCTAATTGGTTAAATGGCCTAGATAACTTCAACCGTAGCTGCTTGTGGCGGGTATTAGCTGTAATTAACAAATAGTAAAGTAATGGTGCCGCAGTCAGTTGTGGCTACTGATCGCTTTCTCCTACCCACGTGGCATGATTGTGGGTTGCCAGCTGTTTTCATTGCAGCTGGGAGCCTAATGAAGGCACCAGGCCTGCCATCTTACTGCTCAGAGCCACTTTATAACATTATTCTGCAATACTTTTGTATTGCAGAGTAGTGTACAAGTGATTACATGCCGTAGTGGTCAATCACCTTTGGAGGACTAAAAGTTCAAGTAAAAATAAAACAGAAATGTTTTAAAAATATAGGAAAAAATTACTAAAAGTTGAAAACACACCCATTTTGCCATTTAAAAAAAAAAAGAGTTAAGCATAATTGGTAATTTCACATCCATAGAGGTCCAATCTATTTCGGTGAATGGCGTAGGAAAAAAAATAATTAATGCAAAACTTTTGGGCGGTTTTGGGCCTTTTATCTTACCAAATGTTGTAAAGAGTGTTCAGAAAGTTGTGTGTATCACAAAATAGTACCAATAAAAACTACACTTGTCTCCAAAAATTATCCTTGACTCGGGTCCATAACAAAAAAAAAAGTTTTTGGTCTCAGAAAAAAAGCACTGTAAAGCAAATTAAAGAGAATTAAAAAAAAAAGTTATTTCTTTAAAAGTACTAAATATACACAGAAACGCTATAAGGTTGGTTTTATCGTAGATATCACTGGGGGACACAGCACTTTGGGTATAGGCCCTCGCCCTAGGAGGCCGACACTAGGCGGACCCAACGTCCAACGTGTTGGATCCGCCCTGATGGACTATATCCCTCCCTGACGTCAGGCTGATCAGTTTTAGCCTCTTGTCCGAAGATTGGTCCCGGGGTGAGCCTCTTCCGTTCCAGGTCACTGCTCACTCCACACGAGCGGTTGGTGCCTCCTGGGCAGTTCGGCATCAAGCTTCAGCTTTACAGGTTTACGAAGCTGCCACCTGGGCCGCAGTCCATACCTTTTCTAAGTTCTACCAAATCCATACCTTGGCCTCGGCTGACGCAAGCCTCGGCTCTAAGGTAGTTCAGACAGCATTGTGCTAAGGACTACCACTGCTGATTAATTTTTTAGTTGTCAATTTTTTTTTTGTCTCCCCACCCTCTGGGACTGCTATTGGACATCCCAAGGTGCTGTGTCCCCAATGATATTGACGAGAAATTGGGATTTTTGTACTTACCGTAAAATCCTTTTCTCGTCGTCCTCATTGGGGGACATAAGTACTCCCAATTTTATTGTCTTTTGCCGATTCCCATTTGTCGCTTTCTCCTTGGAGTTAGACTACGGTTTATCGTCTTTGCCATGACTTTTGTACCAACTGATCAGCCTGGCGTCAGCAGGAGGGATATAGTCTGTCGGGGTGGACCTAACACGTTGGGTCCGCCTAGTGTCAGCCTCCTAGGGCGAGGGCCTATACCCAAGGTGATGTGTCCCCCAATGAATCAGACGAGAAAAAGATTTTACGGTAAGTGCAAAACCCCAATATTGCCGGAATGGTGCCAACCTGCAAAATAAGGAGAACATTTCAATTATAACACAATGTGAATTCCATAAAAACAAACCCACCAAAAATGGCGCAATTACTTTTTTTTTCATGTTCCACCCCACAAAATGTTTTTGTTTTGTTTTCCAGTTCTATATATGGTACTGGCAATGGCACCATTAAAAAGTGCATTTTGTTCTGCAATAAACAAGCTCTCATACGTCTATGTAGACAAAAAAGTAGTAAGTCGCAGAGGAAAAAACTGAAGTGATGTAAATAATACATTAAAATTGGGGTGGAGGGGCAGGAAAATGCTGCAATTATGTATTTAGTAACATTGTATTAGGTAATTGCTTTAAAGGCTTTTTCCTAGTATAAGTGGAAGGTCACATACATGTGGAGTGTGCTTAAGGGTGATGCATCCCCACAATCCACCAGTGCTCTATAACAGACTGCTATTCTGTACATGAAGGGTAATTTTATCTCAGCATATTGAACCCATACTGCTATGGTGGTGCTTTCTGGGATCTCTTGTCAGCTTGGCAGGAGATGGGGGCTAAAATCAACATAGCCTACTGGTTCCAGCCTGGGAATGCCCCCAGATGACATGGGGCGGGTTTTGCAGAAGACGTGTCCTTTTCGTTCCAGTTTGCAGGCCACCAAAAAGTGGCCCGTATGTTGTTCAGGCCTGTTCTAAACTGTCCCTTTGTTTTTTCTCAGGGGCAATGCGAAGTCACCTGTATGACTTTAAGAAGCACCGAGTTTCTAAATTGATCATATGTGGGGAAGTAAAAAACTAATTAAGCCAAAAAGGTAGGTAGCGTTAAAATCTGCAATCTCTGAGAAAAAGTACTAAGCTGCCACACTAAAGGGATGGTCACTCATCTGTTTTACTGCACAGCTGATATGCAAATCACAGGTAGGACACAAGACCATGTTTAGTAGCTGAATATTCTGGCTTCATGAAACATACCTCACATAAATGAGGAAAAAAATAGTTTAAAGGGACTGACCCGCAGATGGAAATCTCCTAAAAAGGGGCCAAACGGGGGGGGGGGGGGGGGGGGGGGGGGGGGGGGGGGGGGGGGGGGGGGGGAAAAAAATGAAAAAAAAAAATTAACTTTACCCACCTGTCTCCCACCGCTGCCCCTCCGAAGCTCCCCGGGATCCACTCGACTTTCCTCGGGGGTTCTCGTCCTAACACTAAAATGCAAGACTCTGTAAATTGGGTCAAGAACCCGAATGAAAAAAAAAGGACCGGAGAGCTTCACATGGGGGGAAAACGGTAAGAATGTAACTTTTTTTTTTTCCCCCACTGGGCCCCCCATTTCAACTGAATTTTTTTATGCTGGTCAATCCCTTAAATCAATGCTATTTGTTTACCAATCAATTATAAAAACACCTTGTCATTTCTTTTTATAAAACCAATATCTCCACGTGTCATAAAACGCTTATTAAAAAAAAAAAAAAAATACCCACTACTGCAAAAAAGGGGGTTTACTGAACATGAATGTATGTATTTTAATGTCATACTGAAATACTGTTAAACATGTATTTAAAGAAACCCGCCATATTTTTTCCCCCCTTGCTGAGACACACAAGCCATGACAGACCCTTTTTCCGCCGGGGTCCCTTTTTCTTAAGTTGCAGAAGTTTCAAAGCATTTAATTCTCAAATATGGCAATTTTCAGTCAAAGAGGAGGCTGTTTAATTCATGCCCCGCCCACCTGAGGCTGGCTCCGCCCATACCACAACTGTTTAAACTATTACTTTGAATTAGTAAAACATGGAAAAATTTTTCTACTTTTTAATTTAAAAAACAACTGAGTCCCTTTGATTATGAAAAAATGTCTAGGGCTAAAATCGAACCCAACAGACGCCCCCTCTTTTTTCCAAGCATATAGAACTGAAAGGGGCCTGATTAGTTCTAGGGCAACAAAGTGAGTTTAGAAATAGCAATTTTAACTGTTACCCAAGCCCCTATTTCATAACCTTAAAAAACCTTTCCCCTAATTTTCAAACAGTGCATATTAGAAACTATCGTACTTGGAAAAAAATCAGAAAAAAGGCTATATTCTAATATATATATATATAGAAGATATAAATATTGGGGGTTACCGGAGTTCACGCAAGGAAAAGAAATAAAATTTTTAATACAGGAAGAAAAAACATAAATAAATTTAAAAAATTTTTCATGAGAAGGAGAAACCTTTTTCACATGGCAAGAAAAAAGTACAACCATTGAAAGTCTCAGTTTAAAACAGACGGGTTGGAACTCCCCTTCTTTTAATGGGAGTTCTGAGTATTCTAGCGGCGCGCTTGAAATGAAAAAAGTTTCAATACCTTTTTATTTACAACGAGATTCGGGGGCCTGGTCCAGACGCTAAATACCCGTGGTAGCAGGGATTTCCTGGGGTTGGAACGCTGATATCCGGTGCGGGGAGAAAACGGGAAATACATATCCCAATAAAATACATACATACACTGCCTTTTTGCGGGAGAAGTCAGTACCATGGAGGGCTGAAAAAAAGAGAAAGTTTTTAAAAAATCAATAATTTAAAAGGAAAATGAATAAGGTGGGCTATACATGAAAGAATAAAATAAAAAATGAGAGCATATAGGGAAAAAGAAATGCGTCAGTGTCCTGGAGTGTAGACGCTGAAGAAATAGTGTCATACTATTAGGTATAATAGATGAGGGGGAATCCAGATGGAATCAAACCGGGGTGAAAGATGGGAAAAAATGAATGGAAGAGAAGAAGGAAAAGAAAAGGTGGAAATAAGAGGATGTAAAAGAAGTGTAGGAGAGGTATGGTGGTTACCAATCCTGAGGTGAATATCAGAAGAACGACCTGAGAAGACGCATCATTTGGTCTGGAAAGAATAATGCAATGTATGGTGAAAAATATGTACATATTTACAGAGTTCTAAAATCACAAAGTCATATAAAGATGAAGAGTAATGTGTATATACCGTGTTTCCCCCCGATAGTAAGACACCCCCGATAGTAAGACATAGCAGGGAGTTTTAGGGAGGTCGACTAATGTAAGACTACCCGAAAGAAAAGACGTAGTAACTGTACTTTGTCTGCGCATCGGGCGCTGCGATGGCCCGGGGCGCCGCGGACGCTTCAAGCTATATGCGACTCCTCAAGGAGCGCACATAGCTGAATGCCCGAGTACAGCGCACAGTTTCCGGGCGCTGCGCGGGCCCGGGCACTGTCCGCGATTCCTTCACCTATATGCGACTCCTCCGGAGCGCATATGGGTGAAGGGATACCACTGGGGGCACAGAGCGAGCGCCCCTGCTCTGCAGTGGCCTCCGGGACCGCAGACGGGCGGCTGTCCGGAGCTCCCGGGCACAGGCAGCGTGTGTCATCAGGCTGCGTGCGCGGCCTGATGATGTCACCCGCCTGTGCCGAGAAGAAGATAGAGCAGAGCCGAGAGCGCGGGAGACGGAGCAGCGAGGATACAGGTAAGTGATTGTTTGTTTTTTTATTTTGATATTATTGCCTACAGCCTGCCTACACCTGCCTACAGCTGCCTATACCTGCCCTATACCTGCCTACAGCTGCCTATACCTGCTATATACCTGCCTACAGCCTGCCTATACCTGCCTACAGCCTGCCTATACCTGCCTACAGCCTGCCTATACCTGCCTACAGCCTGCCTATACCTGCCTACAGCTGCCTATACCTGCCTTATACCTGCCCTAGACCTGCCTACAGCCGGCCCTATACCTGCCTACAGCTGCCTATACCTGCCTACAGCTGGCCCTATACCGGTCTACAGCTGGCCCTATACCTGCCGACAGCCGGCCCTATACCTGCCTACAGCCGGCCCTATACCCTGCCTACAGCCGGCCCTATACCCTGCCTACAGCCGGCCCTATACCCTTGCCTACAGCCGGCCCTATACCCTTGCCTACAGCCCCCTATCCCCTTTTGCCTACCGCCGGCCCTATACCCTGCCTACAGCCGGCCCTATACCCTGCCTACAGCCGGCCCTATACCCTCCAACAGGCGCCCTATAACCCTGCCTACAGCCGGCCCTATCCCTGCCTACAGCGGGCCCTATACCCTGCCTACAGCCGACCCTATACCCTGCCTGCAGCCGCCCTATACCCTGCCTACAGCCGGCCCTATACCCTGCCTACAGCCGGCCCTATACCCTGCCTACAGCCGGCCCTATACCCTGCCAACACCCGGGCCCCTTTATACCCTGCCTACAGCCGGCCCTATACCTGCCTATAATCTCTTAGGGGTGACATATACCGCTATTACCTGCGTATGGGGCCATAAACCTGCCAATATAGACATACCCCGAAAGTAAGACATAGGGGGAAATTTTTGGGGGGTAAAAAGAATGTAAGACGCTGTCTTACTTTCGGGGAAACACGGTAGATACAGTAATCAAACTGAAAACCCAATCTGGTCAATGATAACAGAGTATGTATTGTGAGCATAGGGGTGAGAGTAGGTATGGTTAAATTGTCCCATAATGTCAATAGCAGAAAGAGCTAAACCTCAAAAGGCAGAAGTCTATAGTATGCATAGACAGATAAGGGAAACAACTATGTTACTCCCAAAATGGTATTAAAGCCATTTACAATCGAATTCATGATTGAGACCTAGTGGTTCCAAGGTTTGGTGTTTGTGAATCCAAAAGGTCTCCGTTTTATTTAGAAGGGCAATACGGATGCCTCCTCTCCTTTGGGGTGGGGGGGCACGTGATCGATGAACTGAAATCTTAGTTGTGAGATTTGATGTTGATGAAAATGGGCTGGGACAGGCAGAAGGTTGTCATGGACCCTAATGGTAGACTTATGCTTAGAAAGGCGATCCTTTACCCGTTGTGAGGTTTCGTCCGCATATCTCATCCATACTTGCCAACTCCCCTTTTTGGCGGGGGGTCCCGCTATTTGGGGTCCCCCCCCCCCCCGCCATCCCGGCAGAGTTGGCGAAACTCCCGCTGCCAGCAGGCAGCGGGGACTCTTTAAATGACCGCGGTGCCAGAGTAGCGCTGGTGCGCTACTCTGGCGCCGCCGGTCCGTTCCCACAGGCGGTGAAGCGGCCGCTGCGCCCGCTTCACCGGCCTGGTGTTTCTATGTGCAGGGAGGAGGCAGGAGGGATCGTTCCCCTCCTCCCTCCTCCCCCTATATGAACGGCGCCGTTGTGCGCCGTACATACAGGTCAGTGGCGCAGGGGAAGTGACCCGCGCTGCACCACTTCCCCTGCGGCACTGAGATCGGAGGTGTCCCAAAATGCAGGGGCCTGGTAAGGTAAGTGACTTTTATTATTTTATTTTTATTAGCTCTACCTGGCTACAATGGGGGCAACTACCTAACAACAAAGGGGGTACTACCTGCTTACAATGGGGGCATCTACCTGGCAACAGAGGGGGCATCTACCTGGCTACAATAAGGGGGCACTACCAGGCTACAATAAGCGGGCACTACCTGGCTACAATGGGGCAACTCCCTGACAACAAGGGGGCACCTACCTGACAACAGAGGGGCACCTACCGACTACAAAGGGGCACCTACCGGGCTACAAAGGGGGCACCTACCTGGCTAACAATGGGGGCACCTACCTGGCTAACAATGGGGGCAACTACCTGGCTAAAAAATGGGGGGCAACTCCCTGGCAAAACAATGGGGGGCAACTCCCTGGCTAACAAATGGGGGCAACTCCCTGGCTAACAATGGGGGGGCAACTCCCTGGCTAACAATGGGGGGCAACTCCCTGGCTAACAATGGGGGGCAACTCCCTGGCTAACAATGGGGGGCAACTCCCTGGCTAACAATGGGGGGCAACTCCCTGGCTAACAATGGGGGGCAACTCCCTGGCTAACAATGGGGGCAACCCCCTGGCTAAAAATGGGGGCAACTCCCGGGCTAACAATGGGGGGCAACCCTGGCTAACAAAGGGGGCATCACTTGCCTACAAGGGGGCACACCTGGTTATGGGGGGCTACTACCTGGTTTATAAGGGGCATCTACCGGCTTTCTTCCAAAGCCGTTATGCAGTTAAGTGGAGTGGGTGTGGCTTTTGAAGGGGCGTGGCACACCGACAAGATGGGCGTGGCCATGCACAGTCTCCTGCTTTTTCAATTTCAAAAGTTGGCAACTATGAGATCATCCCATAAGGGCATTTAAGTAAATATATGAAAAATTTGAGCCACATGTGAAATAACTGGGAATCTTGAAGTTGAGACCTGTACGTGGGTGGGTAAAGTGTTCTCCTTTAATTACAGAGGAACAATGCGTGCAGTGTAGGCACAGGACGATACCATATTTAAGTGTCAAGAAAATATGTTGTATATACATTTTTTTTTTTTACGCAAACCAATATCAGCTTTAAAAGGGTTGTCTCACTACTAGGATTGCTTTTCATGTTAAAGATGTTGCAAAAACAACTCACTTTGCAATATTTGTCCATTAACCGTGTCCTAACTATTTCTAAATGTCCCCTCTTGTATGAACTGCTTCCTCTGGCCCCTATGGCTACAGACCTGTTCGATCTCTCCTGATTGGCTGCCAGGGCTGGTCGCTATATCTAAAGACCCAAAGTCCTCAGCAGCTCGTCACCTCAGGACAGTAGTACCCAGTAAACACGCCCCTGAATTCAAAAATGAAACTGAGAAAATGGGACTGAGGTAAAATGAATGGATGTAGTGAAACAACCCCTTTAAATAGGGTGTCACACAGATTTTTCTCCTATTTATAACATTGTAATGGCATTTGTTGGAATTCGTGGATCTCTGGATGGGAGCGTTGGAGTAGAGGCCAATGTTTGCTAATGATACCCATAATTTTATGACTAAGAGGATGGAACTTATGAATGAAGGATATCCGGGGTGCGGAGGGTTGGTTAGGTGTGGACCGGGAAGAGGTTTGTCGAGAAGGTTCTTCTAGCTGTAATTCGGAGAGCAAAGAACATGGGTAGCCCCGTTCGATGAATCTTTGCCATTTCCATGAGGCGAATATTTTGGGTAATCATTGACTATTCTACAAACTCTACACTACTGTGATATAGGTAAAGATATTTTGTAGCTGGGGTGGTTGCTGGAAAAAAGTAGTAGTACTTTAGGTGTATCAGGATGATAAAAATACAATAGTTTGTATTGTTGTAACCTTTTAAGGGAACCTACCCCGTGGTTTGTGCTACCCTTTCTGAGAACAGGATATGATAATGGGAGAGAAGCTGAGCTGTATAATATATAATAGGTTTATATTATTTTTTTCAGGATTTATGAGTAGAAAGCAGTCATAAAACAGAAAGTGAAAGTCCTGCATGCCCCAACCCATATACAGTGATTGACAGTTTAATGTGTACACGCTGGTGCAGGGAAAGCTGTCAATTGCTGCCTGGATGTCAGGTAAGCAGAACTTCCACTGACTGTTAAGGAGTTCGGTGGTTTGTGCTACCCTATCTGAGAGCACGATATGATACAGGTAGAAAAGTTTAGCTCCGTGTAATAGGTTTATATAACTTGAAACAGGATGTCTGAGTTAAAAGCACAACAATTTTTTGGGCCATATTCACAGCTCAATTGCTTGACTTGCTAATTGCTGAGCACCAGCTCACACACCCCACTGCTAGGGGAACGATTAGATGATAAAAAAAAACCTGCACATTAACTTAAAGGGGTATTGTCAGTACTGAGTTCCTAACCTCCTTATCAGCACGGGAGTAGAATATAAACAAATCATGCTGAGTCATGAAGGCTGCAGGGGAGAGAGGGAGGGGGTGAGCAGAGAGTGAGGAATAAGGGAGCATCTCAAAACTTAAAGGGGTTGTCTCACTACAATGATTGGGTTTTAATTAAAAGATCTTTAAAAAACAAGCAGCTATGCAATATATGTTCATTACAAATGTCCTACTGATTTTGAGTTATCCCTGGTAGTAGTAGTGCATCAGCTCCTCAAATCACTATAGCCACCAACCTGTTGATTTTTATCTCACTGGCTGTCAGTGCTGGTGACTCATCAGCTTCTCAATACAGGTCTGAGCACAGAGCCCCTCCCACACAGTATGCTTCTGTAGGGAAGGGGAGGGCACTGGCTTCTGTGTAGCTGTGCTGCCTGGATTAACCCTGTGTGTGCCTGCTCCCTCCTGCTCTCTACACAGATTGAGGAGAGCAGAGGTGAGGCTGATCTGTGGTCAGTAGGATGTGACAGCAGTGAAGTGTGTTTCTATAATCATGATGTGTCTGTGGAGCTTTGACTATACTAATAGAACTGATCAGGGGAGCATGTGAACTGTTCATATCCCTCCCTGCTCTGCTGTATTAGTGACACATCGTGATTATAGTAACTCACTTCAGAGCTGCCCTGTGTCTGTTCGGACAGGGTTTGTTTGTTTTTGCTTGATATGTCCATGGAGATTTGTATGCTAAAGCAGGGGGTATAGGAACCTTTACATCCCCCCCTGCTCTGCTATTAGCATACACAGCTTCACAGACCTCTCCACACTCATAGATCAGCCCTCTCCCTGCTTTCTCCTGACTCTGTGGAGAGGAGCAGCAAGAGCTCGGCCACAGCACAGTGCAGCTGATCCAGCAGTGAGCAGCAGATCTAGGCAGGCACACACAGGGTTAACCCTGGCAGGCAAACCCCCTCGGCCTCCCCCTGCTGTATAGAAGTTACTGCAGTTGGAGGAGGAGAGCTTTCTGTGTGCTGAGGGGAGGGGGGAAGAGGGAGGAGAAGAGGCAGAAGAGAAGCACGCCCCTGAATTCAAAAATCCTTTGCTGCCAGACACACTGAAGTAAGCTGAAAGCCTGTAGTGAGACAACTCCTTTAACTGAAATAACAACTTTACAACAGTGGATTCTCCATACAGCAAGACACAGCCTCAGACTGCACTTTCTCCCCAGCCCCTTGAAGATCATTTTGCCTGTCATCAGATAGAAGTGTTTCACGCAAGTGCGGCCTGTCAGCTCCTCTGGTCGTGTCTAATGCAAGCTTTCAGGTAACTAAGGGGGATTGAGAAATGCTGTAGCTCTCAGTCTTCACTTTTTGTAATCACATATATTTAGAAAAGTGTTTACCCATTTTGGAGGATCCCACGTCAACATTACATCGTCGCAAAACCCCTTTAATACCTGTTCACACCAGCATGCAGAAAACCCATAGTATAAAGCATGGGGAGATTGCACATATGCAAATATACCAATAAAACAACCACTCACACACTCTCAATGCATGAGGGAGGTGGGTGCTGGTACTACAATTGCATATAAATAAGGTGATATAGAGTTAAAAGCAGCTCAAATCCTAAAACAAAATGAAAGTCCTGCTTACTCCACCCACATACTGTAATTGACAGTGTGCTGTGTACACACACTAGTACAAGGAAAGTGGTCAGCAGGACTTTCACTTTTTATTTTAGGAATTCTACCGACTTCCTTTGTTTTTTTTTCTCAGAAATACTGCTCCAAATCATATAAACCTATATATCATAGAACTCCGCATCTCTCCAGCTATCACATCCTACTCCCATATAGGGCAGCATAAACCACCCAACAGGCTCCCTCTACACACATTTAAATATCACTGTCCGCTCGGATAGCATATGTCTACTAACATCAATAGCTAAGGCTTTGCTCTTACTGTAACTGTAATGCAAAGTAATCAAGATTTTAAGCCCATATTATTTTCCCCAGGTAGTTTCATCAGATTTGCAGTGGAATTTTCTTGCAGCAAAAAGAGAATTTAGTAAGAAATGTTTCCTATCTGTTTTTCCTAGTTAACATCGTTCGATCGCACCAACACGGAGTCTGCCAAGATAAGAGGTATGTGGGATCTGATCACTACCAATTTTGGGAGTAAAGGAATGTTCTGATGTTTCATGTTGATGCTCAAAACAGGTAACGTTCCTTATTAGAGAGGCGCTCAATGTAGGTGTGTGAAGACTTAGTGCTTGTCCCCGCGGCACAGGTTATTTGTCGGTTTTTAAGATGGTTTGCAGTTTTACAAATCTCCTGAAAACCAAAAAGCTTCAATGGAAAATCCGTGCAGCAGTCCCCACTGCACGGATTTTCCGCCAGACGGTTGTTTTATAACGCCGGCGGTCCGAAAAACTTAGAACATGTTCATTCTTCCGGGCAGAACATGAACATGGGGCTGCGAAGGGGGAGGACTTGAATCTGCAAACCACGGAGAAAATCCATCCCCGTGCGTGCCAAGATAAAGATCAAATACCGGTCGGGATTTCCGACCCATATTTGGTCTTTACTGTGTAAAGGCACCCTTATGTGCCTTGGCTTCTCCACTGAAATTTAAGTACATTTAAAAAGGTTCATGGGAAAAGAAAACTCACTCTGCAGCGCCACCTGCTGGATGTAGCGTTCTGTAAGTCAGGGGTCCTCAACTCCAGTCCTCACGCCCCCACCAACAGGTCATGTTTTTTGGCTTTCCTTAGCATTGCACAGGTGATTTAATTATTCTCATTGCATTCTGTGGGAGATCCTGAAAACATGACCTGTTGGTGGGTCCTGAGGACTGGAGTTGGGGAGCCCTGCTGTAAGTCACATCTGATCTACTGAGGTTTTAGGCCACACCAATTGTTGAAATACAGACAGCTGCTGTTTGCCCTTTATCAACCTTACCCCTTTTGAGCTACATCTAGACCAGGCATCCTCAAACTTCGGCCCTCCAGCTGTTGGGAAACTACAACTCCCATCATGCATTTATATAATCTATAACAGTGGGAATGATGGGAGTTGTAGTTTCCCAACAGCTGGAGGGCCGCAGTTTGAGGATGCTTGGTCTAGACCCTCTCACCTATCCAACTATTCTATTCTGCACTGATGAGAAGCAAACATCCCAAAACAGCTGTCTGCAGAAGAATACATGGTTTGGCTTTACTCCCAGTCATATTAGTGAGTCGGATTTAACTTGAGGCAGCTGCATTCAATAGTCCCAGCTTTTTTTCTATGAGCCTTTCTGAGTATGTCTAATATTGATGGCATAGCCATAAGATAGATCATTCGACCATTGGGATCTTCCTACACACCATGAGTACACACTGCTGGATAAGGAGTAGGGCTGTGTTAACAAAAAGCTAAAGGCAATACTGGGCTTTACCTAGCGGTTCGGCTACATTGCCCAAGTGGAAAGGGAGCCTCACACTTCAGAGATGGATGACATTTCATTTTGATATCTGACAACCCCACTTTTATTTTGCTTCTCTCTCAGCCATAGAGAGGTCTGTGGTGTCGTGGGTCAGTGACCAGGATGTGCCCTTTTGTCCAGACTGTGGGAACAAATTCACCATCCGCAACAGGCGACACCATTGCCGGCTTTGTGGGTCCATTATGTGCAAGCGGTGCACGGAGCTTATCACCATTCCTTTTGCCAGTGAGATATCCAGTGACTTTGTCCTTCATTATATGTGTGTGTCCTTCAGCGTTCTTCATGCTTTGTGTTTAGATCCTTGTGCTTCACTCCCCATTTTTTTTTTTTATCTTCTAGAATTATTCTGTATTTCTGTTTCTATTCTTTTTCATGACTCACATTGTCTGTCCTTCAGAATTTCTGGTCCTATTGTTTGTCTTGACTCGCATTGTCTATTCTTCAGGAAATTCAGCATTGAATATCTGCACAGACAGCCCACATGTCTGTCAATAACCAGAACATGGTGGATTTCTGAAGTTTTCTTACTGTTCCCAAGATTGTTCACTCCTTTAAATAGTTTTTCTCCCACTCAGTGTCATGGACTTTTGATTGCACAGTGGTTAGAAGAACTGCCTGTAAATACAGTAATGATATTGACTCATTCACTTATGGACACTTTATAATGTTGTAGCCCAATGTTAAAGGGGTTTTGCCACGATTTAATGTTGACGTGGGATCCTCCAAAATGGGTATTTAATCACTTTTCTAAATATATGTGATTACAAAAAGTGAAGCCTGTGAGATCTTCAGCCTTCCTTACATGCCCTTAGTTACTTAAAAGTTTGCATTAGACATGACCAGCTCCAGCTGTCAGGAGCTGAGGAGCTGACTTGGCCGCGCTTGCGTTGTCTGCACTTTTTATCTAATGACAGCGAACATGAATGAGCTTTCAAGGGACTGTGTAGAAAGTGCAGTGTATGAGGCTTTAGGCTGTATAGACAATCCACTGATTGTTATGTTATTATTTGAGTGAACATTGCAGACGCTTCCTTATTTCTCCCTCTGTGCTCCTCACTGCTCAGCCCCCTCCCTCGGTTCATGATTTGTTTATATTTTCTCCTGAGCCAGATAAGAGGAAAGCAACTCACTTTGTGGCAAAACCCCTTTAAGGTGATAAAAGAATTTAGGTTTCATCTTTTCCTCTATAAAACTGAGCTGTCTCTTCATGTTTCCCTCACAGATAAATTAACCAGTGCCAGCAAACACTCTGTCTCTACCCATGGCAGTCCCAACTTATCCCCAAACACTAGTGCTCAGACCTCACGTCGGGGCAGCATTAGTAGCCTTAGCAGCGTCAGCTCCGTCCTGGAGGAAAAAGATGATGATAAGATCCGCTGCTGCCAGCACTGTAAGGACACACTAATAAAGAGGGAAATGCAAATGGATGAGAAAGACCACACACCAGAGATTGTCAAGATCTACCAGGTAAGCCTGGGGTGGAAGACTATGGCACAGCACCATTTCATACAGTGATAAACTGACACTTGGGTGCTAGATATTAAAACTCTGACACTAGGAGTACAGGACAATGATACACTGACACTAGGAGTACAGGATAATGATACACTGACACTAGGAGTACAGGATAATGATACGCTGACACTAGGAGTACAGGATAATGATACGCTGACACTAGGAGTACAGGATAATGATACACTGACACTAGGAGTACAGGACAATGATACCCTGACACTAGGAGTACAGGACAATGATACGCTGACACTAGGAGTACAGGACAATGATACCCTGACACTAGGAGTACAGGACAATGATACCCTGACACTAGAAGTACAGGATAATGATACGCTGACACTCGAAGTACAGGATACTGATACCTGACACTAGGAGTACAGGACAATGATACGCTGACACTAGGAGTACAGGACAATGATACACTGACACTAGGAGTACAGGACAATGATACGCTGACACTAGGAGTACAGGACAATGATACACTGACACTAGGAGTACAGGACAATGATACACTGACACTAGGAGTACAGGATAATGATACACTGACACTAGGAGTACAGGACAATCATACTCTCACACCAGGAGTACAGGACAATATACCCGGACACTAGGCGTACAGGATAATGATACGCTGACACTAGGAGTACAGGACAATGATACGCTGACACTAGGAGTACAGGACAATGATACGCTGACACTTTGGAGTACAGGACAATGATACCTGACAAATAGGAGTACAGGACAATGATACGCTGACACTAGGAGTACAGGACAATGATACACTGACACTAGGAGTACAGGACAATGATACGCTGACACTAGGAGTATAGGACAATGATACACTGACACTAGGAGTACAGGATAATGATATGCTGACACTAGGAGTACAGGACAACGATACACTGACACAGGGGGTACAAAGGGCAATGAACCTGACACTAGGAGTACAGGATAATGATACGCTGACACTAGGAGCACAGGACAATGATACGCTGACACTAGGAGCACAGGACAATGATACGCTGACACTAGGAGTACAGGACAATGATACGCTGACACTAGGAGTACAGGACAATGATACGCTGACACTAGGAGTACAGGACAATTTTACTCTGACACTAGGTGTACAGGATAATGATACTCTGACTCTATGAGCACAGGTCAATGATACACTGACACTAGGAGTACAGGATAATGATACGCTGACACTAGGAGTACAGGATAATGATACGCTGACACTAGGAGTACAGGACAATGATACGCTGACACTAGGAGTACAGGACAATGATACGCTGACACTAGGAGTACAGGACAATGATACCCTGACACTAGGAGTACAGGATAATGATACACTGACACTAGGAGTACAGGACAATATACACTGACACTAGGAGTACAGGACAATATACACTTGACACTAGGATTACAGGATAATGATACGCCCGACTCTAGGGATACAGGACAATATACCTGACACTAGGAGTACAGGATAATGATACGCTGACACTAGGAGTACAGGACAATATACACTGACACTAGGAGTACTGGACAATATACACTGACACTAGGATTACAGGACAATGATACGCTGACACTAGGAGTAAAGGATAATGATACGCTGACACTAGGAGTACAGGACAATATACACTGACACTAGGAGTACAGGACAATGATACGCTGACACTAGGAGCACAGGATAATGATACACTGACACTAGGAGTACAGGATAATGATACGCTGACACTAGGAGTACAGGATAATGATACGCTGACACTAGGAGTACAGGACAATGATACGCTGACACTAGGAGTACAGGACAATGATACCCTGACACTAGAAGTACAGGATAATGATACGCTGACACTAGGAGTACAGGACAATGATACACTGACACTAGGATTTCAGGAAAAGTGATACACTGACACTAGGAGTACAGGACAATGATACCCTGACACTAGGAGTACAGGATAATGATACGCTGACACTAGGAGTACAGGACAATGATACACTGACTCTTGGGTACAAGAATATGATACACTGACAGTTATGTGGACAGAACAGTGACACTTGTGACATTTGAGTTACAGGACAAAGCCACATGGACTTGTGGGGTAACGGGATAATAACAGACTGATTGTTGGGGTGACAGGACAATGTCCCAGTGACACTTAAGGGTTACACTTATTATGAAACACTAACCGTGGATGGTACAGATCAATGATACACTGACTCTTGGGTACTAGATAATGACACTGACAATTCTAGTGGACAAGGCAGTGACACATTGACTTCTGGACGCTGTTTAAGCTTGACGTAATATTAGCCATGTAAGTATTATTTTTATCTTTTACATTTAGTATATACAAGACTTATTCCAAGTACATGAGCCCCCGGGGAAGTTTATCTTTTCCAGCCATACATGTGTCTGTTTCTTGGCTCTACCACTTTTCCACCTATTGTCTGTATTATTTCTACTCACAGGCTTCTTTTTTCTTGTGTTATTTGGACATAGGAGTCTTTAGACCTGGCAGACTCAGCATTTTGGCATTCCATTTATAGAGTCATATTCTTTTGTCATGTGTTATACTATTGTGGTGCTCTTTACATCTATTTCCTTTCCTTGCACGTCACTTATGTTGCTTTTTGACGTAACATGTGGATACCTGTGGGGGTATATTATGATAATTTTTGTATGCCTCTTGGTCTTTTCGTTGTACGGACAAAGCTGGAGATAAGTGTCACTTTTACGCTGGATGTCAATGGTTCTTTCTCTGGTTTGTGTCCCAGGTATCTGGTTTATTATGGCCAGTTGGTTCTTTGGTTTTTAGTCTCTTTGTGTGAACTTGATTCCAATAAAATTTCTATTTAGTATTTTGAGTTTGCATTTGATTTTTGTCAATTCTTTCCCTCTCTTCTGCATATGTAACTTTTTTGTCAGGGCAACTGCACCCCTTCATCCTATTTATAACTTATTGTTATTTTAGTGGTGCCCATAACAATCTCTCTTGTACAATGACACATGGGATGACAGGAAAATTATATACTGTGACTTGGGGTGACAGAACAATGACACACCGTGACTTGGGGTGACAGAACAATAACACGATGACACCTGCATATGGAACATTGATACTTTTACACTTTTCGGACAGAACTATGACAGAATCTATTTATTGATTATTTTTTTTTATTGATTTATTTCAGAGACTCCGCCTCTGTATGGAGAAGGTTGATGAAAAGGCTCCTGAATACATTAGAATGGCACAATCTATAAAGTACGTCCAGTAATTGTATTGAGTGATCACTATCTCTACAACTGCAGTGAAAGTGTCTTCGCACATTCGTATTTTATTACATGCTACTAGGACGTAGCAAAATTGTGATCAGTGGCGATTTAGCCATTAGGGCATCAATCATAACTTCTATTCATCTCAGTAGAGAGTGACTGTACGTACTTAGTGGGGATCAAAAGGAACATAACATCCCCATAGAGCCCTATTTTTAGAAGATTCCTATGGCACAGTCATCGATGTGTTATCCTATATGTTAATTTGCCTCTGATTTCCTGGGATTACAGCATGGCGTTCTTTGATTCTTGTTTTATTCCTTTAAAAAAAAATGCATTAGCAAACCAAACTCTGGTGGATGTAAAATATCATATGATGTGGGTGTGAGGCAGTGCCGCATCTCTCCTGCTCTCCCCCTAAATTTCTTTCTGTGTGCGCCTCTGACAGCCGGTAATTATCTGACAAACAGTTTGCAAAATGTGTTGTGTTTATTTTAATCCACAGCGCTGGCGAGACAACCTACAATTTGGACCATGCCAACAACCTGCGAGTAGAGGTGCAGAAACTCTATGAGTTAATAGATGCTTTAAGGTGAGAAGTGACACTGCTGTGAAGGTTGTCATGGGCAGAGAGGAATCTGTATTGTACCCTGAAAGCAGGGAGGGTACTGTGTGCCAGGAAGGCCTGACAGTGGCTGTGGTAGAATTGCCAGGATGGGCTGTATTAGCAGAATGATTTATTTTCATAACCTTTACTTCATGTCTCCAGTTTGTGTGTCTGCAGATGGCTCTTAGCCAGCTACTTGTTCAGCTATACTCATAAATTCCATAGAAATTAATGTATAAAGTAAAGGCTTCTGGGAAAAGAGCTGAAGTGCTCCACAATGCCCTCTATTGAAGCTCTTCAGCTCTTTTCCCAGAAGCCTTTACTTTATGCAAAACAGTCAGTGAGGTCTGAAAGGCATATAAATCCTCACACCACCTTCTTTGTGGCTCTCCCCAAGAAGAGATATTCCCCCTTCTAAGCCACTCTTGCCTCTCACGCAGCCACCCAGTAAGTTCTACTCTGCACCGAGAGGGGCAAATACCCCGAAACAGCTGTGTGTAGATAAACTTAACTGGTTTGACTTAAATCCTTTTCACACTGCAGGGCTCTTGTGAGCGACTTGTGAATTGAGGATAATTACATCCAATAGAGCGGGTGCTGTGGAGCTCTTTCCCAGAAGCTTTTACTTTATGCAAAACAGTCAGTGAGGTCAGAAAGGCATATATATCCTCACACCACCATCCTGGTGGCTCTCCCCCAGGAGAGATATTCCCCCTTCTAAGCCACTCTCACCTCTCACCCAGCCACCCAGTAAGATCTACTCTGCACTGAGAGGGGCAAATACCCCGAAACAGCTGTCTGTAGATAAACTTAACTGGTGTGGCTTAAATCCTTTTCACAATGCAAGGCTCCTGTGAGCGATTTCTGAATTATGGATAATTACATCCAATAGAGGGGGTGCTGTGGAGCTCTTTTCCCAGAAGCTTTTACTTTATGCAAAACAGTCAGTGAGGTCTGAAAGGCGCATATATCCTCACACCACCATCCTGGTTTCTCCAAGGAAGATGTTCCCCCTTCTATAGAAATTAATGGGGAGAACTGCGCTAGCGCAGCCATCTCTTCATTCTCTGCAGACGGCACGCAGCTCACTACAAGCCGGCTGCAGACACTTCTGATCGAGATGGGACAACTCCTTTAAGGCTTTATTCACCTGTTATGGTTTTTTTCATGTCTTACTGTGGTAATTTTCCAAAAACGGCACAAAAAACAGACCCAGAAGTGTGAATAATACCCTGAGTTTTCCTGTTGCTCAGCGGCCCCATCATTTGTTACCATATTCTACCATTGCCAATTAGAGAAATCAGATTTAAGGAGAAAATTGGTGTTCATTTTTAAAGGGGTTTTCCTGGACTCAAATATTCATGGTCTGTCCTTCGCATGGTCTATCTAGGTTTGATCAGTGTCTTGAGATTCCTACTGATCAGCAGAAGGAAGGAGCCTTAGCCCTGAGACTTGTCTGTATGGGCTACTTTGGCGGGTATTGCAGCTTAGTCACATTGTAGTGAGTGGGACAGAGCTGCAGTATCGTGTCCAACTGATAATATTTTCCAGCTGCCCTTTCTATAGGGCCCGGACAACAGGTAGGCGAATGGAGGAAACAGCCTTGGGTCCCACTTCATCCCAGACAGGAAGGGAGCGCAAGGAGGCATGGATGAGGCTTAATTTTCCCAATGGGTGTCGCATGTACCTTATTTGCCTAGGGTACCAGAATACCTTGTCCCAGTCCTGCATCTCTGCTTAAACAATGAAGGGGATGTAATGCTCTGACATCATTCTGATGATCAGTGGGTATCCGGGAGGGGACAACCTCCACAAATTAACAACTCATGGCTCTTTGCATTCTTCTACATTGTGTTGCAGGAGTCTTAATAAGTTTGTTTACGCTGTTGTGGTGTCCTAAGAAGAAATTAAAGGGGTTTTGCCACGATGTAATGTTGACGTGGGATCCTCCAAAATGGGTATTTAATCACTTTTCTAAATATATGTGATTACAAAAAGTGAAGCCTGTGAGAACTACAGCATTTCTCAATCCCCGTTAGTTACCTGAAAGCTTCCACTAGACACTGAGGAGCTGACAGGCCGCCTTGCCTGAAACCCTTCTTATCTGATTACAGGTCTTCAAGGGGCTGGGTAGAAAGTGCCGTGTATGAGCCTATGTCTGCTGTGTCTGCACTGTTGCAATGTCATTATTTTAGTTAAGTTTTGAGACACTCCCTTCTTCCTCACTCCTTGCTCACCCCCTCCTTCTCAGCCCTGCAGCTTTCATGACTCAGTGTGATTTGTTGACATTCTCCCTGTGCTGATAAGGAGGTAAGTAACTTGCCTCCTGGCAAATCCCCTTTAAGTACTGTCAGGGAAGGCCCCTCTTCGCTACCACATTGAGGGTGCAAATGTAAGGAGTAAACACCTCTAATTATCTGCAAACTGAGCACAACAGGTATTCCAAACAGTCCCCCACACCCTGGAACACCAGTGCTGCCACCGGTTATGAAATATGGGTGAGAAGTCCTAACACCACCCATACACACTTGTACTGCCACTCCATTCTGCAGGTAGGCAGCAGTTCTACCCACAATGTGCAGTTTTATGGGTTAAACTGTAGTTATCCTGCAAAGTCATGAAGCCTTTAAAGTAGAATCACCCTTCTAATTCGCTTTCTTTTTTTGCAATCTATCACAGTAAGAAAATACTAATGCTGGGGCTTAATGAAGAACCCAAACCACATCCCAAAAATATGCAGCTGCAGAAGATGGTTCGATACTCGGCGACATTGTTTGTGCAGGTAATTACCTTCACAGGACTAGAAGAAATACACAGTTGAGTCACATTATTATGACTACTTCCTACTTTTAACGTCGATAGTGCATAGCTCATGAAGGAAGTCGGGTATTGTAAGCTGGCTTGGGAGGTATGTAAGGTGTGTGATAGGCTATGTACACACATATCTCTCGCTGTCATAGGTAAAAGGGGCGATTTATCTGAATTTCTAAAAGACATCGACATTATTTCTGAAATCGCCCAGTTTGTGAACTGTTTGTGTGCTGCTGTGGTGAAAGTGTATTGTGAGTGGACAAATGGCGTCATTGTGAATAAACAATGTGGAAACTGCAGAACACCATGTGCCATTAATATGAGAGATGAACATTGGCTAGGGAAGTGCTTGAGGGCGGAGCAGTTCACCGCCAAAATAAACCAGTGAGCTACCAGCAATGTGTCAGCGAACCCTACTGCATATAGGGCTCCGACGCAAATGGATGGTCACTGCATCGCTGCTAATAAAGTTGCGTTTGCAGTTAATGCTTTAATTTTCACAGAAATATCGGAATTAGACCTATGATAATTGGCAAAGGGTTGACTTCTCCGATGAGTCACCTTTTCTGCTCCATTGAATGGATAGACATTGGCACGTCAGAGAACAAACACCCTGCAACCATTGCTGTGAGAGCACAAGCTGGTGGTGGCAGTGTAATGGCCTGGGGAATGTTTTTGTGGCATTCTCTAGGCCCATTCATCCATGTAGAAGGCGTATCAACCGATTTGGGTATGAATCCATCCTTGAAAATCACATATGACCATACATCCTGATTGTCTTCCCTGGGGCGGATCGGATCTAGTAGCAAGACAATGCAACATGTTACATGGCTAGAAATGTCTAATATTAGTTGGAGGAGCATCACCAAGAGTTTCATTTACTACCCTGGCCCCATAATTCCCAAGACTTGAACCCAATTGAGCATTTATGGGACCACCTCACTCGTTGTGTTCGCTCTATGGATCCCCCTCCAGCAGCTGTGGGATGTAATCAGCATGGCTCCAGATATCTGTGACAACGTACCAGGATTTTATTGAGGCACTCCTAGTCCATCTAGCTACTGTCGGTGCTGCACACAGTGGACATTAGCTGTTAGTCATAATAAATCGACTCAACTGTGTATATTCCATTCTGATAGGTCAAGGCTGCATGACAACTTGTGTGATGTAAAACCCGACTAACAGTATTCTCTATTGCAGTTTAAAGAGAACCTGTCACATAGGTTATGCCCCCCTTGCTGAGGGCAGCACAAGCTAGTGTCAGACATGCTGTTTCCAGCGCTGTGTCCCTTATTCTGTAAGATGCTGTAGTTTTAGAGCATTTACCCCTCGAATCTTATTCATGAGCAGGTGTTAGCCCCGCCCACCAAAGGCTAGCCACGCTCCCACTGCAGGTATTCACATGTTTCTACCTATTCAAAGTAATAGTTTTATCAGTTGAGGTGGGCGGGGCTAGTGTCAGGTGGGCGGGGTTTGGAAAAAACTGACTCTTCGAATGACTCTTCTGGCTGAAAACTGCAGATTTGAGCATTAAATACTCTAAAACTCCTGCATCTTACAGAATAAGGGGCACAGCGCTGGAAACAGCAGGTCTGACACTAGCTTGTTCTGCCCTCAGCAAGGGGGGCATAAACTATGTGACAGGTTCTCTTTAAGTTGCCCAACAAATGTAAAAATTTTCAGCAGTTTGTAGAGTCCCAGAAGGTCCTATTTAGAATCTTTTGACCCTGGGTCGATTTTGTTACCTGTTTTTAACTTTTTTTTTTGCCTTAGGAAAAACTGCTAGGCTTAATGTCACTGCCAACCAAAGAGAAGTATGAAGAGTTGAAGGAAAAGCGGAAGCAAGAAAATGAGCTGAAACTACAACGAGAACGACAGGTGACATTATACTCCATTCATATCCTAAGCACAGTTGGGGGGTGTTGGTTTTCTGTATCTTTTGAAAATTGACCTGCAAGTTAGGATTTGTTGCCAGGAAGCATAGATCTTGTAAATGATAAAGGATTAAAACATAAAGGGGCACATTCACAAACGTAGGCCATGTATTCTTAGACTCAGTGTTCGCCAGTATGCGCCATATTTATCACAGTGGCTCATGTTGATTGAAATTTTTGGTGCATTTTTAGATTTCCTATGACATTATGTAGTTTGCAAAAAACTCTATACCAGATTTTTGGACACAGTGGGGCAGATTTATCAAGGCAGTTGCGGCAGCTTCTCGCCACATTTACTATGTGTTTTAGATAGTTTCAGACGCTTCTGCGCCTCATCGACAAAGGGGCTGTGGCTTCGTTAAAAAGGGTTTGGCTCCCTGGAAAGGGGGCGTAGCTTAAATGTGACCAAATTCTGGCATGAAAGTAAGCCAACTTGAAGATGGTACAAACTAAGACTAGACATTTCTACCTGCACCAGATTTATCAACACTATGATAAATGTGGCGCATTGTAAGACTGTCTAGTCTAACTTTACACTGTCTAAAAGTAAGACACTATTGATAAATCTGCCCCATGTTGCATGTAGGTTATGTCTCTTTCCCATGAAGCCACTTCTACTTTACTCTTAACCAGACCCCCTCATTGGATGAGCTGCAAAGGTGCCTAAAACAAATAATAAATGTGCTTGCACCAAAGTTTGGTAAATTCTTTGATACATTTCTGGTGCAACCATTATAGTAAATATGCCCCAAAATGTCTAAAAAAAAATGTATAACTTTATTGCCATAAAAGTGGAAACCCTCTTTAAGATGCTGTTTACTGGCAGGCTGCTCTTGAAGTACAGAGGAGAAGAGATGAGAAGAAAAAAGACACCCTTCCAAGATCCTCGGACGCCTTGAATGGAGAGCTTAAGCCCACAGGACGCATTCGGAAGGTGGAAGGATGGTTACCGACATCTGGTGTTCCTCGAAATCGAGAAACCTCTGACCCCCTTCTTCAACAGATTGAGAACATTACTTCTTACATCCAACAGGCTCAGGCAGCCGGCCGTGTGGACGAAGTTCATATGTTAGAAGAAAACCTAAGGCAACTGCAGGATGAGTATGACCAGCAGCAGGTGGAAACAGCCATAAGGATGTCCAAGGAGTTGGCAGAAGAGGAGGAGATGCAGCGAGAACAGCTGGAGGTTCTCAGGAAGCGTGAGGAAAGCAGGGAGCAGAAAAAACATTTGTCCCAGCACAATAGAGCTCACTCTCTGGACTTTCGAGACCATCGACAGATGACAGGGTGGCAGGACCAACATACGGCGGCACTAGACCTTCAGCTTCCTAGACAAGAAGTTATTCCTGTGCTGCCTTCTCCACCTCAAAGTCCTCCAGACACAAAGCCAGTCCCCTCGTTACGTCTCTCTCCTGTTCTCCCAAGCAAAACTGTGAGAAAACCTTTGCCCTTAAACCCCTTTGAGGATGAAGAAGAAGAGTCAGAACCAGCCACTTCAGACCATATCCAGCAGAATGGTAACAAGGAATATAACCCATTTGATGAAGAGGATGAGGAAAATCTAGAAGACCAAGCGGCAAGTACCTATGAGGTCACACAAGCCTCTTCCAATCCCTTTGAAACTTCCCCAGAACATAACTATACCCCACAGGTTCCAAAAAACCCATTTGAGGAGGATGAGGGAGCCTGCATTGGGAATCCCTTTGAGGAGCCTGATGATTTGGGCACAAAGGAGGAGGTGATTGAGGAGGATCTTCTTCTACAACAGATTGTTAACATCAAGGCATATATATTTGATGCCAAGCACAGTGGACGGCTGGATGAGGTGGAACTTTTAACGGAGAACCTGAAAGAATTGAAGAAGACATTGGCCAAACAGAAAGGACAGACAAAGTGACCAAGAGTCCAATGCTTGAGTCACACTCCAGTTCTACTTTACCAGTTTCTTACCAGCAAAGCCTATGATATCAAAAGCATTAAGCAGATTATACCGGCATGCTTCAAGATGACCTGTGGAACCCCATTTGGATCACTGCTGCATATCTCTGGTAGATGTTTACCATAGATTGGACTGGACAGGTCAATGAAGATATGTGTTGGAATTTTTAGAAACTCTTATGCTGCCTGACCTTTTCGCCACTGAATGTGAAAACTCCTTTTAATGACTCTGATGAGCCCATTATGTCGATTAATCTCTAGAGAAATTACCACTGCGCATAGAACCAAAACTACATGGACCTATGTAGAGAGACATGCTCTCCACACAGTGATCCGTGACCACCTAATTACACTACAGGACATGGAGTAAGAATGGAGATCATAAAATAATATTCGGCATGGGGAAACTGCTTCTTCCTGTCACTAACTGGTAAACCTTGTGGGAAAGATGTGTGATTTCTGGCAAAGCTTGTCACTGAATTCAATGAAATTTTACATCACTTAAAGGGTATGTCCACCTTTGAACATTTATATATAGACAAAAACCAAAGTAAAAGTAGAGTCACTCTGTGAATACATTACATTATATATAGCATGTCTTATACTCCAGAGCTGCACTCACTATTCTGCTGGTGGAGTCACTTTGTACATACATTACATTACTTATCCTGAGTTATAGCCTGTATTATACTGAAGAGCTGCTCTCACTATTCTGCTGGTGGAGTCACTGTGTACATACATTATATTACTTATCCTGAGTAAAAGCCTGTATTATACTGCAGAGCTGCACTCACTATTCTGTTGGTAGAGCCATTGTGTATGTTACATTAAGTTATTTATCTTGTACTGATCCTGATCTATAGCCTTTATTATACTCCAGAGCTGCACTCACTATTCTTCAGGGTTCAGAACTGAAAAATGTATACCAGCCACTGAAAATTGTTCTAACATATGAAAATTTAACTGCCTATTGCCATTTTAGGAGCTTACCTAGGCCTTTGTCTGTCAACACATTTTTTGACAGCTAGCAGAATAGTGAGTGCAGCTCTGGAGTATAATACAGGATGTAACCCAGGATCAATACAGGATAAGTAATGTATGTACACAGTGACTGCACCAGCAGAATAGTGAGTGCAGCTCTGCAGTATAATACAGAATGTAACTCAGGATCAGTACAGGATAAGTAATGTATGTAACACAGTGACTGCACCAGCAGAATAGTGAGTGCAGCTCTGGAGTATAATACAGAATGTAACTCAGGATCAGTACAGGATAAGTAATGTATGTACACAGTGACTGCACCTGCAGAATAGTGAGTGCAGCTCTGCAGTATAATACAGACTGACTTAGGATAAGTAATATATGTACATAGTGACTTCACCAGCAGAATATTGAATGCAGCTTTGGAGTATAAAGCATGTTGTAACTTGGGATCAGTACAGGATAAGTAATGTAATGCATATACACAATGACTCCATCAGCGGAATAGTGAGTGCAGCTCTGGAGTATAATACAGGATGTAACTCAGAATCAGTACCGGATAAGAAATGTAATAGATATACACAGAGACTTCATTAGCAGAATAGTGAGTGCAGCTCTGTGGTATAATATTGGATGTAACTCGGGAGCAGTACAGGGTAAGTAATGTAATAATTTACTTTGAAACCCAACTTTTATGTAGGTTATTTTAATAAGTAAGCTTCAAAACAAAGTTCAAAGGTGAACATACAGTGCAGTTGTTAATGTTGTATTCCATAGTATCTCAAACACTAAGTCAGGGTCTTCCAACCTTTGGTAGCCCACTATTTAGTCCCTGTGAACTCAAGCCAAAAAAAATAGGAAATTAGCTAATGCCACAGTGCAAATTCCCCTTCACTTGCCTATTGCAAAAACATTGGGGCAGATTTCCTAATCCTGTCTTAGACGGTGTAAATTGATCACAGTGCCTCAGCTTAGACACTGTTGTCTAACCTATTCGTTGGCTTATTTTGTGCCAAAATTTTGGTGCAATTTTGGCCTGTAGTGTAGACTTTCAGGGATAAAGAAAATTATAGACGGAAACAATGCATTTTGTAACTTAAATAAAAGAAGGGGAAAAAAAGGTCGTTTCTGTTCTACAGCGGCCGAGCCCCAACAGATTTAGTTTACCACAGAGGGCGTCTTTGGTGTAACATAAGGTGCTGACCCGTCTTACAAGGATGACTGGCTCTATCTCCATCCTGCGTGTGGATTCTCATCAGGTCATAGCTGTGTATTCCCCGCAGTGAAGTGGATGCTAATTCTGCCCTTGGCATCATAAGCTGCAGTTTCTGGGATTGAGTGATAGGACAGGATCCCATCAGATCAGGCCATCTCCACACTGTTTAGCTGCGCTGAACTGCATCAGTTTGAAGTCCAGGATTTGTACCGTTGGAGGAGGGAAAGGGGAGGGGGGTGGTTTGTCTAGAATGGATTCAAGTGTAGCAAAGCTTCAGCTGGGAGAAGGTTATGAGTGCAAACACACCATGGTCTGGCCACATGCGATCACGCGGGTATGTTCACACGGCGTATTTGCGCTTTAATACGGGTGAAATGCCGCAATTACGGTAATTCATAACTCTCATAGAGAACTATGAATTACGCCTCGTCTCCCCCGGCGTAAAATCCAATTGTATTGTACGCCGGGGGAGAGACGTGACAGGTCACTACTTCGCGACGCTTATGCGCCGCTGATAATAGAAGTGAATGGGGCCAACCCCCCCGTCCTTGGAAGTATGTGCTGATCAGCGCATGCTTCCAAAACACACGGCGTACGCGCTCCAGTACACCATGTGAACATACCAAGCTGGCACCAATGGCCAAGTGTGATGGGTGCTACAGGCAAATTCACATGGACATTGGAAGCCTCATGGGGAAGTGGTCGCGGCTGGACACTTGTGTATTTGCACCCTTAGGGGCCGTTTACATGGCAATCGACAAATACCGGTTGGTTTATCCAACCGGTATTTGTCCAGTTTGTGTGCCATCCCCATGGCCGCGGGGGGGTGGGGTGGGGGGGGGGCCTTTTTTCCGCGATGAGCCCTACCCCTTCCCATTGACATACACATATTCTGTCCGAAAACTGGACGCAAGAATATGCATGTACAATGTTTTCCGGGCCGCCGGCGGTTTGAAAAACCGCTGGGCGGAAAACCCATGTATTGGGGACTGCTGCACGGGTTTTCCATAGAAGCCTGCTGTGTTCGTTTGAGGCCGGTTTTTCAGATGGTTTGCAAAACCGGCCGCAATGCCTTGCCGTGGGGACATGCCCTTAGGTTTATACAAGTTGTTAGACTCTTGAATGTCCTGACAGCTATCAGTGAATTAAAATATAAAGTATATCCAAAAGTTGCTGAACTAATACATGAAGATTTTTTTAAAAAATGGCTGTAGAATTCAATGTTTTCTTTAATGCAAACCTGTCTGATGGCTTCTGCTAGGCTACTTCAGATTAGGATATGATAGAGAGAGAAGCTGAGCTCTATGATATATAATTTTATATTATTTGAGCAGGATTTCAGAGTACAAAGCATGGTAAATCCTTAAAGTGAAAGTCCTTATTCCGCTCACTTATAGTGCTCTTTACACACACTATTACAGAGAAAACTGTCAATCAGAGTATGTGGACAGTCTTAACGGGACTTTCATTTTCTCTTTTAGGAATCATTTCAGGATTTACTTTGCTTTTTACTCAGAATTCCTGCTCCAAATCATATAACCCTATATATCACAGGCCTCAGCTTCTCTTCTCTATCATATAACCCTATATATCACAGAGCTCAGCTTCTCTCTCTATCATATAACCCTATATATCCCAGAACTCACCTTCTCCCACTATCATATAACCCTATATATCACAGAGCTCAGCTTCACTCTTCTATCATATAACCCTATATATCACAGAGCTCAGCTTCTCTCTTCTATCATATAACCCTATATATCACAGAGCTCAGCTTCTCTCCTCTTTCATATAACCCTATATATCACAGAGCTCAGCTTCTCTCTTCTATCATATATCCCTATATATCACAGAGCTCAGCTTCTCTCCCTCTATCACATCCTGCTCTCAGAGTAGAATAAACGACCTGACACATTCAGTTTAAGCTGTCTAGAAAATACACATATCTTTGAGATAGTTGGTGGGTTCCCTGATCTGAAACCCCCACCAAATGCTGAAATAAAAGGGTCTCTGTCCTCTACCGTGCATGGTGCCGTGTTAGCAGATACAGAAGAGCATTCACTTTCCTGCTTCTAGAGCTGTTTGGGCAGTTTATGGAGGAGGACTTGCAGCATTTTAATTTGAAGCACAATTGATCTTTTATCAGTGTCTTTAATGTCAATGCCGAAGACTGTATTATAAGAAATACCAGTATTACAGTATGTGTGTAATGTCTGTGCGTGTTGTCATAGCTGGCATCGCCAATTGTCCCTAGTACTTGTATTTATGCTTGGGCGTCTGCTCGCTTTTCAGAAGCCTTTCAGAAATAGATGGTTGCAGGAAGGACGTTGTGTTCTGATCAGGAAGGAGTTGTCATTCTGTTACTAGATCAAAGTCTTCGAGTGGTGACTGTGTAATACCCTTCCCAACTCAGCAGATTTTTGAAAGGGATAAAACCCTAAGGGCATGTCCCCACTGCACGGGTTTTCGGCCGGTTTTTCAGCCGGTTTGCGGTTTTTCAGACCGCCTGAAAAACCGGCCGAAAATGAGCACAATTGTGCTCTATGCAAAACCGGTGCAGCAGTCCCCCCTGCACGGGTTTTGCCGTCGGACGGCCAGCCGTGGGGACGGGTGCAAAACAGGACAAATACCAGCCGGCAAAACCGGCTGGTATTTGTCCTGTGACGTGTAAACACGCCCTAAGGGTGCGTCCCACGGCACAGGACAAATACAGGTCGGTTTGTCTGCCGGTATTTGTCCTGTTTTGCGGCTGTCCCCATGGCCAAGGGGAGGACGGCTTTTCTCCGCGATGAGCGGAGAAAAGCCCTCCCCCTTCACATTGAGATACACAGATTATGCTATCACAATGTTTTGCGGCTGGACCGCGGGCGGAAAAACCGCCGAACGGAAAACCCGTGCCGTGGGGACATGCCCTAATGGTGCAGCTTTGCTTTGTTGTAACATGTCTAATTCTCTGGTTACAGCCAAAGCTGCTTTCAAAACTTTGCAGGTTTTTTGCTGACTGTCTGCAGAACACATAAACTTACAATTTTCTTATTTATTACTATTTTTTTAAAGGGGATATTCAGCTGAAAAAATAATAGTTTAATGGGTCCATGGCGGAAAACAGTAACATAAAAATGTATACTTACCTCCTGGACCCCACAAGTGCAGCTAGAGAGCTCCCGGGATCTGCTCCTCCGGGTTCTTATCTTGACACACAGGAGAAGCTTGTACTTCATTGCAACTGAATGGAGCGCAATCTTCTCCTGACTGTTGCTATGAGAACCCGGAAGTGAAGATGAGCAAGGGATCGGGAAGGTAAGTATAATTTTTTTTTTTTATTATTATTTTTTCCCACCCTCTTCCATTTCAACATAATTTTATTCCACAAGGCAACCACTTTAAGCCTCTAAACAAAGTGGTTAGAATTGTGTCATCCTACGTTCTGTTCAGTTTCTAGTGGCAGTCACTTGCAGAACTGTAAATGCAGCTCTGGATGTCAGTAGACGGTAAGGCCATGTTCACACGGCTTAAAATGGGCCGGGCGGGGAGATAATTGACATGTCACTTTCTAGCGGCGTATACGCGCCGCTAGCAGTGATAGTCAATGGGCCGGCGAAGTGCCGGCCCCCTGCTTACTCCCCCGCTCCCGCCCCGCCCCCATCCACACGGCGTAATTGCGGGGCGAAATTACGTCCCGCAATTAAGCCGTGTGAACATAGCCTTAGGCTGTGTCTCCACAGCACAAGATTACGATCGTATTTTCGGCACTTTTCGTTTTTTAAAAGCGCCGAAGATACAATCATTCTTGCAGCCCCATAGAGGGCAATAGAAAAGACGAGCTGTAGTCTCCACAACTTCTCTTTTCTACAATCATCTTCTGGCGCCGGCGTATCATACAACATGCATGAAAGCGGCCGTTTTTTCTCCAATGCAGGACTGCGGCTTTTGTCACGCTTTGTGCAAAAACCGCAGTCGCTTATCGTTTTACTGACGTCCCCCATACAATTGTATTGTATGGGAAGACAGCAAGAAAACGAGAAGTGGCGGCGTATTATACAACACGCCGGCAGAGAAAAGACGGGCTGTGTAGACTGCAGCTCGTCTTTCCTATTGCCGCCTATGGGTCCGCAGGAACGATCGTATCTTCGGCGCTTTTAAAAAACCAAAAGCGCCGAAGATACGATCGTTTTCCTGTGCAGTGCAGACGTAGCCTTAGACTCGAGGAGCATGGAGACCACACCATCTGAGTGTTATCCTCGCTTTTTCTTTAAACCCCTTGCACCGCTTGTTGCTGTGCTGACGTTAATGGGCAGCATCAAAGGTTTTGGAACCCAGTGCACATTACATAATGATCGTTCGATACTAGTGATCTACCAAACTGTTACAAAAAAATCAAAGTCATCAAGATGATTAAAACTGCACAGTGACTGCCGATTGGACATTGTAAGCAGTAAATAATCCGTATAGTGCTGTGCTGCAGTGTTACTTTGTTTTTATAGATGGGATTATGCTGAGCTGTGCTCGGAGCCCGCAGGGGAACCTGCTTTTTTTGGAAGATGCTGTTCTTCTGTAAAGTCTATGTCCAAAAATTTGTTAACATTTAGGTGGATAATGCCCCCCTTTTGCACTTTTTTGATAAGATGCTGTTTTGCTGTAAAACTATGTGCACCTTTGCGACCATTCAAGTTTTTTGCTCCAATTTGTCTGTATTGGAGAAAAAAGGAAGATGTTTATGCGTAATTCAGCTTTGAGTTAAAAATTAGTTTTGGATATATACTGCCTGTCAAGAACTGGGGGATTTATCGGTGCCCTCCCACAGCCCAATACTTTTACTATAAGTGACACCAGAAAGTGGCACAAATTACTGAAATCTACATCATCTTGGTACTGGTTCTGTTTTAGACACAAGGACTGCTAAAATATGACCCATATGTAGTCAATATTTTTTCTCATCTCAGACACCTATGAAATATGAATAGCATACGCTAGAAGGGTCTGTTTGCTGTGGGTCCCAGTTTTGGAACGGGCCTCTAAAGTTTTTTGTGTAGAAAAAAAGAGGTGGCCATAGATATGCTGCACTCGCCAAACAGATTACAGCCGAGCAGTGTGCTCAGCCGTATTAGGAACTCGCACTGAACTGAATTGGGAGTATCATGCATGCAGTCACCTCTCCATTCTGTTTTATGGGAGTTCTGAGTAATGGTCAAGCAAGAGTACTCAGCTGTACTGGGAACACCTACTGAAGTGAATGGTGGAACCACGCATGTACGGCCACCTCTCTGTTCTACACAGACCTTCAGGGACCAATTCTTAAGACAAATGCAGGTCCCAAATGTGAGACCCACACCTATTAAACATTTATTGATATGGGACATGCTGTCTGAGATGGAAAACCCATTAAGAGACGTACTCTTTTTATACACTTGGATCATCTTCAGGTATGTTCACACCGCGTTTTTGGATCTGTTTTTAGATGCGTGTTTGGATCCATGTTTCGGCCCTAAACGAACCCAAACATGCATCGAACGATGTGCAGTGTGATTTACATTGCTTTCAATGTAAAACATGCATCAGCATTCAGATTATACCTGTTTTACATGCGTCTTGCGGATCCGTTCAAAGAATTGACATGCCAATTCATGATCTGTTTGACACAGCAGGCGCCCTATTTAAAATGATAGGGTGCATTAGTGCTGCAGTAAAAACGCATCCAAACACACACCTGCAGGTTAGATGCGTTATGCGCAGCTAGTTTTGGATCGAAAATGTATCCAAAAACGCCATGTGAACATACCCTTACTCTGGTGCTGATTGTATTACGACTGGTGCATGAAATGAGATGAAGGGACACAATAAAAAAAAATAAAAAAAAACGGGAAGCAAAATAGGAATCAGTCAACAATTTAGAGAAACCTGAAAGTCTTCAGATCTAAAAAGATTTGTCTCCATGACCAAGCCGCACATACCCTTTAAGCAGCGTGGGTTGAAAGGAGACAAAAGCAATTACCGCCTTGAGTCTTAGGCCATGTTCACACGGCTTAAACTGGGCCGTATTTCGGTCCGTAATTACGCGCCGAAGTGCGCCAATTACGGGCCGAAAACGGCCCATTCATTACGGTAATTCACAGTTCTCATAGAGAACTATGGATTACGTCTCCTCTCCCCGCCCGGTGGCTTCGCCGGGCGGTGAGATAATTGACAGGTCACTTTCTAGCGGCGTATACGCGCCGCTAGCAGTGATTGTCTATGGGCCGGCGAAGTGCCGGCCCCCTGCTTACTCCCCCGCCCCGCCCCCGTCCACACGGCGTAATTGCGGAGCGTAATTACGTCCCGCAATTAAGCCGTGTGAACATGGCCTTAGTTGCACGGAAAGATTGCTGGAGCGCAACTACATTTTTATCTGCTTGTGGAGCAGTCTATGAGAGTGTAATCACATAGGGCAGTGCAAGGCTCCAAACTAGAGATATATCTTAAATTTGCCCATGGAGGGTAATTAAAGAGAACATGTCAGCGATTTTATGATGCCCGAACTATGGACAGCATGAGATAGCTTCAGGTTACCTGATCCCAGCCATGTGTGTTTTACTCCTAAACGGTGCGGCATTCCCAGCTAAACACCCAGTGAAGTTGGACCGGGTGCGGGGAGAGGAGTCTGATGTGAGGCTTCTCCCCGACCACTCAGCTTAACTGACAGTTCTCTTCCTATAGGCAAACATGGGCGAGAGCTGTCTGACAAGCTGAGGGGGCAGGGATAAGCCACACATCTGTTCCGGACACAGCGATTTCACTGGGTGTTTTACCCGGGAACGCCGCAGCGTTTCGGGGTAAAACATACAGGGTTAGGATCAGTTAACCTGCAGCTACTCGTCGTTCGAGCACCATAAAGTAGCTGACAGGTTCCCTTTAAAGGGTTTCTATAAAATACAGTCATTCATGGCAGTGTATGGCCCTTCTAAAAATCACCTTCTTAGCCCATAGCGGCCAATGTCTGGTATGCCCCTTTGGGAGCACAAAGGTTCCCTGCCCATTTTTTTCCGGGCCACCCTGGGTGCAGCTAGTTAGGTCTTGTCCTCATTGCCTGCAACAAGACCTAAACACCGCTCAATTGTCAATAAGGTTTACTTTTAAGTGGGTGTGAGGGTAAAAAAAAAAAATAGCAAAAAATGTAACAAGGGCCCAAGAAAAAGTTCTTGAAATTCTGGTTTTAAATTTTTTATTGATATAGAACACAGCCCCAAAATGAAAATTGAAACTGAAAAAACGAAACAAAAAAAACATTACTAAAAAAATAAAAAATTACTAAACAACTATTTCAAAAACGTCCAAATTTTTTTTGACCCTTTTATTAAAAAACCTTAAAACCCACTATTACGCCACTATAAGTATTACAGTACAAAAGGCTCCATGGTAAGCTCGGGGGTAGGATTGTGGACCCCCAGCAACGTGAGCAGTAAAGCAAACCCCAAGATTGGGGGTTTTCAAACCCCGAAACGGGCAAGAAAACAGCTATAAACTAGGTCCAAGCAAACTGGCCCCCTTTTTAATTTTGGGGGTTTTCCAGGGTTTAGGCTTTTGGGGGGGTTCCCTCAATTTTTCGGGGGAAATTGCTTTTTCCAGAAATTTAACTTTTAAATCGAAAAGGGAAAGGGTTTAAATAGAGGAGGTTTTCAATTTTCCCAGAGTCTGTAAAAAAAGGGGGGTTTGGGCCCCCTTAAAAAATTTACACAGGTTGGGAATTCCAAAGCCGATAGGCGATTTCTTGCGCGAGCTTTTAAATTGCCTGGGGGTTTTAAAAGAAACGGGGGCTTCCGCCCCGTACTTATAAAGAGCTGTGGCCTGGCCCCCCTTCCCCTTTTTCAAAAAACCCGGGCGGGTATTTTCATAGGGTCAAAGGGGCCCCAACAAAGAAAAAAACCCGGCCCTTTTGCCCCCTTTTTCCCCCCAACAGCACTTCCTGGCAATCCCATCTTCTTACTTACTTTTTCCCAGTGCCTACAAAAACCCGGGGGGCTCGCATGCCATTCACTTACAATGGACCGCTCCCCCTTGGGCAGGTCCAGGATAAACCAAATCAAAAGGAGCAAGCCGACAGCAGGGGGGTTGGGAAATTTTACCAATTTTTTTTTTATTTTTTTGCAGACTTTCGCCCCAATACTTTTTTATTTGGAAAACCCACCAGGAAATTTTTTCCCAAACTTCATACAATTTAAATTTAAACTTTCGGGCGTGAGAAGCTTTAAAGACTCTACTTTTTTTTTATGCCCTCTAACTGGAAAAACAAATTAACCATTTAATGCCCTTGCTTTCAATTTTGAAACCCCAAAAAGTAGTTTAGAAAGTTGGAAAGTTTTAAAGCCGGGTTTCCCAAAATTCGGTTTATTTCTTTTTTTTCTGCTCCGTCATCCATTGCTGGATCTGTATCAAGACGGTGCCCGAAGGACCTTATTGACTCTAATGGGGTTTGTTGGGGTGGCTTTTGTTTGAACAGAAAAAATATTTCTGCATGTTTGAAAACCTTTTTTTTTTCATAATTTTTGAAGACGTCTACGACAGCAGCTCCTGATAGACCCACGGACGCAGATGTGAACCAGGCCTTATTCACTGGACTGCCCCTTTTTGGGTGTGGTTTTAAAAAATGCTAAATTTCCTATTTTCATTACAGAATGTGCAGCCATCCTTCCTATTCATTGCTATGGGAGTTAGGAATTTAGCTGAGAAAAATTGTGTTTTAGCTATATTCGGGAACTCCCAAAAAAATTGAAGGGGGAAGGGAACAAGCACAAACCTGCCCTTCCTTTTCGTAACACATTGGCCCCAAAGTTAATGTAAAGATGCCCACGTGAAAACGACCATTGGAACCCCGGGCTTTCCCAAACTGTGGCCCCCACTTTTGGGGAAACAAAACCCCTCCCATCATGCATTTTAAATAACCTAAAACCATGGGGCATGAGGGGGAATTTTAGTTTCCCAACAGCTGGGGGGCCCCGCATTTTAAAGGATGCCCCCTCTAAAGCTCTCCTGAACACCCAAACTACCGTCTAAAAGGCCCACGCCGGGGGGCCTACCCAAACAAAAAATGAGATCATTTACTTTTTTCCTAAAGATTTACAAATTTTGCTGGGGATTATGGGGAGCAGATAAATGCATGTTATAACATCGGGTGTTTTCAGTGACTCCGGGGAAAGTATTTTTTTTAAAATTTAAAAAATTTAAAAATAAAAATTAACTAATTTCCATTTGTGGGTTTAATACTAAAAGTCTCCTTAATACCGTAAAAATATAACCTGTCAGTCCACTGATGACTTTTTGCCCAAGGTTTAGGAAAACAGCGCCCCCCCGAACACAGGTTTTGTGTGGGAAATTCATTTTCCCCAAGTTACATTAACTCAAAGGACCCTAAAACTCCACTATCAATAAAAACCCAAAAGGACCCCGATAGGGATCACCATGCTTTCTAACCTTTGGCCCCAAACGCCCCAAAGCGATAAACAGTTTTTTCACTTTAAATTATGATCACCGAAAAAAATCCTTGGGTTAACCACGTGTGGAGCATGGACACACTAGGGGGGCTGAGAGTGACCAATAATTTTTCTGATATTTTTTATAAAAAAGAAACCCGGGGAGCCCGTGCTGACGGCCCCACAGCTGCGGGAGGATCCATACACCAGACCCCAAATGAAAAGGGGGTCCCAACAGATGCTAAAGGGGGGTTTAAATTTTGGGGTTTTGGGAAAGCTCGGGGGCAGTCCCTAAAAAACCCTGGCCCATACTTTTCCAACTAATGCCCAGACTTTTAACCCCCTATCAAATGCCCCTTAAGAAACCCTCATCCGCTTTAAAAAAACCCAATCAGCAGTATGGAAATCTAAAAAGTTTTTTTTCCTACCCAAATAAATTTGAAAAAACCTTTCATTTGGGGATGAGTGGCCCAAGAATGGCAACAAAAAAAGGTCCCAGACCAGATTTTTAGTTTTGGTTTCTTCCACAATGGTTGCGGGGTGTTTGTTCTGTTCCACCTGACACCCAATGTCCAACCGACTTTTTTAAGGGAAAACATAAAACCCTTTGGGAAAGGGCAACCAATCACAAAAGGTCCGGTACCCTGTAAAACTGCCTTTTTTTTTCCGGGTTGAAACTTTTGGGGTTTAGCTCAGGCCTTTCTCCGCACCCCTTTATATGCAGTAGGGTTCGCTGAAATGTTGTTTTAGTTACATCTGGTAGCCCCCTGGTTTATTTTGGGGGTGAGCTTCCCTCATCCCAAACCCCCTTAAACTATGTTCACACGGGGTATTTGCAGGGGGAAAATTTCGCCCCGCAATTTCGCCGTGGGGCCCGGGCGGGGGAGTGAGCGGGGGCCGGCCCCTTTCGCCGGCCCTAGACAAACAAAAGCAACGGGGCGTATAACCCCCCTGGTTTAAAACACATTCAAAATTTTCCCCCCCCCGCCCGGGGGGGCTTCCGCCGGGGAAGAGGGGGAAAAGTAATCCATAGTTTCTCTTTTAGAACTGTGGAAAAAAACCCTAATGAAAGGGGCCGTTTTCGGGCCCTTTAAATTTTTGACTTCGGCCCCGTAATTAAAAGGGCCGAAATAAAGGGCCCAAAATTTTTAAACCGTGTGAACATGGGGTTAAATCGATGTTTAAACCCTTTCCCAACATGGGAGTGTCTTTTGCAGTCTCCACCTTGCTTATTCTCAATGGCACAATTTTTCCACTCACAATACTCTTTCACCACAGCAGCACAAGCACAGTTCCAGGGATGCTGCCACCCTTAGCCCAAAAACCAATAAAGAAACCCTTTTTTTGGGAACTTTATAAAAAGATTTTATTACAGCCCAAAGAAAGGGGCCAAATGGGGCCGACCGCCATCGCCAACCATAATACCAAACCCCTCCAAGACATGCAAAAGTCCTTCGAAGCTTGAAGTGCCAAAAACATCATCCCTAATGTGACTTGGGGTATTTTAGTCAAAACATCATAGTTAAAGTAATCACAAAATCACAGCAAATTTTTTCAAAATTTTGTAAGGCCGAAAAAAAAAAAAGACGTTTCCCTCCAGAAAAGCCCCGTTGTCTAAGGTTTTTTGATCCAGAGGGAAAGGGAAAAAACCCCAAGGGGGTAGAAGCCAATTTTCCTCATTTTAAAGGGGAAAAAATTTTTTCCCGACCCAATTCGGAAACCCGGGAAAAAAAACCGGATCCAAGCCCCCCTTTTCCCAAAACCAAAACACTTAAATTTTTTAATTATTACCCCCCAGAAAAGCCCCAAAAAACCCCCTTTTTTAACTGGTTTTTGGGAAACACCATGACAATTTTTCCCCCTGGGAGAGAATTTCCAAAATCCCCACTGGGTTCTAACAGTAAAAATCCCTTTTTATGTTTAAATTTGAAAATTTTGTCCTCAAGAGTAAAGGATTTCCCCCCTTGTTTCTTGGGGGTAAAAAAATCTTGAGAAAAGACTCTATGTTGACCTTTGATGGGATTTAAACAAATTTTATGGGCCCCCCGGGGGCCGTCTTTTTTCTAAACTAAATAACCCCAACTTGCCAATCCCTTTTTGGTTTCGTAGTCCCCCCCGGGGCCTTTTTTTTTATTTTTTTGGCCCCCCCCTTTTTACCTTTCAACTTACAAAAGTCTTTTCCCCGGACTGGTTTCCCCAAAACTGTAAAACAATATTCCATTGTGGTCTAACCAGTGACTTATAATGGGAAGGGAAAAATGTTCCCATCATGGGGCCTCAAAGCCCCTTTTAATGCACCCCCCTGATCCTATTTCCTTTGGGAGGGTGCTTTTTGACACTGGCTGCTACAATTTAAATTTAAATGCCACAAGGGAATTCCCCAAATCCTTTTCCATGTCCCCTTTTTCCCCCCTTTTTCCAAATTTTCCCTGTAATCAGTAATGGATTTTTTCCTCCCCATGGGGCATAACCTTTGGGATTTTTTCGTTTAAACCCATCTTCCATTTCCCTTCCCAGGCCTCCAACTTACCAGATCCCTTTGCAATAATACATTATCCTCTATTGTGTTGATTACTTTACAGAGCTTAGTATAGTCTGTGCAATCCGTGTGTAAGATCATTATTAAAATGTTGAAGAGGATAGGGCCCAATACTGACCCTTGTGGTACCCCACTAGTAACAGCGACCCTCCCGAGTATGTACCGTTTAATTACTACCCTTTGTTTCTATCAGTGAGCCATTTGCTTACCCACTTTGGCACACATTTTTCCCCCCAGTCCAAGCATTCTCATTTTATTTACCAACCTTTTATGTGGCACCGTATCAAATGAAATCTAGATATACGACATTCATTGCCTCACCCGGATCCAGTCTAGCACTGACTTCCTCATAGAAGCTGATGAGATTAGTCTGACAGGACCGATCCTTCATAAACCCATGGGGGAACAGCGTTAACATTTATTTTCAGTGAGATACTCCAGGATAGCATCTCTTAGAAAACCTTCAAACATTTTACCCTCAACAGAGGTTAAGCTTACCGGCCTATAGTTCTCAGCATCACTTTTTGACCCCCTTTTTGAATATTGGCACCACGTTTGCTATGCGCCAATCCTTTGGGACATACCCCGTTATTAGACAGTCCATAAATATTAAGAATATGGGCCTATCTATGACATCACTTAACTCCCTTAGGACACGTGGGTGTGATATACAAAAGTGCACAATTTTAAATGTAGTTCTCTTAGGGACTCCAAAGTGCAAAAGGAGTAATATAATGGCGTAAACCAATAGCATAGCGGTAGGATAGGCAACCATTTTCTAAATTGGTGGTTATTTGACATCGGACCCCTAAAATTCCAGAGAATAAGTGGGCTGATTCAGTGCTGTGACCCCTTCAAGAGGAGTGACACTTCCTCAAGTCCTTAGAACCTCCCTTAAAGGGAATCTGTCGCCAATTTTTTTTTTGTTACTTATTAAATCAAGCCCCGATCCATATTCTTTTTCTCTCAGTCATTGTTATTTCCCGTTTGTAGATTTCTCAATTCGGCCGCCTATATATGATTGCGGGGAAGACATTCTTGCTTGCACAGCTTTAACAGCAGTCAGAGAGATACTTTACAGCAGCTTTCATGCCCATAGGATTCTTAAGACAGATTCTGTCCCATTTGACTTGTATAGGAGAGTTTTCACTGTGAAGGGGGGGGGAAAAGGGGGAAACTGTGACATCTCCTCTGTGACTGGTGGATTCTGTTTAAACTGTTACACAATGGTGTCTCCTTTCAGTTTGACCCTGCTTTTACTGATAATGAGCACACTGCTGAAAAGCTCTCTAAACAGAACAGGAAGTGTCAGATGATTATTAGGCTTAGTGGCCAAAGTGAAAACTGCAGGACTTAAGAATTATTTCAAAAAAATACTGAAAGGGATATGGAAAATAAAAAAAAAAAAACAACCAAAAATTCCTAAAAAAAAAATGTGTTTAAGATAAAAATGTGAGTTAAACAATAAGTCATTTTTTAATGACACATTCCCTTTAAGTCAAGTTTTTATAGGAGCTACAGGGAAGGTTCTTGTCAGCACTTTAACTGGAATGGATCCTGCCCTGTCACAGTCCCTTTAAAACAAAGTGGTCCAAAATTCCTAATCTGGGACAATGCAATCAATCAATCCATGCTGGGGAAAGAAGAGCGGTCTGCAGGGATGCGTAGCTCTGCAGCAGAAGCTGTCTCCCAGATGAAAGGACACCGGTTAACGGGTTAAGGAGCATATATTTGCTGAAATCAAGAGATGCCCTACTTACAGTGGGAGGCAGAACATATCTCTCTGATCTGCTTCCATATCTGCCATCTTTTTCACTCTAATCACTGAGAGGCAGACATGGAAATGAGCTGGTAATTACTGCTCGCTTCTACATCAAAAGACCTGGAGAAGGGGGAAGATAACGGCTGATCAAAAGCAAAAGGATTCAAATGTAAATCACCCCGGATTACCTGCCATTGCTGGAGCGCTGGATGGCGGCTTAGGTGTCGCAGGAACAACTGACAGAATCTATGAAAACTTCCTTAATTACATTTTGCTCCAACCATTTCCCCTGTAATATCTTACATAAATGTAGAATTTCACCAACTATATGTTTTTACACCTATCACCCTATGTTGATGCTCCCCAGCTGCTGCAAACTACAACCTCACAGGTCAGTTTTGGTCTCCCGGTCTTCATTCTCAGCCAAGTCTGCAGCTGTAAAGATGTGTTGGGAGTCGTTCTGCAATGGGCGGAGAACCCCAGTTTGGAGACCAACCCACAGGTCCTTGTCAACGTGGCATCTTATGGGGCTACAGCGTTGGTATCCCCTCTCCTTTCCCACAGTACAAGCCGACATAATTACAAAATGTTCCAAAGACTCTCGTTATGAAGAGACGAAGTCGAGGCAAGAACGAGTTCAATAAATTGCAGCTTTTGTGAAGAGGTCACTGAATAGGAAAGTCCTGACAGAGCGGTACTTCCAAGTACAACGATTGCAAAAATCATTGAAGCTCGCAATCTAAAACATAAAGGGTCCTCCTGTTCGAATAAGAGATGAGCCCTAAAGAGAATCCCCCTTATTCACGGGCCACAGAAACAGAGGACTAATTAGAAGGGAAAATAACCAACGTATTTTAATTTACAGAATACAGAAATATTTAAGAAAATAAAAAAAAGAAAGTGATCACAGCCAGGTAACCTGCCACCGGGGTGCGCCGCTGCATTGACTCACACCTCTGTCCCAGCTTTCAGTTTAGCCTTGTATTTCCCAGTCATTTCCTTTGGTAGCGGAACCAGTCCGGGGCATGGAACCTGCCCTTCTACCTCACAAATGCACTCACGTAGGTAGTACTTTTTAGGGCCAAAATTGGCAGGATTGGATAACACCATCTTTGCCTTTACTTCTTCTTGTAGGGTCTCTCTGTGAAGAGAAAAAAAAATAATTAGAATCCACCTGTAGAAGGATTAAATTATTAAACAGTATTGCAGGATCACGTTATAATCATCCCCCATTTTCTTCTAAAAACATATATTGCAAGGCCGAAAAAAAGACAGAGGTCCATCCAGTACAGCCTATTGTGCTCAAGTGTTGATCCAGAAGAAGGCAAAAAAAAAAAAAACCCTATGACTTAGAAGCCAATTGTCCTGATGATAGGCAAAAAGTTCCTTCCCGACTCCAATCTGGCAATCAGAATAAATCCCTGGATCAACGACCCTTCTCCAGAATCCTGGTCACTATAACTTGTTATATTATTACACTCTAGAAATGCATCCAGACATTTTTTTGAACTCTGTTAGTGAATTCACCATAACAAGTTCCTCTGGCAGAGAGTTCCACAGTCTCACTGCTCTTACAGTAAAGAATGCCTTTCTATGTTCATGTAGAAACCTAATTCCCTCTGTACATAGAGGATCCCCCCTTGTTCTAGATAAAATCCTGGGTATAAATAGATCTTGTGAGAGATCTCTATATTGACCTTTAATATATTGAAACATATTTATTATGTCCCCCCGAAGCCGTCTTTTTCTTAAACTAAATAACCCTAATCTTGCTAATCTTTCTGGGTATTGCAGTCCACCCAGTCCTTTTATTATTTTTGCTGCCTGCTCTTGAACCTGTTCAGTGCACAGGAAAGACATTGTAGAGCTTGGTGCCCAAAACTGTGTAGTCTGACTAGTGACTTGTATACAGGGCTATGGAGTCGGAGAGTCAGTGCCTATTTTGCAGGAGTCTGAGTCGTTATAAAACGGACCGACTCCCAAAATATATTATAAATTAGTACAGTTAGTTTAATGCAGTGACAAGAGCAAGAGAAATTGGGTCTTGCCAGTGCTACTTCTCCCATATCTTCAGCCTCATCTTCAGTCCATATCCTCCTTCTCCTCCCGTCCCTGAAACTAAACGTGGAAAAAACCGAGTTCATCATCTTCCCCCCCGACATACTCTATCCCTCCACCTGATCTCTCTATCACAGTCAATGGCTCCACGCTCTCACCAGCTCCACAAGTCCGCTGCCTTGGGATAACCTTTGACTCCAATCTGTCACATCCAAACCCTCACCTCCGCCTGTCGCCTCCACCTGAAAAATCTCCCGAATCCACTCATTCCTTAGCTTTGAAAGCACAAAAATGCTGGTCCATGCCCTCGACATCTCACACCTAGACTATTGCAACATCCTTCTCTGTGGCCTTACGTCTAGTACCCTCGCTCCCCTCCAATCCATCCTTAAATCTGCCACCCGTCTGATTCACCTCTCTCTTCGCTACTCCTCTGCGTCTCTCCTCTGCTAATCCCTGGACCGGCTCCCCATTGCCCAGCAAATCCAGTTCAAGTTAGTAACCTTGACCTACAAGGCTCTCCATAACCTCCCCCCCTCCATACATCCCCTGCCTTAATTTCTAAATACCACCCTTCACGCAATCTCCGCTCCTCACAGGACCTTCTCCTCTGCTCTCCCCCCTTATTACTCCTCACATAACCGTCTCCAAGACTTCTCCCGTGCTTCCCCCACACTCTGGAAGTCACTGCCCCAACACATCAGACTCTCCCCTACTCTCACTAGCCTCAAAGGTAGCCTGAAAACCTCTCTTCAGGATTGCCTATAACCTACAATAACCCCGCTGCACTAATCCACCCCGCAAACATGTCTGCCCCCCACCTCCTGTCTCTTTTCTCTCTCCCTGTACACTGCAAGCCCTCATGGGCAGGGACCTCTCTCCCTCTGGTCCAGTTGATAGTTATTGTCACCTATTGTACTTGTCTGACCTAGTTTAAAATGTATAACCCCCCCCCCCCCCCCCCCTCGATTGTACAGCGCTCTGAAACTAAGGGAACTTTTCCTTCCCATGTGCAGAACCTTGCATTTATCCTCATCTGCCACTTCTCTGCCCAGGTCTCCATCTTATCCAGCTCCCTTTGTAATAAAACATTTTCCTCTATTGTGTTGATTACTTTACAGAGCTTAGTATCATCTGCAAAGATTGATATTCTACTGTGCAATCCATGTGTAAGGTCATTAATGAATATGTTAAATAGATAGGGTCCAATACTGACCCATGTGGTATCCTTCTAGTAACAGGGATCCAGTCCGAGTATGTACCATTAATCACCACCCTTTGTTTTCTATCACTGAGCCAGTTACTTACCCAGTTGCAAACTTTTTCCCCAGTCCAAGAATTACATCCAACAGGCCGATTAATTTTTGTAGTGGATAAAGTTTTTTTTGATACATACAGTGAGGGAAATAACTATTTGATCCCTTGCTGATTGTGTAAGTTTCCCGCCGACAAAGACATGAACAGTCTATAATTTTAAGGGTAGGTTAATTTTAACATTGAGAGATAGAATATCAAAAATAAAATCCAGGAAATCACATTGTATAAATTTAATTGCATTTTGTAGTGAGAAATAAGTGTTTGATCCCTCTAGCAAACAAGACTTAATACTTGGTGGCAAAACCCTTGTTGGAAAGCACAGCAGTCAGACTTTTTTTTTTTTTTTCTTAGTTGATTATGAGGTTTGCGCATGTCAGGAGGAATGTTAGTCCACTCCTCTTTGCAGATCATCTCTAAATCATTAAGATTTTGAAGCTGTCCCCTTGGGAACTCAGAGTTTCAACTCCCTCCATAAGTTTCTATGGGATAAGGTCTGGCGACTTGGCTAGGGCCCCTCCCATGACCTTAATGGGCTTCTTTTTTAGCCACTCATTTGTTGCTTTGGCTGTATTTTTTGGGGCATTGTCTTGCTGGGAAAACCCAGCCACGACCCATTTTAATGTCCTGATGGAGGGAACGAGGTTGTTACTCAGGATTTTACGTTACATGGCTCCATCCATTCTCCCATTGATACAGTGAAGTAGTCCTGTGTCCTTAGCAGAGTAATGAAAAAACTTTGAGACTCTCGGTTCACATATCATGATCAGAACATGTTTAAGCTGCCCACGACTTCAACGTGGTCCCCAAATCGGGGAGTCCTATCCTATCTTTTTCCCTCAATCGACCCCAAACAGGCCTCTCACTGGGTCACCACCTCCATTATTCAGAGAGAAAAAATAAAAAACACCAACCTGCAAAGCTGCCCTACTTATTAAAGCATGTGAGAGTGCGAGGGGAAATAAACACAAAATTGAAGCACCCCTTCCTTCCATTTGGTTAAAATCAATGTACACCAAGTATAACGTATGTTTCTGCACACAAAAACATTTCTGAAAAAAACGTATGCAAACCTGGTGCCACTGCAGGGCTGCGGCACACATGTAATTATACATGTACACACACAGACCGCCACCAGCGGCACATTTCTGCAAAAAGGGCAATACACAACGTCGAAATCCCTAAAGAAGCATTTTTGCTATCTATCATACATGAAAAAACTTTGAGACTCTCGGTTCACATATCATGATCAGAACATGTTTAAGCTGCCACGACTTCAACGTGGGCTCAAATCGGAAGGCAGTCCCTATCCTATCTTTACCCCTCAATCGACCAATAAGGCCCTCACTGGGTCACCGACCTCCATTATTCAGAGAGAAAAAAATAAAAAAACACCCAACCTGCAAAGCTGCCCTTCTATGACACCTGTGAGAGTGGGCGGGACAGAAACCCAAAATGGAAGCACCCTTCCTTTCCATTATAGGTTTAAAAAAACAATGACACCAAGTAAACGTATGTTTCTTGCACACAAAAACATTTCTGAAAAAAACGTATGCAAACCTGGGTGCCACTGGGAGGCTGCGGCCCCACATGTAAAATTTTACATGTACACACACAGACCGCCACCAGCGGCACATTTCTGCAAAAAGGGCAATACACTACGTCTAAATCCCTAAATAAGCATTTATGCTATCTATCATACATGAAAAAACTTTTAGACTCTCGGTTCACATATCATGATCAGAACATGTTTAAGCTGCCCCCGACTTCAACTGGTCTCAAATCGGGCCAGTCCTATCCTATCTTTTACCTCTCAATCGAGCCAATCAGGCCTCTCACGGGGCACCGACCTCCATTATTCAGAGAGAAAAAATAAAAAACACCCAACCTGCAAAGCTGCCCTTCTTATGACAGCCTGTTGAGAGTGGGCGGGGACAGAAACCCAAAATGGAAGCACCCCCTTTCCTTTTCCATATAGGGTTTAAAAACAATGTACACCAAGTATAACGTATGTTCTGCACACAAAAACATTTCTGAAAAAACGTATGCAAACCTGGTGCCCCTGGGAGGGCTGCGGCACACATGTAATTATACATGTAAAACACACAGAAACCGCCAACCCCGGGACATTTCTGCAAAAAGGGCAATACACTACGTCGAAATCCCTAAAGAACATTTATGCTATCTGTCATACAGAAAAAACTTTGAGACTCTCGTTCACATATCATGATCAGAACATGTTTAACTGCCCACGACTTCAACGTGGTCTCAAATCGGGGAGTCCTATCCATCTTTACCCCTAAATCGTCCAAATCAGGCCTCTCACTGGGTCACCGACCTCCATTATTCAGAGAGAAAAAATAAAAAAACACCCAACCTGCAAAGCTGCCCTTCTATGACAGCCTGGAGAGTGGGCGGACAGAAACCCAAAAAAGGAAGCACCCCTTCCTTTCCATATAGTTAAAATCAATAGGAAAGGAAGGGGTGCTTCCATTTGGGTTTCTGTCCCCGCCCACTCTCACAGGCGTCATAAGAAGGGCAGCTTTGCAGGTTGGGTGTTTTTTTATTTTTTCTCTCTGAATAATGGAGGTCGGGGAACCCAGTTTAGAGGCCTGAATTGGCTCGATTGAGAGGTAAAGATAGGATAGGACTGCCCGATTTGAGAAACCCCGTTGAAGTCCGGGGCAGCTTAAACATGTTCTGATCAAGATATGTGAACCGAGAGTCCTCAAAGTTTTTTCATGTATGATAGATAGCAAAATGCTTCTTTAGGGATTTCGACGTAGTGTATTGCCCTTTTGCAGAAATGTTTCCGCTGGTGGCGGTCTGTGTTGTACATGAATAATTACATGTGTGCCGCAGCCCTGCCAGTGGCACCCAGGTTTGCATACTTTTTCAGAAATGTTTTTGTGTGCAGAAACAAACGTTATACTTGGTGTACATTGATTTTAACTATATTGAAAGGAAGGGTGCTTCCATTTTGGGTTTCTGTCCCCGCCCACTCTCACAGGGTGTCTAAGAAGGGGAGCTTTGCAGGTTGGTGTTTTTTATTTTTTTCTCTCTGAATAATGGGGGTCGGTGACCCATGAGAGGGCCCGATTGGGCTCGAAATTTAGAGGTAAGATAGGATAGGACTGCCCGATTTGAGACCACGTTGAAGTCGTGGGGAGCTTAAACATGTTCTGATCATGATATGTGAACCGAGAGATCTCAAAGTTTTTTCATGTATGATAGATAGCATAAATGCTTCTTTTGGGGTTTCGACGTAGTGTATTGCCCATTTTTGCAAAATGTGCCGCTGGTGGGGGTCTTGTGTGTAATGTAAATTAACTGTGTGCCGCAGCCCTGCCAGTGGCACCCAGGTTTGCATACGTTTTTTCAGAAATGTTTTTGTGTTTCAGAAACAATACGTTATACTTGGTGTACATTGATTTTAACCTATATGGAAAGGAAGGGGTGCTTCCATTTTTGGGTTTCTGTTTCCCCCCCCACTCTCACAGGCTGTCATAAGAAGGGCATCTTTCAGGGTTTGGGGGTTTTTATTTTTTCTCTCTGAATTTAAAGGAGGTCGGTGACCCAGTGAGAGGCCTGATTGCTCGATTGAGAGGTAAAGATAGGATAGGACTGCCCGATTTGAGACCACGTTGAAGTCGTGGGCACTTTAAAAATGTTTTTGATCATGATATGTGAACCGAGAGTCTCAAGTTTTTTTTATGTATGATAGATAGCATAAATGCTTCTTAGGATTTCGACGTAGTGTATTGCCCTTTTGCAGAAATGTGCCGCTGGGGGCGGTCTGTGTGTGTACAGTATAATTACATGTGTGCCGCAGCCCTGCCAGTGCACCCAGGTTTTCATACGTTTTTTCAGAAATGTTTTTGTGTGCAGAAACATACGTTATACTTGGGGTACAATTGAATTTTAACCTATATGGGAAGGAAGGGGTGCTTCCATTTTGGGGTTTCTGTCCCCGCCCACTCTCACAGGCTGTCATAAGAAGGGCACTTTTCAGGTTGGGTGTTTTTTATTTTTTCTCTCTGAATAATGGAGGTCGTGACCCAGTGAGAGGCCTGATTGGCTCGATTGAGAGGTAAAGATAGGGTAGGACTGCCCGATTTGAGACCACTGAAGTCGTGGGCAGCTTAAACATGTCTGATCATGATATGTGAACCGAGAGTCTCAAAGTTTTTTTCATGTATGATAGATAGCATAAATGCTTCTTTAGGGGTTTCGACGTAGTGTATTGCCCTTTTTGCAGAAATGTGCCGCTGGTGGCGGTCTGTGGTGTGTACATGTATAATTACATGTGTGCCGCAGCCCGCCAGTGCACCCAGGGTTTTCATACGTTTTTTCAGAAATGTTTTTGTGTGGCAGAAACATACGTTAACTTGGGGTAACATTGATTTTAACCTATATGGAAAAAGGGAAAGGGGGGGGTTCCATTTTGGGTTTCTGTCCCCGCCCACTCTCACAGGCTGTAAAAAGAAGGGCAGCTTGCAGGTTGGGTGTTTTTTATTTTTTCTCTCTGAATAATGGAGGTCGGTGACCCAGTGAGAGGCCTGATTGGCTCGATTTGAGAGTAAAGATAGGATAGACTGCCCGATTTGAGACCACGTTGAAGTCGTGGGGAGCTTAAACATGTTTTGATCATGATATGAGAACCGAGAGTCTCAAAGTTTTTTCATGTTTTGATAGATAGCATAAATGCTTCTTTAGGGATTTCGACGTAGTGTATTGCCCTTAGCAGAGTAATAACCCCAAAACCTAATGCTTCCACCTCCATGCTTGACAGTGGGGACGGTGTTCTTTGGGTCATAGGTAGCATTTCTCTTCCTCCAAACACAGTGAATTGAGGTAATACCAAAGAGCTCAATTTTTGTCTCATCTGACCACAGCCTCTTCTCCCACTCACTCACAGAATCACCCAGGTGTTCATTGGCAAACTGCAGATGGGCCTGCACATGCGCCTTCTTGAGCAGGGGGACCTTGCGGGCACTGCAGGATTTTAAACCATTACGGCGTAATGACTGACTGTGGTCTCAGCTTCCTTGAGATCATAAACAAGTTCCCCCCCCGTGTAGTTTTAGGCTTATCTCTCACCTTCCTCATGATCAATGATAGCCCACGAGGTGAGATTTTGCATGTGCCCCAGATCGATGTTGACAGTCATTTTGTATTTCTTCCATTTTCTTACTATTGCACCAACAGTTGTTTCCTTCTCATCCTGCATCTTACTTATGGTTTTGTAGCCCATTCCAGCTCTGTGCAGGTCTATGATCTTGCCCCTGACATCCTTAGACAGCTCTTTGGCCATGTTGTAGAGGTTAGAGTCTGACTGATTGAGTCTGTGGACAGGAGTCTTTTATAAAGGTGACTATTTAAGACCGCTCTTTAATGCAGGTAACAAGTTGATTAGGAGCATCTAACGGGTCTGTAGGAGCCAGAACGCTTAGTAGTTGGTAGGGGATTAAACACTTATTTCTCACTGCAAAATGCAAATAAATTTATATAATTTATACAATGTGATTTTCTGGATTTTTTGGGGGATATTCTATCTCTCAATGTTAAAATTAATCTACCCTTAAAATTATAGACTGTTCATGTCTTTGTCAGTGGGCAAACTTACAAAAATCAGCATGGGGTCCAATAATTATTTCCTTCATTGTAGCACAAACATTCTGATTTTCTAAACTCGCCACTAGAAGGAAGTAACTGCATACTGTGCTTTTCTTGCATTCAATGTATGATCAGTATGCCATCAGCTCCCCCTAGTGGTGGCTGCAGATAGTAAGAATGTTACAATTTATATCCATCCAGGGTATATCCATTTTTCAAAAACATATTTTAAGAATACTACGGTCCTTACAACACGTGTTTACTCCACGTGCGATTTCCTGTCATCACCGGTCACCATGTGACCACTGCAGACAATCAGTGGCTGCAGCATTGGCGATACCTTTGGCTACAGCTGGAAGTAAACAGAAGGCTGGCAGCAGTATACCAAAATATTTTATTAACATAAGGCAGACAACCCCTTTAATTCTACATCTGGGGACTTCAAGTTTAGTATTAAAAAAGACTGCTATAAAGATACAGATACATTAATCCATCCAGAATATAGACTGACATCGGCACATAATGGGGTCCATCAGGTTTCCAGTGTTCTTGTCTGCACTATTCTTGTCAAAAATACAAAAAAAAAACCCCAAACCCTTAAGGGCCGGTCACACGGCTTATTTCAGGGACGGATTGCAGCCGTATTGCGCGCCATACTGCGCTGCAATCCGTCCCAGCCATTAGGGTAATCCACAGTTTTCATAGATAACTATGGATTCCGTCTCTCCTCCCCGCTCGTACAATACGCTGCGGGGGGAGAAAGTGACATGTTCAGTATCCCGCCGGGATACACGCCATGGATAATGCATGTCTATTGGGCCGGCGGGCAGCGCCCCCGCCCCTTATTCAAGCCGTAATTGCGGGCGAAATCTGTCCTGCAATTACGGCTTGAAAAAGCCGTGTGAACCGGCCCTTAAAGCCCGCAAGGTATGTGTGCACAGAGGCTAATACTTCCCGCTAGCAGATCTTCTGAAAGCAAGCGTGCCTGGACTCCAGAAAAGAAGAGAAACCATCTGGACAGACCACTGCTATACAGGATAGCTGTACAAGATACTAGCCTCTGTATCTACACAATGTCCCCATTCACTGACAGCAAGCAGAGAACGTTACAATGATTGGAGCGTCCCCAAAATACTATTTACAGCATATAAATATCCCATAAACCTCCTCTAAGAGTGGAGCTGGCGACCCTTTTAGGGTCCAGCAGTTGGTTAAGCAGAGGCTGCTGTGCACTTACTCTGTCTTGCCCAGGATCTTCTTCACATGCTGCAAGATCTCTATCCGGCTTTTGTCTTCAATATCAACCAGGACCTGCTCCCCATCATCTGCCGAGACAAGACACACGGACTGTGACCCAGCCCCACACTGACTGCTCGGGGTTCATGAGCATCACCACCCCCCATTTGTCTCCATATTAGATTATCAGGCTTCATAAAACATAGATGAACATAATTCAGGGCAGTGTCTGGAAGGGAGCAGCACCATTCATCCTGAGGTGTGCCACAGGCAGAGGGCAGCAGGGATGGGGGGGGGGGGGGCTGGTGCCAGTACTATTAGTGGTGGTCACATCTCATCTTAGAGGTGAAGGTGATTAGTATCGGCAACTGCTGCTCCCCTGTAAAAAGAATAAGCGGCCCCTGCACTCACCCAGGTAGAACCTTATGAAGGGAGACGGCGTCATGTTCTTCAGCAGCATAATCTGCACCCAGGGATTCTTATACTGGATCTGAGGAATGTTAAAGAAGACGAAATTTCTGCAAGAATAAGACAAGAATTGAAGAGAAAGCCACAAACTAGGTCTCTGACCAGTGCCCTCACCCTCCCCCACCCCTGTTCATCTGCACCCCCCCCCCCCCATCCAACGTGCCCTCACCCCCCCCACCCCCCTGATCAGCAGGCCCCCCCCCCCCGTCCAAAGTGCCCTCACCCTCCCACACCCCTGATCATCAGCATACCCCCCCCCGTCCAAAGTGCCCTCACCCTCCCCACACCCCTGATCATCAGCATGCCCCCCCATCCAAAGTGCCCTCACCCCTGATCAACAGCACGCCCCCCTCCCCCATCCAAAGCGCCCTCACCCTCCACACACCCCTGATCATCAGCATACCCCCCCCGTTCCACAGTGCCCTCTCCCTCCCACACCCCTGATCATCAGCATACCCCCCCGTCCAAAGTGCCCTCACCCTCCCCACACCCCTGATCATCAGCATAACCCCCCCCGTCCAAAGTGCCCTCACTCTCCCCACACCCCTGATCACACATGCCCCCCTCCCCCCTCCAAAATGCCCACACCCCTGATAATCAGATTACCCCCCCCCCCCCGTCCAAAGTGCCCTCACCCTCCCCCCACACCCCCCGATCACAGCATCCCCCCCCCACACCCCGACATTTTAAAACATTCCCCCCCCCCCCGTCCAAAGTGCCCTCACCATCCCCACACCCCTGATCATCACATGCCCCCCCTCCAAAGGGCCCCCACCCTCCCACACCCCTGATCACAGCATACCCCCCGTCCAAATGCCCTCACCCTCCCCACCCCCTGATCACACATACCCCCCCCCCCCAAAGTGCCACACCCTCCCCCCACCCCTGATCAGCAGCCCCCCCCGCCAAAATCCCCACCTTCCCCACCCTGATCAGCATACCCCCCCCGTCCAAAGTGCCCTCACCCTCCCACACCCCACATCAGCATACCCCCCCCCCTCCAAAGTGCCTCACCCTCCCCCACCCCTGATCATCACATACCCCCCCCGTCCA